>KV016850.1:5499-16227 GCA_001598015.1 Dorcoceras hygrometricum
AGACTGATGGAGGAAGCTTGTTTCCGGTCGTGGACCTGATTAGGAGGATCTACCGCCGCCTACAATTCAAGAGCCAGATTTCCCTGCGAATTCTGGTTGGAGCCAGGCGCCTAGACGCCAGCAAGGTAACGATTCTATGAACGCCCTATGAATGTTTATAGGATTGTTTTAATGTATTGAACGTTTCTCGGGGCATTTTTTATTTCCGCTGCGCCCCCGAGAAGCTGGATCCGGATCCACCATTGTCGCCAACAAAAATGGCTGGAAAACTCTATTCATTAAGTCCATAAAAGCAGATGGAGCGTTGGTTAATCCAAAAGGCATTACTAAAAACTCATAATGGCCATACCGAGTCCTGAAAGCTGTATTATAGATATCGGCCTCTTTGATATTAAGCTGATGGTATCGGGATCGCAAATCTGTTTTGGAAAACACTGCTGCTCCCTTCAACTGGTCAAACAAATCCTCAATCCTAGGAAAGGGATACTTATTCTTAATGGTAAGCTTATTCAACTCGCGTTAATCTGTACACAATCTTAAGCTCCCATCTTTCTTCCTAACAAACAAAACAGGGGCTCCCCAAGGGATGTATTGGGTCATATAAATCCTTATGTTGGATCTCTTTTTACAGATCAGAATCTAAGTTTTGATTCAAACAAAATCTGATTCTATTGTACTAACGCTCTACTTGACATGCGCAGCTTGCTTAGGCTGGAGTAGACGTGAAGATATCCAAGCTAGGACAGTGAAGGGACGCCTGAGCTGGACTGGTCGAAGATATCTAGCTGGAACAGTAAGGGGACGCCGAAACTGGTTCGGCAGTTTACTTCCAGAAGTGCAGGGTACATCAAGCTGGTGCATCAGCTGGATGTTGGAGCAGCACGAAGATCAAGCACAGAGTGTGAAGAGTAGTTCAAGCGCAGAATCAAGAGGAGAGAAGAAGTGCAGAGTTGAAGTGCAGAATGCTCAAGTACAGAATAGCTCAAGCGCAGATCAAGTGCAGTGTACAAGAGCAGTGATTGAGTGCGTAGCCAATGCAATTTTGGAGGCCTAAACGAAGATGTTTGGCCGACGAATGGCTTAGGTCTCGACAAAGTAGTCGAACCGTTTCGGAGGGGAAAACAATGGTCCTATGTGGAAATGTGCAAGATGATCCCACACTTGCATATTCTCATACTTAGTCCCGCAGCCAGATTATAAGCATGCGAGCTGGTACAGAGATGGAATCGAGCCGGGTAACAAGCTCGGTGCAAACCAGCTCAAAGCTCAGCTGGGAAGGAAACCAGCTGAAAAACCAGCTCGCACAAGACCAGTTCTGTGGATAACTGAACGGCGAACAGACTGGCAAGCTGGTTAAAGACAAACCAGCTTGGGAGCAGCTCGAAGAGTAGGAACGAATAGAACGAGCTCAGCTGCAGACAAAAAGAGGCGCAGATGCATGAGTTGCTCAAGAGCGGTTGCAAACGAGAGGAGAAGAAGAGATCTTTGAACGGCTTGAAGAAGCAACCAGATCGAACAAGACCAGCTCGATGCAGATCAGATTGATGAACAAGCTGGCAAGATGGTTAAGGATAAACCAGCTAGATGGTAGGACAGATGCCATCAAATCTACGAGCAAGGAGATTTGAATACAACGCTAAACGACAAACAATGTTTAGTATTCAAATCGACTTCCTTGTATTGTCTTCTCAGAACAGTGCTCACGTGATTAACGTGAAGAAAAGCCTGCAACGCATTTATTGACAAAGGACGCAAAGTACAACAGTGTCAGAAGACCTTTCAACCTCTACTACTTTGTGTCCAACGGACAAATTTCCATGCAAGGCTATAAAATAGAGAACATGCAGCGATTTGAGCGCTAAGAAAAATGAAGTCGTAACAGTGTTGTGCAAGCCAAAATGAAGAAATCAGTAAAATGAAAAACACTGAACCTGGAAAGACAATGAACAACCAGCTCGATCTAGGAGCACTTTCCAGGGTGTGAGCATACACTTGAGAGAGAGAGCTTACACTGTATATTTCTCACACACAGATTCACTCACATATGAGAGCAGTGAGCTTAAACAGAATAGTTGAGTGAATCGAATCAAACGATTTCCATTGTAGTATTTGGACAGAGATGTTAAACAAGTCTTGTTGTTTTTCACACTGAGATGTTAAAGAAGTGTGTGTAGTCTTTGGACAGAGACGTTAAACAAGTCCTTGTAGCCTTTCTCACTGAGGCGTTAAAGAAGTGAAGTTAGTCACACAGCTTGCGGGCTGGTGTGCAATGGGTAGAAGTCGTAGGAGTGGGTTGCGGCTGCGGGTCGTAGGAGTGGGTTGCAGCGGGGGTCGTTGTATCAAAGTCTTCTAGTGGATCCTTCCCGTGGCGGAAGAAGGGGAGATGTAGTAGATTGAGCTCCGAACTTCCAGAAACAAATCCAACGTATCTTTCTTTACTGTTTTCAGTATTTACATCTATATGCATCCCATATTTTCTTACGCGTTTATAACTGTTTAATTGGGCTTCGAATGATAGAGTGCAGTTTGAGTTATTTCCGCATGTTTTATTTACATTACTCAATCTGTATCTCGGCGCACAAAGTATTCAAGAACACTGAGCTATTGCAGCTCAAGTTAAGTTAACCAGATCGTTCGGCCGAAGTGTCGAGCTGGTTCTAGTCTTCCAGCTGGAACTGGCATGTTTAGCGCTGGCCTTATATTGGGCTCGTTTCAACTTTCAGCTGAAACCATCTTGATCTTTATTAAATCGGCTTCAACTTCTGGATGAATCCTGCGTCTTGTCATTCGATCTAGCACTGATTATTGATCGAATAACTAGTCATTGCACTTGAACAGAAGGTCTCGCATAAATCGATCCAACAAGTGATATCAGAGCAGGTTGTTCTTGAATAGTGCATTTTCTTCGAAAAATGTTGTTAAACAGTTTACGCTCTGATATCCGTTCGAAAGCCTGTCTGTGCTACAAAATTTTTAAGTTTTCAAACCTCAGCACATGGATAGGGGGAGGCATACTTCTGATGCTCCTCTGGTCTATATGTATGGGAAATTTCGACATCTATATGCATCCCATATTTTCTTACGCGTTTATAACTGTTTAATTGGGCTTCGAATGATAGAGTGCAGTTTGAGTTATTTCCGCATGTTTTATTTACATTACTCAATCTGTATCTCGGCGCACAAAGTATTCAAGAACACTGAGCTATTGCAGCTCAAGTTAAGTTAACGAGATCGTTCGGCCGAAGTGTCGAGCTGGTTCTAGTCTTCCAGCTGGAACTGGAATGTTTAGCGCTGGCCTTATATTGGGCTCGTTTCAACTTTCAGCTGAAACCATCTTGATCTTTGTTAAATCGGCTTCAACTTCTGGATGAATCCTGCGTCTTGTCATTCGATCTGGTTACACCTTCTAGCACTGGTTATTGATCGAATAACTAGTCATTGCACTTGAACAGAAGGTCTCGCATAAATCGATCCAACAAGTGATATCAGAGCAGGTTGTTCTTGAATAGTGCATTATCTTCGAAAAATGTTGTTAAACAGTTTACGCTCTGATATCCGTTCGAAATCCTGTCTGTGCTACAAAATTTTAAAGTTTTCAAACCTCAGCACATGGATAGGGGGAGGCATACTTCTGATGCTCCTCTGGTCTATATGTATGGGAAATTTCGAGTAGCATAGACTTTGTCTTCAAAATCTCATGCATACACAAAGATTTCGACAAACTGTCTCCCTATGCATAAAATAATTTTTATTTCGAAAATAAAATTACCCCATGTTTTGTTGAGGGGGTAGTTTTGTTTTAAACTTTAAGGGGGAGATAAGGTTTCAAACTCTTTTTGATTCCCACAAAAAGGGGGAGAACAATTTTCAGCATAAACATACATGCATATATTTATCCAGATTTTGTGTTGATAAAAAATGGGGAGATTGTTGGATCTGTTTTTACATATCAGAATCTATGTTTTAATTCACACAAAATCTGCTCTATTGTACTAACGCTCTACTTGACATGCGCAGCTTGCTTAGACTGGAGTAGACGTGAAGATACCAAGCTAGGACAGTGAAGGGACGCCTGAGCTGGACTGATCGAAGATATCTAGCTGGAACAGTAAGGGGACGCCAAACTGGTTCGGCAGTTTACTTCCAGAATTGCAGGGTACATCAAGCTGGTGCATCAGCAGGATGTTGGAGCAGCACGAAGATCAAGCGCAGAGTGTGAAGAGCAGTTCAAGCGTAGAATCAAGAGCAGAGAAGAAGTGCAGAGTTGAAGCGCAGAATGCTCAAGTACGGAATAGCTCAAGTGCAGATCAAGTGCAGTGTACAAGAGTAGTGATTGAGTGCGAAGCCAACGCAATTTCAGAGGCCTAAACAAAGATGTTTGGCCGACGAATGGCTTAGGTCTCGACGAAGTAGTCGAACCACTTCGGAGGGGAAAGAAATGGTCCTATGCGGAAATGTGCAAGATGATCCCACACTTGCATATTCTCATACTTAGTCCCCCATCCGGATTATAAGCCTGTGAGCTGGTACAGAGAATCGAGTTGGGTAACAAGCTCAGTTCAAACCAGCTCGAAGATCAGCTAGGAAGGAAACCAGCTGAGAAACCAGCTCGCACAAGACCAGTTCTGTGGAGAACTGAACGGCTAACAGACTGGAAAGCTAGTAAAAGACAAACCAGCTTGGGAGAAGCTCCAAGAGCGGGAAAGAACAGAACGAGCTCAGCTGCAGACAAAAAGCGGCACAGATGCAGGAGTTGCTCAAGAGCGGTTGCAAACGAGAGGAGAAGAAGAGATCTTTGAACGGCTTGAAGAAGCAACCAGCTCGAACAAGACCAGCTCGATGCAGATCAGATTGATGAACAAGTTGGCAAGCTGGTTAAGGATAAACTAGCTAGATGGCAGGATAAATGCCATCAAATCTACGAGCAAGGAGATTTGAATACAACGCTAAATGACAAACAATGTTTAGTATTCAAATCGACTTGCTTGTATTATATTCTCAGAACAGTGCTCACGTGATTAAAGTGAAGAAAATCCTGCAACGCATTAATTGACAAAGGACGCAAAGTACAACAGTGTCAGAAGACCTTTCAACGTCTACTACTTTGTGTCCAACGGACAAATTTCCATGCAAGGCTATAAAACAGAGCACATGCAGCGATTTGAAGTAGCGCTAAGAAAAATGAATTCGTAACAGTGTTGTGCAAGCCAAAATGAAGAAATCTGAACAATGCACAACACTGAACCTGGAAAGACAATGAACAACCAGCTCGATCTAGGAGCACTTTCCAAGGTATGAGAATACACTTGAGAGAGAGAGCTTACACTGTATATTTCTCACACACAAATTCACTCACATATGAGAGCAGTGAGCTTAAACAGAATAGTTGAGTGAATCAAATCAAACGACTTCCATTTTAGTCTTTGGACAGAGACGTTAAACAAGTCTAGTTGTCTTTCGCACTGAGACGTTAAAGAAGTGTGTGTAGTCTTTGGACAGAGACGTTAAACATGTAACAACCAGATCATTTAGAAGGCCACAATTAGAAAGATATGAGATTGAGGGATTACATTGCTATTACAATTCGATTCTTGAATATTTCTGTCTATGCCATGATCAATCTTTATTTTAGTATGGATTGATATTCAAATTTTAGAATGTAAGTACAGTAGATATTTAGTGACTTCTGCAAACCAAGTGGATCCTTTATTTAACTAAAATTCTCGGTTTCCATGCACATCTTTTGTTTTAAAAATAGGGCACGCTTCTTATAGAGTTTTTCATATTGATATAACGTGTTTGCTTTCCTTAGTCATTGTAAATCATTTAAATAAGATCTTAAGCTGCTTCATGCATCATTACTTTCAAATCAAATCATATTAAGCGGTGCTCTCTCTCAAGAAGCCGAACAAAATACTTTCAAAGTGTTTTAAAGGAAACAGGCGGTGCGCAAGAAGTATACTGGATTTTCTGCTGTTCTTGTGTTAAAGATACCTGGCAAGAAAACTCTGTTTCTTGCTCACTCAATAGAAAGCATATATTCAATTCTGTTTTTATGATTATTTATGGTTTTAAAGAAAAGGGAGATGGCCTCGGCTGTTCTTCAAGAAAACCGTAAAGTTCATGCTCTGTTTTTGAACGAAGTTGAGTTACTGTATTTTGAGTTAAAGATGATTTAGAAAAGGTTTGGATGATGTTCTTCTAATGAATTCCTGAGTTTTTCAGTAATTCATTTGTCGAAGTAGCTTACAAGTAGCTTACTCGATCTTTTCCAGAAGTTTCATAAGATATGTCGAAGTCTTTAGAGGAAGGTAACCTTCGTAGTTCATGGTTATCTGTATGTTAAGAACAAGAGCTGATTCTTGTACCACTGCTGATATTGCCTTGTCGAAAATATTCTAAGTATGAAATCAGCAGTTTCATTTATTTGTTGAAAACCAGCAGATGCGTATTTTAGCAGATGCTTTGCTTTTGCAAATTCAGCAGATGCTTTACTTTTGCAAATCCAGCAGATGCTTTATAAAATCAGCAGATGCGTTTTAGTGTCAAATTTCAGCAGTTGCGTCGTCTTTCAAAATTCATCAGATACATTTCATTTTGATATTCAGCAGTTGTGTTGGTTCCATAAAACCAGTAGCGACTGTTTGTAGCAGGTGGTTGTAGCGACTGGTTGTAGCAGCTGGTTGTAGCGACTGGTTGTAGCGACTGGATTCTTGTCTTGCGACTGATTCCTATTCGTTGCGACTGGTACTGTTTATCCAGCTGGTATTAGTTTTGCGACTGGTACTATTCACTTCAGCTGGTTACTGTTCATTCTTCATTTTCGTCAGTAGATAACGACATTTCAGAATTTGATTCTCCTTTCAATTCTGAATCAGTTCAAATGAATCTTTCGACTTATCTGACAGATTCAACTAGCTAAGTTATTCAGTTTTCATCTTCGCAAACTTTATAAGGAAATTCTTTACAGTTCCAGAATATCATTTGATAAAAAAAAACCAGTAACTTGAACAAAAGAAAGAAAACAGTTTTCACGAGAGAAAGAAAGAGCAGAACAATGTTTTATGATATGTTTTAAGTTATGACAATGAAAAGAGTCACTAATGAAAAGGTGAGTGCGCGGCTGACGAACCGTGTGCCCTTTTAACCAGGAAGGATTAGGATTACAGTTCGACGGATCTGTATACCCCTTCAACCATGAGCCATAGTGCTAAGACTGATATCAGGAGTTTGATCAAACGAAATGGACCAAATGTTTAAAGTATTGTCATAATTTTCCCAGAAAATGAAAGAAGAGCACAAGAGTGATTACGATCACAGCTCTTAAGAGATGTTTAAAGAAAAATGTTTTCAGAATTGATTCATGTTTTATGCTTTCATACTTGAACAGAGTAGGAGCTGGAGGGAGATGAACAGAATGGAAGGAATGTGTGTATCGTGGACAACAGATTTCTTATTTCCTTTTGTTCCAGAGTTCATAGTTTCGTTTTGGAAACACTTTTGTATCATATTAGAATGTTTTGTTATGAAGATTGTATCCAAACAGAATTCGAAATTTGCTATGCTATAAGTATTTGTACCAGACGTTATCACACTACGAGATGCATTATTTAAATATGCTATATCAGCTTCTTCATTTGGCACCTGTGCATGAGTTATCCTTGATTTCTCATCTTCGAATGTGAAAAATTTCATCATTCTTATTTCCACCCCGATAGTTAGTAGCGATCCATCCTCCGATGTTTATAACTTTTGATTTCATTCAATTGAACCCCAAAACTTATGATTATTCCGTCAAGAAAATGAGGGTCGTTACAAAACAAGTCCTTGTAGCCTTTCTCACTAAGGCGTTAAAGAAGTGAAGTTAGTCACACAGCTTGCGGGCTGGTGTGCAATGGGTAGAAGCTAGGAGTTCTTGCCGCTGCGGGTCGTAGGAGTGGGTTGCAGCGGAGGTCGTTGTAATCAAAGTCTTCGAGTGGATCCTTTCCGCGGAGGAAGAGGGGAGATGTAGAAGATTGAGCTCCAAACTTCCAGAAACAAATCCAACGTATCTTTCTTTACTGTTTTCAGTATTTAAATCTATACGCATCACATATTTGCTTACGCGTTTATAACTGTTTAATTGGGCTTCGAACGATAGAGTGCAGTTTGAGTTATTTCCGCATGTTTTATTTACATTACTCAATCTTTATCTCGATGCACAAAGTATTCAAGAACACTGAGCTATTGTAGCTCAAGTTAAGTTAACCAGATCGTTCGGCCGAAGTGTCGAGCTGGTTATAGTCTGCCTGTTGGAACTGGCATGTTTAGCGCTCGCCTTATATCGGGCTGGTTTCAACTTTCAGCTGAAACCAGCTTGATCTTTACGAACCCGGCTTCTACTTCTGGCTGAATCCTGCGTCTTGTCATTCGATCTGGTTACACCCTCTAGCACTGGTTATTGATCGAATAACTAGTCATTGCACTATAACAGAGGGTCTCGCATAAACCGATCTAACAAGTGGTATCAGAGAAGGTTGTTCTTGAATAGTGAATTTTCTTCGAAAAATGTTGTTAAACAGTTTACACTCTGATATCCATTCGTAAGCCTGTCTGTGCTACAAAATTTTAAGTTTTCAAACCTCAGCACATGGATAGGGGGAGGCATACTTCTTGATGCTCTTCTGGTCTATATGTATGAGAAATTTCGAGTAGCATAGAATTTGTCTTCAAAATCTCATGCATACACAAAGATTTCGACAAACTGTCTCCCTGTGCATAAAATAATTTTTATTTCGAAAATAAAATTACCCCATGTTTTGTTGAGGGGGCAAAAAGGTGGAGATTGTTGGATCTGGGTTTACAGATCAGAATCTAAGTTTTGATTCACACAAAATCTGCTTCTATTGTACTAACACTCTACTTGACATGCGCAGCTTTCTTAGACTGGAGTAGACGTGAAGATATCCAAGCTAGGACAGTGAAGGGACGCCTGAGCTGGACTGGTCGAAGATATCTAGCTGGAACAGTAAGGGGACGCCGAACTGGTTCCGCAGTTTACTTCCAAAAGTGAAGTGTACATCAAGCTGGTGCATCAGCTGGATGTTGGAGCAGCACGAAGATCAAGCGTAGAGTGTGAAGAGCATTTCAAGCGCAGAATAAAGAGCAGAAAGAAGTGCAGAGTTGAAGCGCAGAATGCTCAAGTACAGAATAGCTCAATCGTAGATCAAGTGCAGTGTACAAGAGCAGTGATTGAGTGCGTAGCCAACGCAATTTTGGAGGCCTAAACGAAGATGTTTGGCCGACGAATGGATTAGGTCTCGACAAAGTAGCCGAACCGTTTCGGAGGGGACATCAATGGTCCTATGCGAAAATGTGCAAGATGATCCCACACTTTCATATTCTCATACTTATTCCCCCAGCCGGATTATAAGCCTGCGAGCTGGTACAAAGATGGAATCGAGCTGGGTAACAAGCTCAGTGCAAACCAGCTCAAAGATCAGCTGGGAAGGAAACCAGCTGAGAAGCCAGCTCGCACAACAAGACCAGGTCTATGGAGAACTAAACGGCGAACAGACGGGCAAGCTGGATAAAGACAAACCAGCTTGGGAGCAGCTCGAAGAGCAGGAAAGAATAGAACTAGCTCAGCTGCAGACAAAAAGAGACGCAGATGCATGAGTTGCTCAAGAGCGGTTTCAAACGAGAGGAGAAGAAGAGATCTTTGAACGGCTTGAAGAAGCAACCAGATCGAACAAGACCAGCTCGATGCAGATTAGATTGATGAACAAGCTGGCAAGATGGTTAAGGATAAACCAGCTAGATGGCAGGACAGATGCCATCAAATCTATTAGCACGGAGATTTGAATACAACGCTAAACGACAAACAATGTTTAGTATTCAAATCAACTTGCTTGTATTGTCTTCTCAGAACAGTGCTCACGTGATTAAAGTGAAGAAAAGCCTGCAACGCATTTATTGACAAAGGACGCAAAGTACAACAGTGTCAGAAGATCTTTCAACGTCTACTACTTTGTGTCCAACGGGCATATTTCCATGCAAGGCTATAAAACAGAGCACATGCAGCGATTTGAAGTAGCGCTACGAAAAATGAATTCGTAACAGTGTTGTGCAAGCCAAAATGAAAAAATCACAAAAAATGCACAACACTGAACCTGGAAAGACAATGAACAACCAGCTCGATCTAGGAGCACTTTCCAGGGTGTGAGAATACACTTGAGAGAGAGAGCTTACACTGTATATTTCTTACACACAGATTCACTCACATATGAGAGCAGTGAGCTTAAACAGGATAGTTGAGTGAATTGAATCAAATGACTTCCATTGTAGTCTTTGGACAGAGACGTTAAACAAGTCTAGTTGTCTTTCGCACTGAGATGTTAAAGAAGTGTGTGTAGTCTTTGGACAGAGACGTTCAACAAGTCCTTGTAGCCTTTCTCACTGAGGCGTTAAAGAAGTGAAGTTAGTCACACAGCTTGCGGGCTGGTGTGCAATGGGTAGAAGCTAGGATTTCTTGCCGCTGCGGATCGTAGGAGTGGGTTGCAGCGGAGGTCGTTGTAATCAAAGTCTTCTAGTCGATCCTTCCCGTGGCGGAAGAAGGGGAGATGTAGGAGATTGAGCTCCAAACTTCCAGAAACAAATCCAACGTATCTTTCTTTACTGTTTTCAGTATTTACATCTATACGCATCACATATTTTCTTACGCGTTTATAACTGTTTAATTGGGCTTCG
>KV016871.1:20022-49992 GCA_001598015.1 Dorcoceras hygrometricum
TGTTTGGATCTTTGGTGAGACCTAGGCTCCTTTGCTTGCGCAACGGTACCCGTGTTGTCGCAGTACTCCGGGACTGGACCAACTCCATTAGGAATGACGCCCAACTCTTGGACGAAATTCTTTATCCAAACGGCCTCCTTTGCAGCAGCTTATGCTGCGATGTACTCAGCCTCAGTGGTTGAATCCGCGATGGTGTCTTGCTTGGAACTCTTCCTAGAGACAGCACCACCATTGAGCATGAATACAAATCCAGATGTTGATTTCGAATCATCCACGTCACACTGGAAGCTAGAATCAGTGTAGCCTTCCAGTTTCAGTTCACCACCCCCATAGACCATGAACATATTCTTAGTCCTTCGCAAGTACTTAAGAATATACTTCACAGCCTTCCAATGCAATTGGTCGGGGTTGGCCTGGTAGCGGCTCGTGACACTCAGAGCATATGCGACATCCGGTCTAGTCGAGATCATGCCATACATAATACTACCTATTGCCGAGGCATATGGTACACGTGCCATACTCTCTATCTCCTCATCAGTCTTTGGACACATAGACTTAGATAGAGTGACCCCGTGGCACATACGTAGGTGTCCTCTCTTGGACTCTTCCATAGAGAACCTCTTAAGTATGGTATCGATGTAGGTAGCTTTGGTGAGTTCGAGCATCCGTTTAGATCTATCCCGATAGATCTGTATTCCAAGAATATAGGATGCTTCACCCATGTCCTTCATCGAAAATCTACTAGACAACCATACTTTAGTTGACTGCAGCATTCTTACATCATTCCCAATGAGTAGAATGTCATCAACATAAAGTACGAGGAACGTCACAGCGCTTTTAACTACCTTCTTGTAAACGCATGGCTCCTCGGGATTCTTGGTGAAACCAAATTCCTTAATTGTTTCATTGAATCTCAGGTTCCAACTCCGCGATGCTTGTTTGAGACCGTAGATCGATCTCTGAAGCTTGCATACCTTATGCTCGCTTCCGACAGATGTGAAACCCTCAGTTTCTGTTGCATCTTTTTCAAAATCATAGCATATTGTTGCATACGGTTGTTCCCATTTTTGGTTTCCAAAATCTGTTCTTGATTTTCAAAATCTGTAAAATTCCTGCTGTCACGTTGTTTTTGTTGTGGCAGTGTAGGGAGAGCTTTATTTAAAATTTGTCGGGAAAACCAGTTTTCGATTCCTTTTTTATTCCCACAAAAAGGGAGAGAATTGTTAGATTATGCATCTGTTATTTGAGGTTTTGTGTAAATCAAAAAGAGAGAGATTGATGGATCTGGATAACCGATCCAGATCTTAGTTTTGAATTACACAAAACCTGTTATTGTGTTTCTAACATTTCTACGTAGTGTACAGATTTAACAGAAGAAATATAATGAAGAGCTGGAATAAGACTTGAGAAATCTGGATCAACAACTTAGACGTAATGGCTGGATTACCAATGGAGACGTCCAAAGCTGAGCCAGCTGATCGTAATCAGGCAAAAGCCAAGTTGAACAAAGATACTTACGTGGACAGCTTCCCTTACGTGGAATCTTACATGGACAGATATGCTTACGTGGTCAGACTTGCTTACGTGGAGTCCAGCTGTACTCATTGGTTCAGTAGTGAAGTCTGACGAGAAGTCTCATGAACAGTAGAGTTCTGATGAGAAAAGCTGTGACGTAAAGCTGTCGAAGAGATAAGCAGATGTGAGCAGTCAGCTGAAGCAAATGAGAACGATCAGCTTGAGCATATACATGACCAACAGCTGGAACAACTAAAGGCAGATGAGAACAGCTGAAGAGATCTGAAGAGAGATCTGATGTACAGTAGAGATCTGAACGAACAGCTGATGAGATATACAAAGAAGAACCAACAGCTGATGAGCGATACGAAGAAAACCAACAGCTGAGTGAACAGCTGTTGAGCGAAGTGTGATAACGAAGAAAACTATCAGCTGTTGGAACGAATTAGTTGAAGATGAAACAACAGCTGAAGCGAACTGTTGATCAGTAGTTGCGAAACGAATATCAATCAGATGTTGCGCGAAAATGTAGATGAACAGATGTTGCGCAAAGACGAAACAGATGTTGCACTAAAATGAAGATATCAGCAGAGGATTGATTCAGCCGTCGAGAAGAATGAATCAGACGTAGAGCGACGAAGATGAGTCAGCTGAAAACAGACATCAGATGTTGATACGAGAAGTTCGATCAGACGTTATCAAGAGGAGCAGCTGAACAAATGTGAAACAGAAGCTGTTGGACATACTATTACAGAATCTGAAGACAACAACCATTGATCAGCTGTTGGTACAACGAAGAGAAAACATATCAGCTGTTGTTCAAAGTGAAGAAGAAGCGAACAGCTGATGAACAGTACTATGAAGAGAAGACAACAGTTGATGAAATGTTATGACGAATCTAGCGAACAGCTGTTGAACAATTTGCTGGAATACATTCAGACGCAATCAACCGCTTAAATGGAAAGAATCAATGGCTGAAATTGAGTCGTGCAAATGCCTTAATTTAAGGGGACAAGATTAGTACTATTCTGGGAAATAGTACAATATATAGAGGATAATTGCACCAATTTGGGAAGAAGACAATTTAGCCGTAACAAGCGCAGAAGATATTTGAATCTACTCTAACGGCTATATCTTTGGAGAGAAGCTTTATACACAAGAAGATTTGAAGGAATCAATGATGCTGATGTGAAATACAAAAACAGAGAAATTACAGAGGGAAAAAAACAGGAAGATGAAGCAGTCGACCACCATTACAGAGGAGCTTATTGCAGTGTCGACTGCTGTAACGCCCAGAAATCCTAATTACGTGAATTGAATGCATGACTAGGAGGAAAAAACCTTATGTTAATATGATTTGCATGTCATGTATGTGTTTATATGATGATTTTATGTGTTACGTGTGCATATAGCTTTGTGGTACGATTTGAGACCGGTAAGCGGGGACGAGTCCGGAGACGACCAAATCGAAAATATATAAATGTTTTAGTCCTTGGACATATTTTAAATAAAAATATTTTTATTTTATGCAAAATTTACAAAATAATGAGATTTTATGCACGGTTATCGAGGGGGACCCGTTTTTCGCCTATACGGGCCATTTTTATGACTTTTATGACACTTTTAAAATTGAGTAGACCTCATGTTACGAAATTAAAGGCTTGGAGTCTGGATTTTTAACATTTTTAGGCCTTTTTAATTAAAGGAGGGTTAATTTTGGGATAAAATTTGCAAGGTTTTCATTGGAACTCTAAGGTGTGATCTCCTCCATTGTCCTCCGCTCCGGTATCACGTATTTTCGCTTCTCTATCGACCAAGGCATGTTATATTCTTTCTTTTCTCACCATATTAATCATAATATACTGTTTTTACAAAGATTATGCATGAATTTTAGGTGAATGTTTCAGATCTCAATGTACATGTCCATGATCATATGTCTCTCTTTATGTGCACCTCACGGTTTTGAATTCTTTTGCATGGCTTCGGTTCATGGTCTGATTGAGGGGTCTGGGCTGGTTGTTAAGTGGTTCATGGTGGTCCTAGGAGTGGCTTTTAGTGGTTCGAAGTGGAGGTTTAAGGGTCGAACCGGTGGCTTGAAGTTTTACACCGTGCAGTATGTGTTTACTGTGTGTCACGTGCGTCTGGTTCACAACCTTCGTGCGTCCAGTTTCGGCCACGGTTTGGGCCAAGGTTGGTCTTGTTAGAACCGACTGGACCTGTGGGTGGTCCAGCTGGAAGGTCTTCGGCAGTGGTGGCCGGAGCAAGGAGAACGAACGAGAATACCAGCAGGTGGTCGCGCAGAGCGCAGTATGGCTGGTGCGTCCACTTGCAGCGACCATTTCTCCCTGGTTAGGTCACGGTTTGAGGCAAGGTCGGTCAAGTTAGAACCGTCTGGACCTGGGGGTTGTCCAGCCGGAAGGGCTCCGGCAGTGGTGGCCGTAGCATGGAGAACGAACATAAAAACCGGAGACTGGTCGCGGAGGCAGCTTGTGCAGGAGAGTGTATTTTAGGTTTAGGGTTGAGTGTTTGGTTTGGGCCGGTTCGCTTGGGCCGATGGGTCGGTTCAATCGGGCCGGGTCGAGTGGTTTAAGTGTCGAGTCAATATTTGAAGTTCGGTCCGAGTTATTTTATTTTTGGGCCGGGTTATTTTATTTTTAAAGTCCGGATCGTTTTTGCCGGGTGAAGTCAACTTTTTAAATTAAAATTAGTTTCGGGTCAAAATTATTTTTGGGTCAATGATTTTAAGTAAAAATATATTTTAAGTTGCTGGAATTTTTAATTTAAATTGGGTTTTTAGCCAAATTACTGGACTTTGGGCCGATATTTATTTTAATGAATTTTAAGCCTTTTGAACGATATTGGCCCGAATCCTTCAAATAAAATTAAAAGGGTTTGTTCTTAGTCGTTGGGCCAAGATGAGTTGGGCTTAGGATTTTTCTAAGTTTGAGTTGAGGCTTTGGGACTTAGAATTAGTGGGCCAGTCGCTTGAGCCAGTCCTTGACCGGGCCGAAGAAAAATAATGCAGAGGCCCATGAATATACTTTTAATGTTATATGTACCAGGTTATGTATTTTAAGTATGTAATGTTTTAAGAAAATTAAAATATATTGATGGGCCAAGGTTTTAAAGTTGCATGATTTTTATGAAACGCATGCATCATGAAAGTTTAAATTATGTTAAGGCATGTATGAAAATGTTTTTGAGAAATTGAAGTGTGGTGGGGCAAAGTAACGATGGGAGTTAGCCGGGTAGCCGGGCCCGGGGATCCCCTGTTAATGTATAATGATTATGAGCCTATGGATCCATGTGATCACGACACGGTGAAGTGGCAAGCATAGAGGTGTGACATATAGGGATCCCGAGGTAAGGTCGGGTGAACCACACCGTCACGTACGTTGGTTTATAGATTGATCAATCGAATTTAACGGCTCTCACTTCATGGATACGACTCACATGTTCTTTTTAGTTATGTTATGTATTATGCTATGCCATAACATATATGTTATGATGATTTATGTACGACTACAGCATGATTTAACGTTTTAAGGCCTTTTAATGCACGCATGTCATGAAAATTATGTTTATACACTTATGTGCTTGTATGTGGTTTTATATATGTACCTTGTTATTAGCGGATATAGCATGTTGGGCCTTTACGCTCACTAGGTTTATATGGTGCAGGTGAGCATGATAATGTTGATGATATTACTCCGACCGACGGTGAGGACGTCTGATGCTCCGCTGCGGCTGTTACCCCGTGACCGCTTAGTTATTTCATGTTACCTACTTTTAAACATGTTCAGTTTTTCCGCAAACAGTTTTTGATTACTCTGATTTTTATGATTAGCTTTTGAGACGAGGATTAAGGATTTTTGCAGTCGTTTTATCGCATGTTGAGATGTTGTTTTAATGCTTAAGTTATGGTTTTATTTATCGCTTTCATTAAATGTTATTACACGTCGGCTTTAAAAAAAAAAATTTAGAGGTTTAGTATGTTTCAACTGCTGAGTCTTCATCAGCTCTTTAGGAGCATTTTCCGAGTGTGTGAGATTTATTATTTCGAGAGTTGTTCTTACACTGTATATCTCACATACAGAGATTCATTCACATTGTTGAGAGTTGAGCAAAATTGTATAGGGAATGAATCTCAAACCCAAATGTAAAATCAGATCCCGTCCAAGCACGAAAACGTTAAACTCTATGTATGTAGTCTTTGAACAGATACGTTAAAAAAGTTCTTGTTTAGTTAGACACACAGTTGCGGCTGATGTGAATTTGTTGAGGCTAGGAGTTCACCTGGAGCGAGGCTCGGTGATTCGGTCTGCGGATCAAATACTTCTTGAGAAACCTTCCGAGGCGGAAGAAGGGGAGACGTAGGATATTTATATCCGAACTTCCATAAACAAACAGCAACGTAATATCTTTATGATTTACTATACTTACGCATACGTATTTAATTTATTTAACATCACATATCAACTGTTACACACACGCACAAATCTGTTTGGTACAAACAGATGTCACGCATTGGAAATCAGATTTCACATGCTCTGTTGCATTTACTTTTGTTTAGCAGAAATCTGATTTCATGGAGTTTTAAAATTAGGATTCAGTTCTGGTGTATTCCGAATGATTTTATTTCATACCAGATCTGTCTCCGGTGCTCTTTTTATGTTCAAGAACCTGAGGTATTGAACCTCTTTGTAGCAGCGTAAAATTTTTATTTAGGATCAGATCTCTCGATTTTGCGTTGATTAGTTTAGTTCTCGGGTAAGATCTGATCCTTCGGTCCTAACAAAAAGTACCGCTTGTGCTCTTACGATCAACTCTACATCCTGCATAGTCTGCATCACTCTAACCGATTATTTGAAAGCTTGAGTCTTTGGGATACCAAAGACCCACATTGGAAGTTCCTTTTAAAAATTTCAAGATCTGTTTCACAGCTATGTAATGCGACTGTTTAGGCTCTGCTTGAAATTTAGCACACATACAGACAACAAACATGATGTCTGGTCTGCTAGCGGTTAAGTAAAGCAGAGAGCCAATTATACCACGATATAAAGATACCTCAATGGCAGATCCAGCTTCGTCTTTGTCTAGCTTGATTGAGGAACTCATTGGAGTCGCTGCTGCTGAACAATTGTCCATGCCAAATTTCTTCAGCAGTTCTTTCGTATACTTGGCTTGGTTAATGAAAATTCCATTGTCAAGCTGTCTAACTTGTAAGCCCAGAAAGAACGTCAACTCTCCCATCATGATCATCTCGAATTTGTCCTGCATTAACTTAGAAAATTTCTTGCATAGCTTGGGGTTAGTTGACCCAAATATGATATCATCAACGTAAATCTAAACTAACAGAACATGATCAGCTTTGAAAAATTTAATAGTGTCTTATCCACTGTGCCTATTATGAAATCATGCTCGATAAGAAATTTTTACAGTGTATCATACCAAGCTCTGGGTGCTTGCTTCAACCCATATAGAGCTTTATCCAATTTATAAACATAATATGGATATGTATGATTTACGAAGCCAGGAGGTTGTGCGACATACACTTCCTCTGTTAGGATGCCATTAAGAAATGCACTCTTAACATCCATTTGAAAAACTTTAAAGTCTATAAATGCAGCATATGATAAGAACATGCGTATAGCTTCTAATCTAGCTACAGGTGCAAAAGTCTCATCAAAATCTATTCCTTCCATTTGCCTAAATCCCTGAGCAACTAGTCTAGCTTTGTTTCTTGTTACTATTCCATCTTCATTCAGTTTGTTCCTAAAGACCCATCTAGTTCCTATCACTGAATGATTAGAAGGTCTAGGTACAAGTTGCCAAACATTATTTCGCTTAAACTGGTTTAGTTCTTCTTTCATTGCATCTACCCAGCTTGGGTCTGCTAAGGCTTCATCTACTTGTTTTGGTTCTATATGAGAGATGAATGCTGAGTCAAAATGATCATGCATAAGATGGCCTCGTGTGCGAACAGGAGATTCGATGTTACCTATGACCTGCTCGGGTGGATTATTTCTATTCCACCGGAGATCAAGTCCAATTGGGTTTGCTTCCTGTTATGCTTGGATGTCTTGCTGGATAGCCACATCTGGATTGTTTGATGTCAATTGATAAGGTACTTGTTCCAGATTTAAACAAAATGTTAGGTGAGAGGCGCTCGAATTTTGTTCATCAGATGACACTTGGGGTGTTATTTCTATTCCACCGGAGATCAAGTCCAATTGGGTTTGCTTCCTGTTATGCTTGGATGTCTTGCTGGATAGCCACATCTGGATTGTTTGATGTCAATTGATAAGGTACTTGTTCCAGATTTAAACAAAATGTTAGGTGAGAGGCGCTCGAATTTTGTTCATCAGATGACACTTGGGGTGTAGCGGGATCTGTTTGAACAGCATCTTGAGCATTCGTTGCTTCAGCTCCAGTAGTTGGCACACTTCGAGAGATCTGATTCTGCGTTGAGTCAACGTTAATTGAATCGATGACTACTGGATTACCTGTCAGATCTTGTTGAGAATTGTCGTGTGGTGTGTCCAGCGCTGGTTCCATCTGAGCTGAATGTCTTTGTTGTGCCACGTCATCATCTGAGTCATCAATGCTGGAAGATTCTAGACGTGTGCATAAGTCGTTGAGGCTTGCAGCTGAGTTGGATCTAAAGCTTGTCTCATCAAAGACAACGTGTGCTGATTTTTCAACAGTTAGACTCCGATTGTTGAAAACTCGATAAGCTTTGCTCACTGCTGAGTAGCCTAGGAAGATACCTGCATCATTTTGCATCAAAAGTTGTTAGGTGCTTTTTACCATTATTATGAATGAAGCATCTGCACCCAAACACCCTGAAGTATGATATATCAGGTTTCTTGCCACTCCAGATCTCATATGGGGTTTTGCCGTGCAACTTGTTAATCATAGATCTGTTCTGAGTGTAGCAAGTTGTATTAACTGCTTCTGCCCAAAAAGTTTTAAGAAATCCCGGAATAAGAAATTATTGATCTAGCAGCTTCTTTTAAAGTGCGATTTCTCCTCTCAACCAACCCGTTATGTGAAGGAGTTCTAGCTGCAGAAAGCTCATGCTTTATCCCTATTTCATCCAGATAAGAATATAATTTTTTATTTAAAAACTTGGTACCACGATCGCTTCTTATCCTGTTGACTGTACAAGATCTGTCATTTTGTAAACGTTGTAAAAGCCGAATGAGCTGGTCAGCGGTATCAGATTTTGCTTTTAAAAACAACACCCAAGTAAATTTTGTAAAATCGTCAACAACAACGAGGGTGTAGTTCGTTCCCCCTAAGCTCGTTACGGGAATAGGACCAAAAATATCCATATGTAAAAGCTCTAAGCTTCGGGAAGAACGTTTACCGTCTTTCTTTTTAAAAGTAGAACAGATTTGTTTACCAAGATGACATGCGCACAGATCTTGTCCTTAGAAAAATTGATTTTGGGCATACCAGAAACCAGTTCATGCTGACTCAAATGGGAAAGCGTTTAAAAGTTCAGATGGTTCATTCGCTGATGCCACAACCAGATCTTGGAGAGTTAGCTGCAAGGCAGATTTGTTCAGATCCCATCTGCTCTGACCAGTTGATAATGTAGGTGTTCCCCGATCTTTTACCTACCAACACAGTCAGACCATTTGAACTCTGAATTGTGCATGTGTGTTGTTGAAAGTTAACTATGTAACCCTTGTCACATAGCTGACTTATGCTAATCAAATTATAGCGCAAATTATCAACAACTAAAACATCAGATCAAATCGTATGAATAATGTATCGTACTGGATTTGACAAAGCTCATCTTTTTGAACTTGTCATATACCAGATTTGATTGAGTACTGGTTTCTCCAGCGCTGCTTTCACCGTTATTGAAGCCCAAGCCAGATTTATCATTTAATGGCTTTTGAGCCTCATGCAGCTTGCTCAGAGAAACAGAAGACTTGGTCCAGAAGCTCATCACTTCATTTAACCTTTTGTTTTCAGCTTCGAGCTCACAGGATCTTAATCTCAACGAATCATTCTCAGTCTTCAGCTTACTCAACTCGATTTGTAAACTGTCAGTTTTACCAAGTTCACAGTACTTGATTTCACTGATCTATTTTTCAAATCCCCGTTTTCTGCTTTAACTTCCTCGAATGTGTGAGAAAGCTTATGATACACTTGGACCATTTAATTTAGTGCAGTGATTAGGTCATCCCGTGTAAATTCAGTATTTGAAAAATCGAATACCTCATCATCTGAAGATTGGTTAGCCATTAGGCAGTGAACTTCCTCCTGTTCACTATCGCTTGAAGAAGAGCTACTTGATGAGGAATCGGAATCTGTGTTCTCCCAGTTTTTGTTGCTCTCCTCAGCAACCAATACTTTGCGATCGTTCTTTCTACTGGGCCTCTTATCATATCTTGTCCTCATTCTTCTTTCTTTGGATCTTTCCTTTGATCTTTCGTCTTTATTCTCATATTTTCTGGGTCTGTCCTCCTTCTTTGGCCTGTTACACTCAGTAGCAGAATGACCTGGACGATCACAGTTGAACAGTTCATCAGTAGATAACTTTTCAGATTTATTATAATTATTATAAGAGAAGGAAGGGTTATAGGATTTTCTCATGAATTTCCCAAACTTCTTAACGAAGAGGGACATGGCATCGTTGCTGAGTTGTTCTGTATATTTTCTCGCGCTTGGAAAACACTGTTCAGATGTTGTTGCCGCTAATGCTTTGGTTGGTTGGGATGTTGAGGGTCCACCTTCAGATCTTGTCTCTAGCTCAAACTCATATGCTTTTAGATTAGCGAACAGATCATGAAGCTCCAAATTGTTCAGATCTTTGGATTCCCGCATCGCCATGGTCTTAACATCCCACTCCCTGGGCAACACTCTCATCACTTTGAGTGCCAGCTCTCGGTTGATGTACTCTTTTCTCAAACTGATAAGCTCTACCACCACAGCACTGAAACGTTCATCGAACTCTGCCATGGTTTCTCCATCTTTCATATTTATGGACTCATATTTTTTCTGGGCCACTGTAATCTTGTTCTCCTTTGTCTCATCGTTTCCCTCACAGATTTGTATTAGCTTCTGCCAAATCTCCTTGTTAGTTGTACAGGTTTTGATTTTGCTGAACATATTTTTGTCCAGCGTCTTATACAGGATATCTCTGGCCACATTGTCCAAGTTTTCTTTCTTTTTCTCCTCGTTAGTATACTCATGTCTCCTCTTTTCTACATACTCAGGTGCACCATCAGATGTCGCAAATGCTATGTTGATCTTCATTATTTTCATTGGACCATCAGTGATGACTGACCACATATCATCGTCTTGAGCAGCTAAGTGTGCTTGCATTCTGATCTTCTAGTCATCATAGTCCTCCTTAGAAAACATAGGAAGCTTGTTGTGAGAGGTAGACATATTGAAATATATAAATCACAAATAACAAACTGTTCAATACTGAGATAGCGCAGGCTCTGATACCAATTGATAGGATCAATATGGATCGAAAACAGCCTTAGGAGTTCAGAAGGGGGGGTTGAATGAACTCCTTATATTTAAAATTTTCGAAACCTTAAAAACAATTTTTACAAGCGCCTCGCTTAACTTAAATATGTGTTACCATATTTAAGGTATCTCAGTCCAAATGCTGATCTCTCAACTAACAATAAATGTGCGGAAAAAGTCGATTAATCGGTGAAATGTGTAAACTTAAACAAATGCAATAAATAAAAGTTCAAGGTCAAGAGTTTGTTTATGGAAGTTCGGATATCAAATCCTACGTCTCCCCTTCTTCCTTTTCAGGAAGGTTCCACTAGAAGGCTTTGATGAGTACAGACACTGTAAACACCCGGTCACTGAGCCACGCTCCAAGTGAACTCCTAGCAATCTCCAAATACACACAGACGCAGCTGCTATTTACAAACACTTTGAGTTTACTCAAACGGCTTTACGTAGCACGTTTGTTACAGACTCAAAAAGATTATACAATGGAATACACAACTATTGAGTGCTGTAAATCTTCTGGTTATTTTATCAACAAGAACTATTTACGAAGGTAAACCATAAGATATCTCGAAGGTAAAGTTATGAAGGCTTGAACTTGAAAGTTCTTCGAGATTTGGATTCTGGGACTTGGGATATTTTCTATTGAATACTTGTTGAAATCCCAGAACGAGGAAGAAAGCTTTTACAAATAGAATCACTGAGAGCACAATGCAGACTGTGAGAGTAACGACCAAGAGAGCTTTCTTCATTTGAAACTTCACCTATTTATACTCTTTGTTCTCAACGGTCAGAAATATTCTCCTCAACATATCTTCATCGTATCGTACAACCACATACACTGCTCCACTGAAGGTAAATTGCGCTTCGTCAGGGCTGAATTGTCGTATAACCATATTTGGGTAAACATCGTATAACGTCCTCTATGTACTGTGTATGTCAGGCCCTGTGCTAATCTCACAAGATTAGAGAACAATTAAGCACATAATCACGGAAGCGTAAAATCGGGCTAAAAAAAATTTTCGAAATATAACTGGGCCTGAACTTAAAACATACATTCAAAATATTCATAATCAAAATAAGAGTTAACTCAAACTCCAACAATCAGGTAACAACAATATTCAATTCAAAATACAGATCCCCAAATACAATAAAACACAGGGCATCCCCCAGTTCAATACATATCATAAATAGACTGGGACTCAAGGAAACGGGGATCGACCAGCTGAACCTCCACTCTGTCCAGCTTGGTTACCTGAAGATCCTGCAAATGGGTAACACAGACCCAAACAACATAAGGCAGGAAAATAAATACGAGGTCAAGCCTCAGTACGAAGAGCTATCAACAGCTAAGCATGCAACATGCTATAAATCAATGTCATGAAATGCATGAGGGCTAACAAGGATCGGATAGCTAGACCAGCGTATCAACTGGAAAATCAAATCTCTCGAGCCTCTATACCAGGCACAACAAGTCAGCCGGTGGAAATCATCGGTCCGTGATCTTCAGGGTCCGTCAACTCATCACAGCTCGGTGGTCTTCGGACACAACAAATCAGTCGGTCACCACTCCGATGATAGCGTTGGACTTTTCAGGCACGACAAATCAGTCGTCCAGTCACAACGTGGCTCTCAAACAGGTCATCAAACAATCTGTCAATCAGGCTCAAGATGTATGCATGTATGCCAATTCAGCATTCAATTCAAAATGCATACAATTCAATACGTGAAAACAGAATGTAAACTCAATCAATTCAACATGTTGTATCACGTAATTCACAAAATCATATCATCAACTCTCACAACATCAATTACAGCCATGTTCACGCTCAAGCTGCTAAATCTGCTCAGTTCGTACCTTCAACAGCTGAAATCTACCTCAACAGATTCTCACAAAGGCACGGTACAAACAACCTAAGCAAGTCAGCTTCCTCCCGCTACCAAATTCACGACAGGGACTCCCTGGAACTCAAATACAAAATTTCACAACACCCAAAGAACGCTCTGTCAGATTTCTCCAGAAATCTTCGCACAGCAGCAGCTTCGCATTCTAATTCACAAGTCGTTCTACAGCCTCTAATGGGGAACAATCGAAAGAACAAGTCTCAAGGATTCCAGCTCCACCAAAATCGCTAAAATCATCGGCGGAGAACGGCGACAATCGGCGGGAATTAAATCACGGTGAACAGTAGCTAACGAGGGTTGAAGATATAGATAAGAAATATCGGGTTCAGAATAATTCTAAGTGTCAATCAACACTTCTATATATAACCCTTAAATCCAACAGCTGCTGTTCGCAACATAACCAGACGACGGGAACAGTAGATATCTTACGACTGGTATTCACGTCTTCTACAACAAAACCAACAGCAACAACCAATCGCAACATAATACCAAAGCAATACCAAAACGACATCGTAGCAACTAATCAAAACGACGTCACAGCGCTCCACCAGCTGATACCAAATTTCCTACGAAATAACCAGCAGCTGGTTACGCTAAACAATCCAGACGCAAGCGTAGCTAAACAAAACGACGTCGCATAAGACACGTCAGCACTGCTGTCAACAGCTGATCCAACCAACAGCTGGTAACCAATTTCTCACAACTGGTACCAGACGCAATCCCCAAAACGCAGCGTTTCAACTTATCTAAACAATGTCGTCTCACATCCACGACTGGTTCTTCAAACCAACAGCTGGTCACCCAGACGCAACTACTGATTTCCAAGTTCTACCAGCTGCGAGCTACAGTAGACTTCTGAAATAAGCTACGAATGGTTTCTTACATAAACACTACGTTTGGTTTCACCAAAACGACGGCGTATAATCTCCTGTGATTCCAAATACGCGTTGTAACTGGATTTCACCACCGACCAGCTTCTAACTCAAAATACCAAAAATACGAAAACTTCCAACAATTAATCTCTTCTAATCTCAGATGAATTTGATTAATCACTAATAAAAAATCTGATTCCTCACATTCTCCCCACCTTAAGAGATTTCGTCCTCGAAATCAAAGGTAAACTCAGGGAAAAATTCAATCAATTCATCATAACAACAAAAAGCAAAACAGAAATTCATCTGATACATATCCAAGAGTTCAAGATAACTGGACAAATAACAACCAACAACTAGGGAAACACACCCAGAAATCGAAATCTAAAACAACAATCTACTCAAACAGATGCGGCCACTCACACTGCATCTTCTCTTCCGGTTCCCAAGTTGCTTCTTCTCTGCCATGCTTGCTCCATTGGATCATCACCAACGGAACTACTTTATTCCTCAACTGCTTCTCCTTCCTATCCAGAATCTGGACTGAATATTCTACATAACTCAAGGCAGAATCCAGCTCAACTTCGTCGGTTCTCAACACATGGGAAGGATCTGGCTCATATTTCCTCAACATTGACACATGAAAGACATCATGCATCGCTGCCAACTCATCAGGCAGTCTCAATCGATAAGCCAACTGTCCAATCCGCTCGACAATCTCAAAGGGACCAACGAATCTAGGAGCTAATTTGCCTTTAAATCTGAAGCGCATCACGCTCTTGAAAGGAGAAACTTTGAGAAATACTCGATCGCAACCTCAAACTCTAACGGTCGACGTCTCGGTTGCATAGCTGGTGAATCTATCTGTGCAGCCTTCATTCTACTTCGAATCAAATCAATCTGGATAGAGATGGATATTCTTGTATGTTTGCTAATTCGATTTGCAATATTTACAAGAATGAATGTTTAATTGGAATTGGGGAACGCGAAAACGATCTATACACCTTAAAGTTAAAAGACGTTCCAACTCGCGATGTCGAAACACACACAACAACAATTAAACGGAAACACGATAACTTAAACCCAGCACAACTTTGGCACGCTAGGCTAGGTCACATTTCCCTAAGCAGGATGAACAAGTTGATTAGGAGTGAACTTGTAGGACCGAGCGCTTGCCGCTTTACCAAAAGCTATAGCTGGTGGTAACGGTGCAACTCCAATCTTTTAAACCGTATAGCAACACAAGCGCCACGTTTCGATCGCTCTACCAAGCAGGGGCAATTATTGCACTCCAACAAATCCTGCCAGCCACCACTGAAATCCATCACAACTGCTCGCAACATATCCTCTAAAGTCTGGATGGTCCGCTCAGACTGACCATCTGTCTGTGGGTGATAGGCTGTACTCATAGCCAATTTCGAACCCATCGCTGCCTGCAAGCTCTTCCAAAATCGGGAAGTGAATCTTGGATCTCTATCGGACACTATCGAAACAGGAACCCCATGCAATCTAACCACATGGTCGATTTACAGTTTCGCCATTTTCTTCATCGAACACCTCACATCATAGGGAATAAAATGGGCCGACTTTGAAAGTCTATCAATCACCACCCAAATCGCATCACATCCCCTACTCGATCGAGGTAGATGAGTCACAAAATCCATGGCGATGTGCTCCCAATTCCATTGGGGCACCTCCAAACTCTGTAGCAAACCACCAAGTCTCATTCTCTCAGCCTTGACCTGTTGGCAATTTAAACATCTAGCAACAAAACCAGAGATGTAGCTCTTCATGCCTTCCCACCAGTAGTGAGATTTCAAGGCATGGTACATTTTTCTCTCGCCCGGATGCACACTGTACTGACTACAATGCGCTTCATTCATAATGGTCTCTTTCAAATCGATCAAGTTCAGAACCACCAATATTCCTCGAAATCTCAGACATCCATCCGAAGAAATAGAGAAATCATCAGACTGACCACTTCGGGCTTTAATCTTCAACTCATGAATGTATGGATCAGTCCTCTGCGCCTACCTGATGTCACTCACAATCTGCGGTTCTACTTGAATCGAAGAAACCATAAAGTACCGATCACCCGACTGGAAACGCCAACCCGAAGTACTCAATTGCTCATAGACTTTAGAGACACTCAAAGACGAAAGCATCGCAGGCTGGGTCTTCCTACTCAAAGCATCTGCTACTGAGTTCATCCGCCCAGGATGATACTGAATCTCACAGTTAAAGTCCTTGAGCAGTTCCATCCATCGTCGTTGCCTCATATTCAGATCAGACTGCGTGAAGATATATTTCAGGCTCTTGTGGTCGGTGTACACCACAAATTCTTCACCATACAAGTAATGTCGCCAAATCTTCAAGGAAAACACTATCGCAGCAAACTCCAAATCATGAACAGGGTACCTCGTCTCGTGAGGCTTCAGCGGTCGAGACGCATAAGCAATCATGTACCCGTTCTGCATCAGCACACATCCTAAACCATTGAGAGAAGCGTCGGAGCACACCACAAATCCTCCGGATCCAGATGGTAGAGACAAAATAGGAGCAGTAGTCAACTTCTCCTTCAACGTCTGAAAACTGAACTCTCACTCGTCCGTCCAAACAAACTTCTTATCCTTCTGAGTCAACTGAGTAGAGGCCTGGATATCGAAGAGAACTTCTCGATAAAACGCCTGTAATAGCCAGCCAATCCCAAGAAACTGCGGATCTCTGAAACGTTCCTAGGTCTCTCTCAGTTAAGAACTGCTTCGACCTTACTCGGATCCAACGAAATTCCTTGCGCCGAGATTACATGACCCAAAAAGATAATCCATCAAGCCAAAATTCACACTTGCTGAACTTGGCGTACAATTGAGAGTCTCTCAACCTCTGCAACACCAGCCTCAGATGCTCCTTATGCTCTCTCAAGCTCCTCGAATACACTAGGATGTCATCTATGAAGACGATCACGAACCGATCGATATACTCACTAAAGACGCGATTCATCAAATCCATGAATACAGCTTGGGAATTCGTCAACCCAAACGGCATGACCAGAAACTCATAATGCCCATATCGAGTCCGGAAAGCTGTCTTCGCCACGTCAGCGTCTCTAATCCGTAACTGGTGATAACCAGAGCGCAAATAAATCTTTGACTAAATGACTGATCCCTGAAAATGATCGAACAAGTCATCAATTCTCGGCAAAGGATACTTGTTCTTCACCGTCTCTTTATTCAATTGTCGGAAATCCACACACATCCTCATAGATCCATCCTTCTTCTTCACAAAAAGAGTCGGAGCTCCCCAAGGCGACATACTCGGTCTGATGAAGCCCTTCTCCAGGAGATCTCTCAACTGATCCTTCAACTCTTTCAACTCTACGAGCGCCAACCGATACGGAGCTCTAGAAATCGGGGCGGTACCGGGCACCAACTCAATGTTGAAATCGATCTCACGTCTTGGAGGGAATCGAGGAATCTCATTCGAAAACACATCGGGAAACTCTCGAATGATCGGAATGTCGCTCAACTCCAATCGTTGCTCTTGGGAAACGTCAAGCGCGTAAATCATGAATCCAGCATTATCCAGCGATAGCAGGCTAAACATCTCCATGGCGGACACCAGTGGAATCTTCGAGCGCGAATCAGCACCGTAGAACTCCCACTTCTCACCCGAGTCAGGGTGAAATCTCACCACACCATGAAAACAGTCAACATTAGCCTTATAGCTAGACAACACATCCATCCCCAAGATGCAATCAAAATCTCTTATTCCCAAAACAATCGGATTGGACACCAAAACGTGCTCATCGAATCAAAGCACACAATCCAACACCACTTCACGAGACCACAGATTCACACGAGCAGGGGTAGACACCGAAACAACATCACACAATGGGGAAGAACTCAACCCATACTCACAAACAAACAACTCAGAAATAAAAGAGTGTGATGCACCAGTGTCAAATAAAACTCTCGCAGGATAATCGAAAATAAAGCATGTACCTGCGATCATCATACCAGGCGCCTCCTCAGCCTGCTCGTCAAAGCGTTTGCCTGAGCCTGCTGCGGAATCTGGAACGGAGGTCTCGAAGGTGCTCCAAATCTAGAAGGCTCACGGGGTTGGAATCCAGACGCTGGGTAGGGGCAGGAAACTGCGGTCTCTGAGAAGAACCACCAGCTGAACCCTTATGTGAAGGAATCTAAGACTGACCCCTCAACAGCGGACACACTCTCACAAAGTGTCCTGGCTGTCCATAGTTTCGGCAGGACCCCTGAACTCCACGACATCGCGAAGTCGGATGCCTTCCTCCGCACTGTCCACAAGAAATGCCACTAGAACCGCTGCCAGAACCAGAACTCGCAGAACCAAAGGAACTCGAATCCGCCTTCTTATTAAACTGTTTCCCTCGAGGGCGAAACCTTTGGCGATTCAACTGCTGTTGCTGCTGCGACCCCTGAGGAGAATATAAAGATTGCGACGTGTCCTGAACAGGCTGATAGGTGCGTCCAGTAGTCGGTGGAATCGGAGCCTCAACCTCCATCAAACTCTCCTCAATATCCACCGCTCGGTTCACTGCATCAATATAGGTCGCAGGTGACCCAGACAAAACCATCCGGTACAAATCAGGCCTCAAGCCCTTCAGAAATTTGTTCCTCTTCATTCTCTCTTGGTTGGCTATGTGTGGTACATAGACCAAAAGCGCAGAAAACTGTTGAGCATACTCAGCCACTCGCATGCTACCCTGCCTCAGATTATCGAACTCCCGCTCCCGGCTGTTATAAAAAGAATCGGGGTATACTCCTGTCTGAAGGCCTCACAGAAGCTCTCCTAGGTGACCACAGCCCCACTATCACGAAGGATACGAGAAGTACCTCTCCACAAGCGCTGTGCATTGTCTCTCAGCTGCAACACTGCCAGCTTCAGTCTCTTCTCGGGAGCATACTCCATAGTATCGAACAACTCCTCCATCTGAGATAACCAAGCCTCAGCCATCGTGCCACCCTCTGCTGCAGAAAACGTCGGAGGGTTCGTCTGCTGAAACCTAGCTAGAACCAACTCCATCTCGCCTATCTGTCTAGTAACATCCTCAACCTGATGAACATCATCATCACTACCTGCCCTAGACTCCTCCACAGTACGTATAGTCGTCCTACCCCTTCCTCTTCTCGGTGGCATCTACACAATTCTAGAGGTAAGATCTCACAGCAGATAGATATATCACATAGACAGATAAAAGAGCACATAAGTCATAGAGCCAATCAAAATCAAATCAAAACTCTGTGCCTAGACTCGAGTGTGGTCAAAATAAATCGAGTTTATCCAAGTTTAAGCTCTGATACCAAAAATATCAGGCCCCGTGCTAATCTCACAAGATTAGAGCACAATTAAGCACATAATCACGGAAGCGTAAAATCGGGCTAAAAAAATTTCGAAATATAACTGGGCCTGAACTTAAAACTGTTGGGAATAGCGGTGGCGGATCCGGATACCACTTCTCGGGGCACAGCGGAAGAACAAAATTTGCGCGAAAAGTGTTCAATACATTCGATATAATCTACAAACATTCATAGGGTGTTCGTAGATAGTTACCTTGCTGGCGTCTAGGCGCCTGGCTCCGACCAGTTTCTTGAGGAAACTGGCACTTCAAACTGTAGGCGGCGGTGGATCGTCAATCAAGTCCATGACCGGATTCAATCTTCCTCCAATCAGCCCTGTTGGGAATAGCGGTGGCGGATCCGGATCCCACTTGCTGGCGTCTAGGGTTTGTGTGAGATTTTTTGTTATGCAACCCTAGGCTCAAGACTAAGTATAGGTGTGATGGGCTTGAACCGGCCCATTGGACCTGGGGCGGGCCCAGTCCAATGTATGAACATTCGAATACAGCTAGCCGTGGGCTCGCAACCATTGCGACGCCGAAATCACAATTTTGTACTTGCCCAACGGACCATGGTAAAGCGCCTAGCAACATCGCGCCATGATCCCCTAGGTATCACTGATAGTGCCTACAAGAACCAGTTGGTTGTGGTTAGCGTACAGTACGGTCCTTTCAACACATATATCCCGATCAGATCAACGACCATTGGTAAATCGAGAGTCGCTAGAGATCCGATAGCTATGCATACATCTTGGAGATCGAATAGTGACATCGCGAGTGTAACTAGGTAAACCCATTTACCTAAAACACTTCTAGTACTCTGGCCAGAGATTTATATACTATTATCCCCTCAGATAGCATAGGATATCCACGCATGTAAGCGAGTGGTGAATCCTCGACAACGAAGCATCGACTCCTACATGCATCGGGGTCTCACCCAATCCCGCCGCCTAATGACCCCAAGTGAGTCGGCAAACGAGTCAAAGTGAGACGCCTATCATGTAGAGTCTCAATGATGTTTCGAGTCGTGAGGACTAATCAGTACAAAGGAACGAGTTCAAAATACACAGTGACTATTAGATGTGTTTCATGATAGCCGTCATACCCACTATCACATCTAACATACACTATGGTGCATTCTAGGTCTTTATCCAACACTATTGTTGACATTATAGTCATAATGAAAATAAAGAAAGCCATGAATAAATGCGAATATCATATATAAAGATTGTTTCATACAAGAGTCTATAAAGTCACACGCCACAAGTTGGCTAGTTGGGCATCTACTATAACAATCTCCCACTTGTCCTAAAGTCAACTACTCATCAGACGCAGTCCCATTGTTTCGCGATGTTTTTCAAACAACGGTCCTGGCAAGGGCTTCGTAAGTGGATCAACAATGTTGTCCGCAGAGGTGACTCTCTCACTGCTATGTCACCTCTAGCCACAATATCCCGGATTATGTGGTATTTCCTCAGTATATGTTTGGATCTTTGGTGAGACCTACGCTCCTTTGCTTGCGCAACGGAACCCGTGTTGTCGTAGTACACCGGAACTGGACCAACTCCATCAGGAATGACGCCCAACTCTTGGACGAAATTCCTTATCCAAACCGCCTCCTTAGCAGCAGCTGATGCTGCGATGTACTCAGCCTCAGTGGTTGAATCCGCGATGGTGTCTTGCTTGGAACTCTTCCAAGAGACAGCACTACCATTGACCATGAATACAAATCCAGAGGTTGACTTCGAATCATCCACGTCACAATGGAAGCTAGAATCAGCATAGCCTTCCAATTTCAGTTCACCACCCCCATAGACCATGAACATATTCTTAGTCCTTCGCAAGTACTTAAGAATATCCTTCACAGCCTTCCAATGCAATTGGCCAGGGTTGGCCTGGTAGCGGCTCGTGACACTCAGAGCATATGCAACATCCGGTCTAGTTGAGATCATGCCATACATAATACTACCTATTGCCGAGGCATATGGCACACGTGTCATACTCTCTATCTCCTCATCAGTCTTCGGACACATAGACTTAGATAGAGTGACCCCGTGTCACATAGGTAGGTGTCCTCTCTTGGATTCTTCCATAGAGAACCGCTTAAGTATGGTATCGATGTAGGTAGCTTGGGTGAGTCCGAGCATCCGTTTCAATCTATCCTGATAGATCTGTATTCCAAGAATATAGGATGCTTCACCCATGTCCTTCATCGAGAATCTACTAGACAATCATACTTTAGTTGACTGCAGCATTCCTACATCATTCCCAATGAGTAGAATGTCATCAACATAAAGTACGAGGAATGTCACAGCGCTTTTAACTACCTTCTTATATACACATGGCTCCTCGGGATTCTTGATGAAACCAAATTCCTTAATTGTTTCATCGAATCTCAGGTTCCAACTTCTCGATGATTGTTTGAGACCGTAGATCGATCTCTGAAGTTTGCATACCTTATGCTCACTTCCTACAGATGTGAAACCTTCAGGCTGCGTCATATAGATCTCTTCCTTAATGTTTCCATTAGGGAACGCAGTTTTCACATCCATTTGCCATATCTCATAGTCGTACCATGCGGCTATGGTTAACAAGATTCTAATTGACTTGAACATTGCGACTGGCGAGAAGGTTTCATCATAGTCAACACCTTGCCTTTGAGTGTAACCTTTCGCGACCAGTCGTGCCTTGTAGGTCATTACCTTACCATCAGGCCCAAGTTTCCTCTTGTATACCCATTTGCACATTGGTTCTCAAACCTCTTCGAGTTCTACTATCTTGCCTTTTCTATCAAGTAGAAATTCCATTTCCATAAAGGAAGCATTCCTAGAAACAAACACTTTTGTTTCGTTGGGATAGTAGAAGTAGTATCCAATGGAATTCTTTGGATACCCAACGAAGTAACACAAGATGGATCTCATATCCAGCTTATCTCCCACTGTCTGCTTCACGTAATCAGGACATCCCCAAATTCTCATGTATGAGTATTTGGGTGGTTTGCCCATCCACATCTCATATGGATTCTTATCCACTGCCTTGGTGTGGACATTGTTCAACAACATTACCGCTGTTTCGAGCGCATAGCCCCAAATGTGGTAGGAAGCTCAGTGAAGCTCATCATAGATCAAACCATGTCCATCAAAGTTCGATTACGATGCTCCGCTACACCATTGAGTTGTGGTGTGGCCGGAGGGGTCCACTGTGAGAGAATCCCATTCTCTTTCAGATAGTCTTGAAACTCATCACTCAAGTATTCACCACCTCGATCGGATCGAAGTGCTTTAATACTCTTGCCTAGCTGATTTTCTACTTCAGCCTTGAATTCTTTGAACCTTTCAAAGGATTTAGACTTGTGCTTCATTAAGTACAAGTACCCATACCTAGAGTAATCGTCGGTAAAGGTGATGAAGTATGTGTGACCGTACTTAGTACCAATACTAAATGGGCCGCACACATCAGTATGGATCAAATCCAATAGGCCTTGAGCACGCTCACCCTTACCCTTGAAGGGTTGCTTAGTCATCTTTCCCTTAAGACAAGATTCACAAGTCGGTAGAGAGTTAATGTCCGACAGATCAAACATGTCACTCCTAACTAACTTGTTCATCCTACTTAGAGAAACATGACCTAGCCTAGCGTGCCAAAGTTGTGCTGGGTTGAAGCTATCGTGTTTCCTTTTAATCATTGTTGTATGTGTTTCGACATTTAGAGCAGCAGCGTGTTTTCAGTAGCGGGTGTTGGTACGTCGTCGTTTGGATTAGTTGGAACGACAGCGTTTCGATTTAGTGCTAGGACTCAGTTGTTGGGTTGTGCGTGTATCCAACTGCCGATTGAGAGATCAGTTGTTGAGTGAGCGATCAGCTGTTGGTTAGTTGTTCAGTAATGAGTAGCGGGTGACGTGTTCAGTTGCGACAGTAACTCCTGCGATGTCGTTTGATTTAGTTGATCGTTGTTTAGCGATAGGACTTAGCTGAGGGGAGATTCAGCTGTTGGTTGGGATATCAGCGGTGATAGCTGAATTTGTCGGTGGATCTGTTTCCTAGTTAGTCAGTTGTGACTATAAATAGAGGACCTGGTCATTGCGTTCAATTATTGTTTCCCCGACACTTAGAAATATTTCCCGTGAACCTTATCTTGTCGTGATACCCTAGTTACTATTCACAGTAACCTTCTTCGTTTCAATTTCCGTCGGTAGATAGCTCCGACGAGAGCGAGAGTGGTAGCGTTGGACTCCTCTTTCTAAGGCGTTTCGTCTCATACCCTTTTCGTAGGCAGCGGAGGAGCTGGAAGGGGATCACAGAGACATATCCCTTGTGTAGTCTGTTAGCATAAGCGTCAGATTTCGCATCCTATCCTAGCTTGTTGGGGTGGTGGATCTGCGTTTCTAGGACTTTCATTGTGGCAATCTGCGTGTGCTAGTCATAAAGCAGAAGTTAAGGTACGGATGTTGAGCTTTGTTACAGCTATGGGTTGAGCGTGGATTATGTGCTTTGCTGTGTATGCTCTTTGCTGTTATTATTGTGCATGTGTTATAATATCAGCTGTTGCATTTACATATACGCATATCCTCCTGTCGAGCTCTGTTTTGTAGCTATGCCTTGTATTCTATCTGAGCGTACCAGGATGCTGGGCTTAAGGACGAGCGGGTAACTCCCGTATACCTTAAAGCTGGAGGCGCGCGGGTAACTCCCGTCCCTCATCTCCCTGCTGGGACTGTTAGCCGCTATGGACGGAGTGGGTAGCTCCCACACCTCATGAGTGGGCAACAGCAGGTTGAGCTATTGTTGCATCTGGTGCAGTATACGTGAGACGAGTGGGTAGCTCCCATATACTCAGTATACATTTCGTGGCCATTGTGACTACTGTCTTTCAGTTGTTTCGCTCCAGCTGTTGAATTGTTGTTATCCAGCTATCGAGTTGCTGATTTGAGATCCCTCGGCTTCCAGCCTTTGGTTGTACTTCGATCTCCTGCATAGCATCTGCATATTTATCTACTGCTTTCCATGTGCTGTATTTGTTGCTCTCCGTACTGGGGGTTGACCCCAAGGTCCCTCTGGGGATGTTGTGTTGTTGCCTGTTTGTTGTTCAGGTTTTCCAAAATTCACAGCTGGTCGTGACTTTGATCCAGCAGGTGGTGCCCCAGGTGGTGGATAGAGTGTCCCAGTTAGGGTATAGCATAATATGTACTAGTGCTGTCAGCCGGGAAATGCCCTGTGCTTTTGTTTCTGTTCAGCTGTAGTATTGTTTCTAGTACTTGTAATTGTTGTACTGTCGTATTTCATAATGTAAACTGGGATTATTTTAAGTATTGTGCTATTTTAAATTATTTGTTTTAAACCGTCAGGCCAAGCGAAAATTTTAAGCCACTTTTTATTGCTTCCGCTTTGTTTTTGCGTGGTTTAACTCTGAGTTGTGCACGAGGCCTGACACAAAATTCCAATTTAAATGTTAGCATAAGCTATTTTATGAAAGATGATTTTACTGATTCCAGAAATGAGGTACGATGCAGCAAGTTCCAGCAAATGTCACTCCAAGCGCAATACACGAGCAGATTTTAGAAATCTGTTGAAAATAATTTTAAGGAGAACAAAATGGTTTCTTTTAAAAAAGTATTTGGAAGATTTGTAAACTAAAAGAGAGGGAAATTTTATCAAAATTCATAACTTTAGGTAAGGTGTGTCATGCTTGATGATTACACCTCACCTGCCAATAATCCCTCCCATACAAATACTTGCTTTGAAGGAAAGGTTCATTTTCTGTCAGGCCTCGTGCTCATATCAGAGATAAAAAATACAAACACATGCGGAAGCTACTGAAAAGCGGGTAAAATTTTCGCTTTTGGCCTGACGGTCAAAAACAATATAATTTAAAATAGTGCGATACTCAAAATAAATATCCCAGTTTTCGAAATCAACGAAACAACAAATGGCTACACACCATTTCAATACAGTACAACATACATGCACAAGTATCAGACTCCAACCACCGGCTACAACAACGAAGCACAGGACATCCCCTAGCTAACAATACTGATACATAAATATATGCTATACGCTACTGGGATACTCTAACCACCTCCTGGGGCACCGCCAGCTGGGTTAAAACCACGACCAGCTGTAAAACCTGGATTCCCTGAAAACAACACAAACAAGGAAAACAACCAAGCCCCAGAGGGACATGGGGTCAAACCCCAGTACGGAGAGCAACTAAAACAGCTAAAGGAAATGCATAAGATAAAATGCAGATGCTATGCATGAGACACCGGATAACAGCTGAAGGCTACAACCAACAAGGGAGCCAAGGAACTCAAACATAGCTCCAAAAGATCAGCAACGAATCAGTGGCCACGGGGTGTGTTCAAAGTGTGGTAATGAGCCACTCCCCTTGACACTACACCCGAATACCAGATGCATCAAACAACTCAACCTGCTGTTGCCTCACCCATGCACTGTGGTAGTTAACCACTCGGCGCATGGTGGCTAACAAAACCCAGCAGGGAGATGAGAGTGCGGTATTGCCGCTCGCCCTAACATCCTGGTAAGAAACAACAGCAATACAACAGGGTACAAAGCAATGGCTGCAACAGAAATATGAATGCAATATGGGAAATGCGTGTATGCATAAACATAGCAGCTAAAATCAACAGCAATCACATATGCACACAGCAACATCCATGGCAATGCACCAGCAGCCATCTAACATTTAATCTCACGCCAATTCCCAGCTACATCAAGCTCAGATCCATACCTTAAATTCATGAGATACAACTAGAAAGAAGATTGCTTCAACGAATAGTCCGAGCGACACACAGATCTATCACCTGCTAGCCAATACAAACAACTGCTCAAGGACTACATCTCAGAGATTCCAACGGCTAGGAGTTATCAACTCCACCAGCGCTAATTCGACCTTTATACACTACGAAAAGCTATAACAATGCTTAAAAAGGTAGAACCTTTACTTACCCCAACAAGCTAGGATAGGATGCTAACAAACTAAACAAATGAGATGTCTCTGCGATCCTCTTCCAGCTCCTCCGCTGTCTAAGAGAAGGGTAAGAAACGAAGCCTTAACGAGAGGAGTCCAACGCTACCTCAAACGTAACAAACGATGGCCGGAAACAACGGAAATTCGCCGGAGAAACTCACGATGAACAGTGTTCTAGGGTTCGAGAAACAAAGGTTGAAAATCTGGAGAATATTTCGCTAAGTATGGGATCTGGTAATCGATCGAAGACCAAGTCTTCAATTATATAAACTTCTCAACAACTGCCAGCAGATCCCACCGACAAAACCAGTCGACACTCGCTGAAAAATACAACCAGCAGATGCAAAGCAAACCAACTGCTGAATTCTCAAATAACACTAAGCAAAACGGTGTCGCAGCGACTTAACTAAACGACGTCGCACAGCTTACGTCATCCTATCTGTCAACAGCTGGCTAACCAAAACCAGCGACTGGATTTCTCAACAACGCAACAGATCCCTGCGACGGGTACCAGACTGCACACTCAAAACGCAGCGTTTCAACTAATCTAAACGGCGTCGCTTAACCACGTCAGCAAATCATATTTCACAAAACGCTACGACCAGATCTCTCCTCCCCACGCGGCATCCAGACTTCACAAAACAATTGCGTCGCACACTCAACAGCTCTCTCTCCCGCTCGCATCAGATCTCACCTACACTACACAACACGCCGCACAGCAAGCGTCCAGCTTTCACCAGGAAATTCGAACAGATCTCACGCAAACACAAAACAGACCTCAAAAACAGATTTCTCACTCGAAATCTCAAAAATATCAAAACTTCCAGAATTGTTCTAAACGCGATTTCCGACCCGAAAATGCAAACGAAATCTTCAAACAGAGATCTGAACCACCAGAAATCTCTAAAATCCGATTAATTCAACAATAAATCTTATATTAAAATTTCAGGTCTCACATTTCTCCCCCACTAAAAAGGATTTCGTCCCCAAAATCACAACAAAAACTCTGGAACACAACACAGCAGCAAAATACAAAATAGGAACTCGCCTAACCCAAGGCCAAGATTTCAAGATAACTGAGCAAACAATTAACAACAACTAGGGAAGAAATACAATCAAAAGCTACAAACTACTGGAAATTTAGTTCAACAGCTACTCAAACAGATGCGGCCACTCGCGCTGCATCTTTTCTTCCAGCTCCCAAGTAGCTTCTTCCCTACGATGTTTGCTCCATTGTACCATCACCAACGGAATGGTCTTATTCCTCAACTGTTTATTTTTTCTTCCTAGGATCTGCAAGGGATATTCTTGATAGCTCAACGTCTGATCTAGCTCAACCTCGTCAGTTCTAAGCACATGAGACGGATCTGGCTCATACTTCCTCAACATGGAAACATGAAATACATCATGTAGAGAAGACAATTCCGGAGGCAACAACAGCCGATACGCTAAAGGTCCAATCCTCTCAACAATCTCATACGGTTCGACGTAACGAGGGGCTAACTTTCCCTTGTGTCCAAAGCGCATGACACTGCGAAACGGAGAAACTTTGAGAAATACCTGATCGCCAACCTAAAACTCTAGAGGTCGATGCCTCTTATTTGCATAACTGGCTTGGCGATCCTGGGCAGCTTTCATCCGCTGTCGAATTAGATCCACATGATCCTTCATTTGCTGCACAAAGTCAGGGGCAGATAGCTGCTTCTCCCCCACTTCTTCCCAACATACCGACGATCTGCACTTCCTGCCGTACAAAGCCTCAAAAGGCGCCATGCCAATCGTCACCTGATAGATGTTATTGTAGGAAAACTCCACTAAAGACAACGCGTCTTGCCAACTACCTCCGAAATCCAACACAACAGCTCGTAACATATCCTCCAACGTCTGGATAGTGCGCTCAGATTGGCCATCTGTCTGGGGGTGATACGCGGTGCTCATAGCCAATCTGGTACCCAAATCTATTTGCAAACTCTTCCAAACATGGAAGTAAACCTCGGATCTCGGTCTGAGACGATCGAAACAGGCACACCGTGCAGTCTAACCACAAAATCCACGTACAGCTTCGCCATTTTCTTCAACGAGAAAGTCATCCCATAGGGAATAAAATGTGCAGACTTCGACAGTCGATCTATAACCACCCAAATAGCATCGCATCCTCTGCTGGAACGAGGCAGATGCATCACGAAATCCATCTCTATGTGCTCCCAATTCCATTGGGGCACTTCCAAACTCTGCAACAGACCACCAGGTCTCATCCTTTCGGCCTTAACCATCTGAAAATTCAAACAACGGGCGACAAAACCAGCAACGTCTGTCAGGCCTCGTGCTCTCAACAGATAAACACATGCGGAAGCTATCAAAAAGTGGGTAAAATTTTCGCTTTTAGGCCCGACGGTTTAAAACATATAATTTAAAATACCACAATACTTAAAATAAGTTTCCCAATTCATATAACAACCAACAAATAAGCATACATAAATCCAAACATGTATCAGACTCCTCTACGAATACAACAACAAAGCACAGGGCATCTCCCTGGCTAACTGATACATATATATAAGTATGCTATATGCAACTGGGACACTCTAGCCACCTCCTGGGGCACCACCAGCTGGGTTAAACCCACGACCAGCTGTAGAACCTGGGTTTCCTGAAAACAAAGCAACAAAGGAACAACCAAGCCCCGGAGGGACATGGGGTTAAACCCCAGTACGGAGAGCAAACATAACACAGCTGGTACCAGACGCAACACTCGAAACGAAGCGTTTCAACTAATCTAAACGGCGTCGCTTAACGACGTCAGAAAATCTGTTGAACTAACACATGCAACGACTGATCGCTACTAGGGGCAAACACACCAGCTGCTGATTTCTTAGTGCTAATCAAAACGACGTCGCCTCTACTAATCCAAACGACGGCATATTGCACTTCGCTACAAGAGCTTGCTGCTAACAGATATCACCCAGTCGATGTTTCACAAAACGTCACCGTTCTAAGTCCCTTAGCGCTCTCTGCTTAATTCACGTAAGCGTTGCTGCTGGCAGATCCTACACAACGCCTAAAATACTATCTGCTGGCAGACTTTGCTAACGACTGGTCACTCACGCCAAAACGACGGCATTTGATCTCCCGCGATACTAATACACGCTACGACTGGTTTTCACCACCGACCAGTTGCCACAACAAAACCAGCTTTCACCACAAAACCAGCTTTCACCCAAAAATCTCAAAAATACGAAAACTTCCAGAATTGCTCTAAATGTGATTCTGACCCGAAAATGCAATCCAAAGCCTCAAACAGAAATCTGAATCACCAGAAATCCTTAAAAACCGATTAACTCAACAATTAATCTTACATCAAATTCAGGTCTCACATTTCTCCCCCACTAAAAAGGATTTCGTCCCCAAAATCACAACAAAAACTCTGGAACACAACACAGCAGCAAAATACAAAATAGGAACTCGCCTAACCCAAGGCCAAGATTTCAAGATAACTGAGCAAACAATTAACAACAACTAGGGAAGAAATACAATCAAAAGCTACAAACTACTGGAAATTTAGTTCAACAGCTACTCAAACAGATGCGGCCACTCGCGCTGCATCTTTTCTTCCAGCTCCCAAGTAGCTTCTTCCCTACGATGTTTGCTCCATTGTACCATCACCAACGGAATGGTCTTATTCCTCAACTGTTTATTTTTTCTTCCTAGGATCTGCAAGGGATATTCTTGATAGCTCAACGTCTGATCTAGCTCAACCTCGTCAGTTCTAAGCACATGAGACGGATCTGGCTCATACTTCCTCAACATGGAAACATGAAAGAC
>KV016874.1:0-11187 GCA_001598015.1 Dorcoceras hygrometricum
GATAGTGCCTGCAAGAATCAGTCGGTCATGGTTAGCGTATAGTACGGTCCTTTCAACTCATATATCCTGATCGAATAAACGACCATTGGTAAATTGAGAGTCGTTGGAGATTTGATAGCCATGCATACATCTTGGAGATCAGAATACCGACATCACGAGTGCTACCAGATAAACTCATTTACACTGAAGCACAAGAATACTCTGGCCAGAGATTTGTCACACTATTATCTCCTCAGATAGCATAGGATATCCATGCACTAGGGCGAGCGGTGAATCCTCGACAACAAGGCATCGACTCCCACATGCTTCGTGACCTCACCCAATCTTGACACCTGATGACCCTCACGGAGTCGGTAAACGAGTCAAAGTGAGGCGACTAATCATGTAGAGTCTCAATGATGTTTCGAGTAGTAAGGACTAATCCATACAACCAAGACCTCGGACTCTCCACTCGACAAATGGTAACCACTTGGAGAATCCGAATGAGGGTAGCTCGATAGATCACCAGGTCACTATCCATCTGCATGCTCAGAACAACACTATTTTCCCTACCAATGAAATGTGGTACTTCACATCGCAGATGCTGGTCTCAAACTCGGGCGGCCTTATCCTCATTTTGGCGGCCCAATCGACTAGGAACAATTTTAGAATACACAGTGACTATTATATGTGTTTCATGATAGCCATCATATCCACTATCACATCTAACATACACGAGCATTCTAGGTCTTTATCCAACACAATTGTTAACATTATAAAAAAATAATGAAGATAAAGAATGCCATAAAAGAATACGAATTTCATAAATAAATATCGTTTTACATAGAGTCAACAAGAACCCACACACCACAAGTTGGCTAGTTGGACACCTACTCTAAAAATCTCCCACTATCCCTAAAGTCAACTACTCATCAGACGTAGTCCCATTGTTTCGCGATGTTTTTCAAACAACGGTCCTGGCAAGGGCTTCGTAAGTGGATCAGCAATGTTGTCTGCAGAGACGACTCTCTCAACTGCTATGTCACCTCTAGCCACAATATCCCGGATTATGTGGTATTTCCTCAGTATATGTTTGGATCTTTGGTGAGACCTAGGTTCCTTTGCTTGCGCAACAGCACCTTTGTTGTCACAGTACACCGGGACTAGACCAACTACTTCAGGTTACGCCCAACTCTTGGATGAAATTCCTTATCCAAACCGCCTCTTTAGCAGCAGTTGATGCGACAATGTACTCAGCCTCAGTGGTCGAATCCGCGATTGTGTCTTGCTTGGAACTTTTCCAAGAGACAGCAGCACCATTGATCATGAATACAAATCCAGAGGTTGACTTCGAATCATCCACATCGCATTGAAATCTAGAATCAGTGTAGCTCTCCAATTTTAGTTCACCACCCCCATAGACCATGAACATATTCTTAGTCCTTCGTAAGTACTTAAGAATATCTTTCACAACCTTCCAATGCATTTGGCTGGGGTTGGCTTGGTAGCGGCTCATGACACTCAGAGCGTATGTGACATCTGGTCTAGTTGAGATCATACCATACATAATACTACCTATTGTCGAGGCATATGGCACACGTGTCATACTCTCTATCTCCTCATCAGTCTTTGGACACATAGACTTGGATAGAGTGACCCCGTGGCACATAGGTAGGTGTACTCTCTTGGACTCTTCCATAGAGAACATCTTAAGTATGGTATCGATGTAGGTCGCTTGGGTGAGTCCGAGCATCCTTTTCGATCTATCCCTATAGATCTGTATTCCCAGAATATAGGATTCTTCACCCATGTCCTTCATCGAAATCTACTAGACAATCATACTTTAGTTGACTGCAACATTCCTACATAATTCCCAATGAGTAGAATGTCATCAACATAAAGTACAAGGAATCACAGCATTTTTAACTACCTTCCTATACACACATGGCTCCTCGGGATTCTTGATGAAACCAAATTCTTTAATTGTTTCATCAAATCTTAGGTTCCAACTTCTCGATGCTTGTTTGAGACCGTAGATCGATCTCTAAAGTTTGCATACTTTATGCTCACTTCCTACAGATGTGAAACCCTCAGGCTTCGTCACATAGATCTCTTCCTTAATGTTTCCATTAAGGAACGCATTTTTCACATCCATTTGCCATATCTCATAGTCGTACCATGCGGCTATGGCTAGTAGGATTCTAATTGACTTGAACATTGCGACTGGTGAGAAGGTTTCATCATAGTCAACACCTTGTCTTTGAGTGTAACCTTTCGCGACCAGTCGCACCTTGTAGGTCAGTACCTTACCATCAGGCCCAAGTTTTCTCTTGTATATTCATTTACACCCTATAGGAACTATTCCTTTGGGAGGATTAACAAGAGTCCAAACTTGGTTTGAATGCATTGAGTCAATCTCAGATTACATTGCTTCAAGCCACAAATTAGAATCAGCATCGGAAATTGCCTCCTTGAAGATTCTTGGATCACATCCAATGGTTTGATCACTTTGATCATCTTCAAGGAGGAAAACATATATAACAGGAGCCCTAGGAACCCTTTCAGATCTCCTGGATGTGTCCATATCAAGTATTGGCTCTTGAGGTGCGGGAGATTCACTTGGTACTTCGGATGGTTCTCGAACCTCTTCGAGTTCTACTATCTTGACTTTTCTATCAAGTAGAAATTCCCTTTCCAGAAATGTGGCATTTCTAGAGACAAACACTTTTGTTTCATTAGGATAGTAGAAGTGGTATCCAATAGAATTCTTAGGATACCCAATGAAGTAACATAAGATGGATCTATTATCCAGCTTATCTCCCATTGTCTGCTTCATGTAAGCAGGACATCCCCAAATCCTCATGTATGAGTACTTGGGTGGCTTGCCCATCCATATCTCATATGGAGTTTTATCTACTGCCTTGGTATGGACATTGTTCAACAACATTACCGTCGTTTCAAGCGTATAGCCCCAAAACGAGGTAGGAAGTTCAGTGAAACTCATCATAGATCAAACCATGTCCATCAAGGTTCGATTACGACGCTCCGCTACACCATTGAGCTGTGGTGTTGCCGGAGGTGTCCACTGTGAGAGAATCCAATTCTCTTTAAGATAGTCTTGAAATTCGGCACTCAAGTATTCTCCACCTCGATCGGATCGAAGTGTTTTAATACTTTTTCCCAATTGATTTTCTACTTAAACCTTGAATTCTTTGAACTTTTCAAAGGATTTAGACTTGTGCTTCATTAAATACAAGTACCCATACCTAGAGTGATCATCGGTAAAGGTGATTAAGTATGTATGACCGGACTTAGTACCTATGCTAAGTGGGCCATACACATTAGTTTGGATCAAATCCAATAGGCCTTGAGCACGTTCAGGCTTGCCCGTGAAGGGCAATTTTGTCATTTTTCCCTTGAGACAAGACTCACAAGTTGGTAGGGAGTTAATATCAGACATATTAAACATGTCACCCCTGATCAACTTGTTCATCCTATTTAAGGAAACATGTCCTAGCCTAGCGTGCCAAAGTTGTGCCGGGTTCAAACTATCGTTTTTCCTTTTCATTATTGTTGTGTGTGTTTCCACATCGTGAGTTGGAACTTCTCTCAATTTTAAGGCGTATAGATCGTTTTCTCGTTCCCCAATTCCAATTAAACATTCATTCTTGTAAATATTGCAAATCGAATTGGCAAAATGACAAGAGTATCCATCACTATCAAGCATAGAAACGGAAATGATGTTCTTTATTAATTCAGGAACAAATAAAAAGTTTTTAACACCAACTTAAAATTTGAAAACAGAAATAAATAAACATCTCCTATAGCTACGGCCACAACCCTTGCTCCGTTTCCAAGCCTCAAGTGGGTCTCACCCTCTCTAAGACGCCGGCTTCTTGTCATTACCTGCAAGTCATTGCAGATATGAGATCCACATCCGGTATCAAGTACCCAAGAAATCGAGTTAAGAGACATATTTATTTCAATGTAGAACATACCTTTTGCAGTTCGAAACTGCTTGAGGTAATCCTTACAGTTCCTCTTCCAGTGCCCGGGTTTTTGGCAGTGGTAGCAAACATCCTCGAATGCAGCAGGCAGGGAGAGGAGAAGCAGATCCACAGACAGCTCATATGGAAGTGTGATATCAAGGCCTACTAGCTTCTCAATGAGTCCAATCACACGGACCCCATGCTCGCAAAAACAGAAGTCCCCTCACTCATGCGGCTCGTCATGAGCTCCTTGACAGTAGTGAACCTCTCAGTCCGAGAGTTCTCCCCATACAGTTCCTTGAGATGAAGGTGTATGCCAGCAGCATACACCGTCTTCTCAAAGCGCCGCTGCATTTCGTTGGACATCAATGCCATCATATAGCACCGTGCCTTAAACTCGTCATCCCACCATTTATTTAGCTTTGTCAGCTCCTCATGACTGACATCGGCAGGGGCTTCCTTCGGAGGGCTCTTCTCTAGCATGTAGAGAAGTTTCTCCGAAGTCAAGACAATATTGAGGTTTTGAAGCCAATCTTGGTAGTTTAAGCCAGTGAACTTGTTGCTATCCAGTATAGCAGCAAGTGGATTTTTGATCGAAGACATAATGAAAGCAGTTTATACTGAAAAGAAAAACAGACATGCATTACCAACTACTCATGAAAAACGCTAAGACATAAAACATGGTCATTTAGTTTTATGAATTACCCTCCCACTATTTTAACGATTTCACCACCCTCTAATGAAATCGAGAAAGCAATTTTCCTTAGTGGGTACATAGAGTCCAATCAAGAAATCATGGTCCCGAATAATATCAGCCAACCATGCTCTCAAAAGGTAGAGCCCAATTGCAACAGGTGCAACCTCCATGTATTTACCTCACGTCCAGTAAGGGCCCAATAATATGACGCCGATTACTATCACGTGTCAAGATGACCCATCAATGTTAAGTTGTGATGGACGGTCCCTTAATGTCCCCAATAATATGAGCCAACGTTAAAGGGAGTTCCAACCAACTCACAGCAAGTGTCAATGACGTGCACAGCTTTCCGCCACACAGAACGCCCCCAATAATATGAGCCGGGCTATGTATGCGGGTGGCATCTGTTAGAGTAGGTGCCCAACTAGCCAACTTGTGGCGTGTGGGTTCTTGTTGACTTTATGTAAAATGATCTTTATTTATGAAATTCGTATTATTTTATGGCATTATTATCGTCATTATTTTATAATGTTAACAATTGTGTTGGATAAAGACTTGGAATGCACCATAGTGTATGTTAGATGTGATAGTGGATATGATGGCTATCATGAAACACATCTAATTGTCACTGTGTATTCTAAACTCGTTCCTAGTCGATTGGGCCACCAAAAAGACGAAAAGGCCGCCCGAGTTTGAGACTAGCATCTGCGATGTGAATTATCACGTTTCATTGGTAAGGAACATTGTGATGTTCTGAGCATGCAGATGGATAGTGACCTGGTGATCTATCGAACTACCCTCGTTCGTACTTCCAAGTGGTTACCATTTGTCGAGTGGATTAATTCCAAGGTCTTGGTTGTACAGATTAGCCCTTATTACTCAAAACGTCATTGAGACTCTACATGATAGGTGCCTCACTTTGACCTGTTTACCGACTCAGTTGGGGTCATCAGGTGGCGGGGTTGGGTGAGGTTCCGATGCATGTAGGAGTCAATGCCTCGTTGTCGAGGATTCACCGCTCGCCATTGTGCGTGGATATCCTATGCTATCTGAGGAGATAATAATAGTGTGATAAATCTCTGTCCAGAGTACTAGATGTGTTTTAGGTAAATGGGTTTACCTAGTAACACATACGATGTCACTATTTGATCTCCAAGATGTATGCATGGTTGTTGGATCTCTAGCGACTCTCGATTTACCAATGGTCGTTGATCTGATCGGGATATTTGTGTTGAAAGAACCATACTGTACGCAAACTATGACCGAATGGTTCTTGCAGGCACTATTAGTGATACCTAGGGGATCATGGGGCGATGTTGCTAGACGCTTTACCATGATCCGATGGGTTAGTCCGAAAATGTGGTTTCGGAGTCACAAATGTTGTGAGCCCACGGCTAGCTATATCCCTGAACCATTGAGGGTCACACAAGTACTGGTTTCTCAATTCCCGTACGAAAGTTAAGCTCACTTTGTTGAGTATAGTAGGAGGAAGGATGGAAGTGCGACTTCCTAAAATTAAATAGGGTCCAAATGCAATTTCCCTAAGTTTGGACTAGTTTGACTATCCTTAAAGCTTACAGGGGCCAAACTGCTATTTTGGATTAGGTGGTCCTGTCAGGCCTCGTGCTCACATCAGAGACAAAACACACAAACACGCACGGAAGCTACTAAAAAGCGGGTAGATTTTTTTTTTTTTGCTTTTGGCCTGACGGTTTAAAACGATATAATTTAAATTACGGAAATACTCAAAGTACAATCTCAGTTTACAAAACCAACCAAACAAGGCTGCAAGCGCACAACATAACAGCATAAACATGTATCAGATGCCTGGTAACAACCACAACTGAAAGTAATAGAATACACTAAAGGCACAGGGCTTCCCCTGGCTAACTGTACTGATACATATAGATATGCTATACGCTACTGGGATACTCTTACCACCACCTGTGGAACCTCCAGCCGGGTTGGCTCCACGACCAGCTGGATAAACTGAACAACAAAACAAGCAAGGAAAACAAACCAAGCCCCAGAGGGGCATGGGGTCAAACCCCAATGCGGAGAGCAACTGAAACAGCTAAAGGAAAGCATAAGATACAATGCAGATGCTATGCATGAGACACTGAACAACCGCTGAAGGCTACAACCGAAGAGGGAGCCAAGGAACTTAAACATAGCTCCAGAGAATCTGAAACAAATGGTGGCCACTGGTGTATGTTCAAAGTGTGGTAATGAGCCACTCGCCTTGACACCACACCCGAATACCAGATGCATCAAACAGCTCAACCTGCCGTTGCACGACTCATGAACTGTGGTAGTTAACCACTCGACGCATGAGGGTTAACAGATCCCAGCAGGGAGATGAGAGTGCGGTATTGCCGCTCGCCCTCGCATCCTGGTAAGAAACAACAGCACAATACAACAAGATACAAGGCACAATACGGCTGAGACCTGAAATGCAAGTGATATAATGCGTGTATGCATATAACATCAGGCAGTAAACACTGGCAGCAATACACGAAACAACAATCAGCCATCACTGCATTTACCCATGCCAAATCTCACGCTGTAACAAGCTCAACCCGTACCTTAATTCTGTGCAACGGTTACCACAACAAGGGACCCGAGAGATCTGGTTAAAACCTGCTAAACACACAATGTACAAAGCATAAATCTCACAGGACACAGGCGCAGAACTCACGACTATCACTGGCTGGGTGCAACAGCTCAACCAGCAACCCATCAAACCAATACAACTTATCAGGAAGCTTAAATCAAGGCTAGGAACAAGATCTCATTGAATTAAACGAAGTTCTACCTGAACTACGAAACGCACGAACTAAACAGCAACTTCGTGCTTCTGCTCCAGCAAACTATAGCCTCCCAACGAGGTATCAATCGAAAGAGCTTCCCGAGAGGAGTCCAACGCTACCTCAAACGTGCAAAATGGTGGTCGGAAACAATGGGAATTTTCCGGAGAAACTCACGATGAACAGTGTTCTAGGGTTCGAAGCGAAGAACAACAATCGGGGGAAAATATCGCTAAGTATGGAATCTGTTAATCCAGTCGAAGACCAAGTCTTCTAATATATATACACTTCTCAGAAGCTGACAGCAGATAGGAACAGATTCCATCGACACAATCAGTAGACACCACTGAAAACCCAAGCAGCAGTCGAATGACAAACCAACGGCTGAATTCTCAAACAACGCTAAGCAAAACGGCATCGCATCAACTTAACCAAACAACGTCGCAGAGGCCCAAAGCGAAGAACAACAATCGGGGGAAAATATCGCTAAGTATGGAATCTGTTAATCCAGTCGAAGACCAAGTCTTCTAATATATATACACTTCTCAGAAGCTGACAGCAGATAGGAACAGATTCCATCGACACAATCAGTAGACACCACTGAAAACCCAAGCAGCAGTCGAATGACAAACCAACGGCTGAATTCTCAAACAACGCTAAGCAAAACGGCATCGCATCAACTTAACCAAACAACGTCGCAGAGGCCCACGTCATCCTTGCTGTCAACAGCTGATCAACCAAACCAGCAGTTGATCACCACGCAACAGCTGGTCTCTCGCAACAGCTGAATAAAACAACGCGACAGCTGATACCAGGCGCTCCACTCAAAATGCTGTTTGGCCCGAAGGATCAGATCTCACCCGAGAACTAACAAAGCTAAACTAATCAACGCATAAACCGAGAGATCTGATCCAATAAAAATAAAGAGATAGCGAGCGCTGCTACTGTTAAAAATTAAAAGTTTTGCGCTGCTATAAAGGAGGTGCAATACCTCGGGTTCTTGAACATAAAACATAGCACCGGAAACAGATCTGGTATGAAATAAAATCATGCGGAATACACCAGAATTGAATCCTAATTTTTAAAACTCGATGCAAACAGATTTCTGTTAAACAGAAATCTGCTACTGTGCGTGTGTGTGACAGTTGATATGCGATGCTAAATTAAAGTGCTTATGCGGAAAGCTTAAAGAAATGGACCAGCTGTTTGTTTATGGAAGTTCGGATATAAATATCCTACGTCTCCCCTTCTTAGTTTTCAGGAAGGTTCCACTAGAAGAATTGATCCACAGACCCAATCACCGAGCCTCGCTCCAGGTGAACTCCTAGACTCTACACCAGCCCTTGGCTGTGTCAATCACTTGTTTTATTCCTATGTGAGAAAGGCTACAAAAACAGAGTTTAACGTCTTCGTGCTTGGACGGGATCTGATTTTGCATTTTGGGTTTGAGATTCATTCACTATACAATATCGCTCAACTCTCAAGAATGTGAATGAATCTCTGTGTGTGAGATATACAGTGTAAGAACAACTCTCGAAATAATAAATCTCACACACTCGGGAAATGCTCCTAAAGAGCTGATGAAGACTCAGCAGTCGACACTGCAATAAGCTCCTCTCTAATGATGGTCGACTGCTTCATCTTCCTGTTTTCTTCCCATTGTAATTTCTCTGTTTTTGTCTTTCACGTGAGCATCAGCATCGTTGATTTCTTCAAATCATCTTGTATATAAAGCTTCTCTCCAAATATGGCCGTTAGACAGTAGATTCAAATCCCTTCTGTGCTTGTCAAGGCCAATTTGTCTTTTCCCAAATTGGTGCAATGATCCTCTGTATATTGTACTATTTCCCAAAATAGTACAAATCTTGTCCCCTTAAATTAAGGCGTTTGCACGACTCAATTTCAACCATTGATTCTTTCCATTTAAGCGGTTGATTGCGTCTGAATGTATACCAGCAAATTGTTCAACAGCTGTTCGCTCAGCTGTTGGATTTATTCGTATCGCTCATCAGCTGTTGGTTCTCTTCGTATATCTCATCAGCTATTTTGCTGTTCGTTGTTACAATAGCTGATTCGCCTCTATTGATCAACATCTGATATGTCAACAGCTGCACAACAACATCTGGTTCGTTTACTTCTTCAACAGCTGATTCAACTCTTGAGTTGTTTATCTTTAGCTGTTGGTTTCTCTTCGTATATCTCATCAGTCTATTTTGCTGTTCGTTGTTACAATAGCTGATTCGCCTCTATTGATCAACATCTGATATGTCAACAGCTGCACAACAACATCTGGTTCGTTTACTTCTTCAACAGCTGATTCAACTCTTGAGTTGTTTATCTTTGCGCACCAGCTGTTTCATCTTTTCTTCACGCAACGTCTGATTAATCTTTTCCTTAGCGCTACGCCTGAATCATTTCATCAGCTGATTCAATTTCTCTTCACATCGATGTCTGATTCATTTACGTTTGCGCAACAGCTGATTAACATCATCTGGACAGCATATGAATATATTTAATCCAACATCTGAATCAGCTGCTCCACATCTGACTCAGATTCCTCTTTTGCGTCTGATCTGGTCAACATCTGCTTACAGCTGACTGCTCTCATCTGCTTCCAGCTGATCGTTCTATGCGCACCAGCTGGTCCAGCTACTCCAGCTGATCCATCTGTTGTATCAACTGTTGGTCTTGACTTCTGTTTGCAACAGCTGATTGCTTGCAACTGATGAATGCTTGCAACAGCTGATTGCATCTTCTGTTTAGCGCTACGGCTGATACATATTTTCTTCACTACTGAAACAGTGAGTACAACTGGACTTCCACGTAAGCTATCTGTCCACGCTGTACTCTACGTAATCATCTCTGTCCACGTAAGCATATCTGTCCACGTAAGCATATCTGATACGTCTTCTCTTTGTCATTTTCTTCACGTCATCAGACTTTGCTTCATTTCAACAGCTGATTGCTTCTCTTCACTAATGAGCATCTGATAACTTCTTCTGTCAGCTTCTGAAATAGTATCTGCAAACAACTTCTGTAATAGTATCTGCCAACAGCTTCTGAATGTTCTTCATCACTTCTGATTGCAACAGCTGAATCATCTTTGTAACATCTTATTCCAGATTTTTCTTCTGTCAACTACTCCAACAGCTGAAATTCATTTCTTCGTCGTTCCTTCGTCAGATTTCTACTGTTTACATCTGTACACTACGTAGAAACGTTAGAAACACAATAACAGGTTTTGTGTAATTCAAAACTCAGATCTGGATCTGTTATCCGGATCCATCAAACGATGTCGTTCCAACTTATCAAAACGACGTAGTTTCGATACCTACTAAGAAATATGTTGGGGATCCGGATCACGCCCCCCGACGAGGCAGCGGAAGAACAAATAAACATGTGCCGGGAGACGATCAATACGATGAACAATTCAAAGATCTATGACATTCATAGGGTGTTTTAGTGTATACCTTGCTGGCACTTGTGCCTGGCTCCAACCGAAATTACAAGAACGCCGGCTCTTCACGATAGGTGGCGGTAGATCCGTCAATCAGGTCCACGATCGGAATCGATCTCCCTCCAATCAGCCTGCACTAGAAGGCTGAAGGATTTTATCGCCAATGGATTCTCCTCAAAAAACTAGCCGGAACAAGTCCGGCGAGCGGCGACGGCGGGCGGCGCACGGCGGCGGCGTGAGGTAGTTTGAAGAGAGGGG
>KV016876.1:18213-28578 GCA_001598015.1 Dorcoceras hygrometricum
GAATGTTCATCCGTTGGACCCGGGCCCGTTGGGCCGGATCCAAATCCATCACTAAGTCTATTTAATATAGACTTAAGCTTTAATCTAAACAACACACTTAACTCTCCCAAACCTAAACCTAAGCTTGGCCGCCGCCCCTTCCCTCCTCTCATAAGTCGCCGCCGCCGCCGCCCTTGTGCCACCGCCGCCGCCGCCTTGTGTCGCCGGAAAATTGTTCCGGCCAACTTGACGAGGAGAATCCGTCCACGCCGATCTCGTCAAGCCTTCTAGTGCAGACTGACGAAGGAGTCTCGTATCCGGTCGTGGACCTGATTGATGTAGTCTACCGCAATCTATTGTGAAGTGCCGGTTTCCTCGAGAAACTGGTCGGAGCCAGGCATGAGTTGCCAGCAAGGTAGAAATCTAAACGCCCTATGAATGTCATAGTTTGCATGTTTGTATCGAATTGTATTGATCGTCTCCCGGCAAATTTTTGTTCTTCCGCTGCCTCACTGGGAGGCGTGATCCGGATCCGCCGCGGCTACCCAACATAATCCCAAAAACAAATCTGATTACTGGATTAATCACTAATTGTCGAATCTCAATCCTCACAATAGCAATCATATAAGACATGCAATATTTCAAACGTGCAATGCATGTGAGCTACCAAGAATCATCGGTAAGCAAGGCACAACGATCAGCTGTGCAATCATCTCAATAATTCATCAGAATTCAGATCACATCGACTCAGCTGGCTATCACGACTCAGCGACGGCAATGGATTCTCAGCACGGCGACTCAGCCGGAAAATCACGAATCAGTGATCATCGGTTCTCAAAGGAATAGGCTCAATATGATATGCATGAATGCTAGACAGAATCATGCTCACAAACAACGCATACAATTTAAATACATAAGCACATAAGAACAGAAAGTCATTATCAACCAATGCATCTAAACAACTCGCTAGCACATAATCACAGCAGCTCAATCACACTGAAAATATTCTCATGCTGATATTGAAGTTAATATAGCTCAATCATACCTTCGCTTCTGAGCTACAATTACCACAGAATCTCTTACAGCTTTAACGGCAGAATACGCTTCTCAGCTCAGCTCAAGTTTTCAACCGAGAAATCAAGGCAAAAACCACAATAAAGCCCTAATCTGCCAAGATATCTAACATAAGTTCATATCGAAGCGCATACGACCTAAAGCCTTGTAGCCTAAATCGGCTACCTCAAATCTACAGAGCACTATCCAGCTCTAATTTAAAATCTAGGAGCAGAAACTACAGCTAGCAGGACACGGTTACCTGAACCGAAGCTAAACTCGATCGCAAATAGCAAAAGAAACCATCTTCCACGGTTCCTCAATCGATTTATCGTCTGGTCTTCTCTCTCTTCTCCAAACTAGTACCAGAACGTTCGCCTCGAAGAGGGCTTTCAAATCGAGGTACCCTCACTCAAATCCAATCAGTCAATCTTCGGAAATCGGGAGAAAAAGCTATCGAGTGAACATTAGACACAAGGGTTTGAAGATAAGGGTCGGGGAAGATAGGATATGTGTGTTGTAAAAATAACTAAGTGTTGGTCGACACTTACATTTATATTCCCGGTTAAAGCTACAGTGAAAGTCAAACCTGTCAGGCCCCGTGCTAATTACTAACGATTAACATAATATAAGCGCAAAAACACGAAAGCTTAAAATCAGGGCTTAAAAATTTTTCGAAATACAATGGGCCTGAACTTCAAATCATACATTCAAAATATTCAATACTCAAAATATGAGTTGACTCAAACTCATATGCAACAGGTAACAATATAATATCAATCAAATACAGATCCTCAATACATGATAACACGGGACATCCCCCAGTTCAATACATATCATATATAGACTGGGACTCAGGGACACGGGGATCGACCAGCTGAACTTCCACTCGGTCCAGATTGGTTACCTGAAGTTCCTGCAAATGGGCAACACAGACCCAAACAAAAACAAAAGCAGGAAACAAGTACGAGGTCAAGCCTCAGTACGAAGAGCTATCAAAGCAGATAAACATGCAACATGCTATAAATCAATGCTATGAATGCATGAGGCTGTCAAAAGAAATCAGTCAGCTAGGCCAGTGTAACAACCGGCAAATCATATCATGTCGCCTCTATACCACGGTCTATCAACCGGGAAATCATCGGGGCCCGTCAGCCCATCACAGCTCGGCGGTAGACACTCATATCCGGTAGTCACCGCTCCGACGATAGCGTTGGACTTCTCGGACACGACTCAGCTCAATACATACATGCCTAAACGTAAAAACAGTATGCATACTCAACCAAAAACAGCAACTGGTTCACGTAGGCACATAACAGTAAAGCCACAGATTTCACAACATTAAATTATAGACATGTTCAAGCTCAAAGCTGCTAAGGGCTGCTCAATTCGTACCTTTCTTCTTCAAATTACCTAACAGATTTCTCCTGGTTCAAATCACGCAACAGAGACTTCCTGAAATGCTGAATCTGTTACAGGTACTAATAATCTTAGCTCAATTCTGCTATAATATCGAGTTAACCCTACGGCCAGAAGCTATACTCGAGTTCTACACTCCTACGCAGGCATTAACTACAAAACGGAGCTCAAAGTTACGAAGAACGCTCACCCAGGGGACGAGCGATACGCGAACACACAGAAACTCTCGGGTCCTTCTACTCGTTGCTCCTAGCTTCCAAACCAGTATCAGCAGAAAGAGCAAGTCTCAAGGAGTCCAGCGCCACCAAAATCATCAAGAACGAAGGCTGGAAACGATGGGAATCGACGGTGGAAAGTTACGGTGAACAGTAGCAAATTCGAGGGTTTGGAAATAGAGATAAGATATTTCTGGTTCGAAAATGATTCTAAGTGTCGATCAACACTTCTATAAATACCTCTTAAATCCTCGCCTGCTGATCACTAAAATCAATCGAAGTGACCAGCAGAAGTCTATCAGCAGCAGCCCTCTTTTCCTTTCGTTAAATTCAGCAGAAACAAACAAATGTTGTATGCGAAACTACAATCTCGAAACGACACCGTTCTTACTAAACAAAACGACGCCGCAACGTTCTATCAGCAGACAACAATTATCTCTTGCAAAGAAACCAAAAGCTGGTTATCGAATTCCCTTCAAAACCCATCAACCGCTGGTTACATAAAATCACTCCAAATGACGACGTGTCAATTTATCTAAACGACGCCGTATAGTCTATTCCAACATCGCTACCAACTGCTGGTCATCCAGCAGGAACCCATCCTTCACCATGAAGAAAAACCAGCAGTTGTACTAAGGAAGCTCCTGATGCTGGTTTCCACGTGCATAACAGCACTCGCCACGCGTCACTCCCTCGCTAAACCTTGCAATAACGCGCGCCTACTACCAGCAGCAGCTCTCTCTATTACAACGCAACTGCTGATATAGTCAACACTCAAAACGTTGACTAACACGTGTCGCCTCTACGCTCCATCTCGCGCTAAATACAACGCCAACCAGCAGCGACCATGCACACAACTAAAACCAGCAGGTAACCCTGCGTTACACTTTCGTCACTCCTACGTCACCCTACCGAGGCAAAACTACCAGCAGGTAGCTACAGTGACGTTGACCCGCGTTGACTTCACCAAAAATTCGCTGCGACAAAATTTTTAAAATTAACGCAACGTCCAAAATCAGCAGGAACCTCAAAATTCACGTGATTAATCCCAAATCAAATCAATTAATCACTAAGCTAAAATCTGATTCCTCACATTCTCCCCACCTTAAGAGATTTCGTCCTCGAAATCAAAGGCAAACTCAGGGAAGAAAACAATAAATCAAGCAAATCAACACCAGCAGCTACTCAAATTCGAAGCTAAAACCAGAAATTTACCTGAAAATGTTGCACGATCAGTGCTCAAACAGATGAGGCCAATCTTGTCTCATCTTCTCCTCAAATTCCCAGGTCGCTTCTTCTCGGGCATGCTTACTCCATTGGACCATCACCAACGAGATTATCTTGTTTCTCAGCTGCTTCTCCTTCCTATCCAAGATCTGCACCGGATATTCGACATAACTCAAGGCAGAATCCAGCTCAACTTCGTCAGTTCTCAAAACATGGGACGGATCCGGATCATATTTTCTCAACATTGACACATGAAACACGTCATGCATCGCGGCTAATTCCTCGGGCAGCCTCAGTCTATAAGCCAATTGTCCAATCCGCTCGATAATCTCAAAGGGACCAACGAATCTGGGAGCCAATTTGCCTTTAAATCTGAATCTCATCACGCTCTTGAAAGGAGAAATCTTGAGAAACACACGATCGCCAACCTCAAACTCTAACGGTCGACGTCTACGGTTCGCATAGCTAGAGAAACGGTCTTGAGCAGCCTTCATTCTACTCCGAATCAAGTCAATTTGATCCTTCATGTGCTGAATAAACTCCGGTGTAGAAAGCTGTCTCTCGCCAACTTCTTCCCAACAAATCGGGGATCTACACTTTCGACCATACAACGCCTCAAACGGAGCCATTCCGATAGTGACTTGGTAGCTGTTATTATATGAAAACTCTACCAAGGAAAGCGAATCCTGCCAGCCACCGCTGAAATCCATCACTACTGCTCGTAGCATATCCTCTAAAGTCTGGATAGTCCGCTCAGACTGTCCGTCTGTCTGTAGGTGATAGGCTGTGCTCATCGCCAATCTCGAACCCATTGCTGCTTGCAGACTCTTCCAAAATCGGGAAGTGAACCTCGGATCTCTGTCAAACACTATCGAAACCGGAACTCCATGCAATCTAACCACATGGTCGATGTACAATTTCGCCATCTTTTTCATCGAACACCTCACATCATAGGGTATGAAATGGGCTGACTTCGAGAGTCTATCTATCACAACCCAGATCGCATCGCATCCCCTACTCGATCGAGGTAGATGAGTCACGAAATCCATGGCGATGTGCTCCCAATTCCATTGGGGCACCTCTAAACTCTGGAGCAATCCACCAGGTCTCATTCTCTCAGCCTTGACCTGCTGGCAATTCATACATCTAGCAACAAAAGCAGAAATGTCGCTCTTCATACCTGCCCACCAGTAGTGAGACTTCAAGGCATGGTACATCTTTCGCTCGCCTGGATGCACACTGTACCGACTACAATGTGCTTCATTCATGAGGGTCTCCTTCAAATCAATCAGGTTCGGAACTACTAATCTCCCTCGGAATCTCAAACATCCATCAGAAGCAACAGAAAAATCATCAGACTGACCTGACTGCGCCTTAATCCTCAACTCATGGATATAGGGGTCGGTCCTCTGCGCCTCCCTGATGTTCATTACAATCTGCGGTTCCACCTGAAGAGAAGAAACAAAGAAATACTGATCACCCGGCTGGAATCGCCAACCAGAAGTACTCAACTCCTCATGAACTTTCGAAATACTCAAGGACGCTAACATATCAGGCTGGGTCTATCTGCTCAAAGCGTCGGCTACTAAGTTCACACGCCCAGGCTGATATTGAATCTCGCAATCGAAGTCCTTAAGCAATTCCATCCAGCGTCGCTGCCTCATGTTCAAATCTTACTGCGTGAAGATATATTTCAGGCTCTTGTGGTCAGTGTACACCACAAATTCTTCACCATAGAGATAATGCCGCCAGATCTTCAAGGCAAACACTATCGCAGCCAACTCCAAATCATGAACTGGGTACCTCATCTCGTGAGGCTTCAGCTGTTGAGACGCATACGCAATCACGTACCCGTTCTGCATCAGAACACACCCTAAACCATTCAGAGAAGCATCGGAGCACACCACGAAACCTCCAGATCCAGACGGTAGGGCCAAGACAGGAGCAGTAGTCAACTTCTCCTTCAGCGTCTGAAAAATGTACTCGCACTCATCAGTCCATACAAATCTCTTATCTTTCTGAGTCAACTGCGTCATAGGCCTGGCTATCGAAGAAAACTTCTCAATGAAGCGCCTATAGTAGCCGGACAACCCCAAGAAACTACGGATCTATGAAACGTTTCGAGGTCTCTCCCAGTTAAGAACTGCTTCGACCTTGCTCGGATCTACAGAAATCCCTTGTGCTGAAATCACGTGACCCAAAAAGATAATCCTGTCAAGCCAAAACTCGCACTTACTGAATTTGGCATAGAGCTGCGAGTCTCTCAATCTCTGCAATACTAGTCTCAAATGCTCCTTGTGCTCTCTCTTGCTCCTCGAGTACACCAAGATGTCATCTATGAAGACGATTACGAACCGATCGATATACTCGCTGAAGACGCGATTCATCAAATCCATAAAGACAGCGGGGGAATTCGTCAATCCAAACGGCATGACAAGAAACTCAAAATGCCCATATCGAGTACGGAAGGCTGTCTTTGCCACATCAGCGTCTCTAATTTGCAACTGGTGATAACCAGAGCGAAAGTCAATCTTCGAGTAAACAACCGATCCCTGCAACTGATCGAACAAGTCATCAATCCTCGGCAAAGGATACTTGTTTTTCACCGTTGCTTTATTCAACTGTCTGAAGTCCACACACATCCTCATAGTGCCATCTTTCTTTTTCACAAACAAAATCGGAGCTCCCCAAGGCGACATACTCGGTCTGATGAAGCCTTTCTCCAAGAGATCACTCAACTGATCCTTCAGCTCTTTCAACTCTGCAGGCGCCAACCGGTAAGGAGCTCTAGAAATCGGGGCGGTACCGGGCACCAACTCACCCGTATCAGGGCGAAATCTCACCACACCATGGAAGCACTCAACGGTAGCCTTATAGCTAGATAATACGTCCATTCCCAAAATACAGTCGAAATCTCTAATCCCCAAAACAATCAAATTGGTCACCAAAACATGCTCATCAAACCTAATCAGGCAATCTACCACTACCTCTGGAGACCACGGATTCACACCAGCAGGAGTAGACACAGAAACAACATCACATAGTGGGGAAGAACTCAACCCACGCTCAAACACAAACATCTCAGATATAAAAGAGTGTGATGCACCAGTGTCAAACAAGACTCTCGCAGGATAATCATAAATAGAGCATGTACCTCTAATCACCATGCCCGGCGTCTCGTCAGCCTGATCCATCGTCAAGGCGTTCGCCTGCGCCTGCTGGGGAATCTGAAACGGGGGTCGGGAAGGTCCTCCAAAACGAGATGGCTCACGAGGCTGAAAACCAGATCGCTGGGACTGCGCAAAAGGCTGTTGTCGCTTAGAAGAACCACTAGCGGAACCCTGAAGGACAATTCGAAAAGGCTCCTTGTGCTCCAAAGGAGTCTTCAAATAGACTAAGATGTCGTCGATGAAAACGATCACAAACTGATCAATAAACTCGCGAAAATATCGGTTCATCAGATCCATGAAAACTGTTGGGCATTCGTCAATCCATACGGCATAACCAAAAACTCATAATTCCCGTACCTCGTACAAAAAGCAGTCTTCACGACATCTTGTTCTCTCACTCTCAGCTGATGGTACCCTGAACGAAGATCAATCTTTGAATACACCACAGAACCTTGCAACTGATCAAACAGATCACCGATTCTCGGCAAAGGGTACTTGTTCCTGACAGTGGCTTTGTTCAGCTGGCGAAAATCAATGCACATCCGCATTGAGCCATCCTTCTTCTTCACAAACAAAATGGGAGCTCCCCACGGCGACATACTAGGTCGGATAAAACCTTTCCTCAGCAAATCATCTAACTGCACCTTGAGTTATCTCAACTCCGCAGGCGCCAGACGATACGGGGCACGAAAAATCGGAGTTGTGCCAGGCACCAGCTCAATGCTGAAGTATATATCCCACCTCGGAGGAAAACTGTCAGGCCTCGTGTTAATTACTAACGATTAACACATAATAAGCGCATAAACACGAAAGCTTAAAAATCAGGCTTAAAAATTTTTCGAAATACCATGGGCCTGAACTCAAATCATACATTCAAAATAGCGATAATTAAAATATGAGTTGACTAAAACTCAAACACAACAGGTAACAACATAATATCAGTCAAATACAGATCCCCAATACATGATAACACGAGGCATCCCCCGGCTCAATTCATATCATATACATAGACTGGGACTCAGGAACGCGGGGATCGACCAGCTGAACTTCCACTCGGTCCAGCTTGGTTACCTGAAGCTCCTGAAAATGGGCAACACAGACCCAAACAAAAACAAAAGCAGGAAACAAGTACGAGGTCAATCCTCAGTACGAAGAGCTATCAAACAGCTACGCATGCAACATTCTAACAATCAATGCTATGAAATGCATGTGGCTGTCAAAGGAAATCGGTCAGCAAGGCCAGTGTATCAACCGGAAAATCGAATCAAGTCTCCTCAATACCACGGTCTATCAACCGGGAAATCATCGGTCCATGATCATCGGGGCCCATCACAGCTCGGCGGTAGACACTCATATTCAGTAGTCACCGCTCCGATGATAGCGTTGGACTGGTGCACAACACATCTGTTGATCAGATCCAACGTGGCTTGGGTCATCAATCAAATCTGCCAAGGCCCAATATGTATGCATGTATGCCAATCAATATCAATGCTCAATGCATACAAATCATAATACGTGAAAACAGAATATCGAGTTCAATCAATTCAACAGCTGTTCCACGTAAACACATAACAGCAACACCACACATTCCACAACATCGATTCAGTCATGTTCACGCTCAAGCTGTAAGTGCTGCTCAATTCGTACCTTTCTTCTTCAATTTACCTAACAGATTTCTATTGGTTCAATCCACGCAGCAGGGACTTCCCACAAATGCTGAAATCCAAAAGATCAAAAGAAACGACGGCAGAATCTGCTCAACGAAACCAGCAAATCACGAACGAGCAGGGCCTTCGGGATTTCTCAACTCATTGCTCTTAGCTTCCAAACTAGTATCAATCGAAAGAGCAAGTTGCAAGGAGTCCAGCGCCACTAAGAACGTCAAAAACAAAGGCTGGATTCGACGGGAAATGGCGATTGAAAGTGACGGTGAGCAGTAGATAATCGAGGGTTTGGAAAAGAGGAGATAAGGAATGTCTGGTTCAAAATAATTCTAAGTGTCGAACAACACTTCTATAAATAATCTCCCAAATCCAACGTCTGCTGATCATCAATTCAGTCGACAAGACCAGCAGGTATCGACCAGCAGGTACCATCTCTTTCTTTCATTAAAAACCAGCAGAAGTAATCAAATGCTGCATACGAAACTACAATCTCGAAACGACACCGCTCCAACTAAACAAAAGACGTCGCAGCGTTATACCAGCAGGCAGCAGATCTCTTCAAAACAACCAACTACTGGTTCCAGCTGCAACATCCAAAACGCAGTGTTTTAACTTAATCAAACGACGTCGCCGCGCCTACTCAAACAAATCCAGTCGATGCACTTACAAAACCAGCACGTGCATAAGGAAAACTCTTGCAGCTGGTTAGCACGTGCGTAATAGACGCTTCACAAAACGACGACGCATCTATCTAACACAACTGCTGAATCCCCTAGTCAACACTCAAAAACGTTGACCAACACGTGTCGCTTCCTCAATCATTCTCGCGCCAAAAGCAATATCGGCCAGCAGCAACCCTTCCAAACGAACTAAAACCAGCAGATGCAACGCGTCACGCCTACGTCACCCTACCGATGCAAACACCAGTAGGTAGCTACAGTATCGTTGACCAGCGTTGACTTCGCCAAATTCGATATTTCTCGTTTCCTATACTAGCGCTACGACTGATGAATCAGCAGGAACCATATTCCCTTCGTAATTCCCTCAAAAACATGTGATTAATCGCAAATTCAACTCAATTAATCACAAATCTAATTTCACAATCCCCACAAAAACCAGGAATATCCTCCGAAAACACATCGGGAAAGTGTCGCACCACGGGAACGTCGCTGAGCTGAACACGGGAAGAAGAAGACGCATCCAAAGCGTAGATCAGAAAGCCAGCATTTCCCAAAGACAACAAACTGAACATCTCCATTGCTGAGACTAAGGGAATCTTCGATCTAGAATCCTGGCCATAGAAGTCCCACTTCTCGCTAGACAAAGGCCTAAAACGAACAATCCCATTGAAGCAGTCCACGGAGGCCCTATAGTTAGACAGCATATCAATTCCAACTATGCAATCGAAATCCCAAAGCATCAATCGGATCAAACTTGCCACCAACACATGCTCACCAAACCGCAACACGCCATCCAACAAAACCTACTGGGAGAACAGGCTTACACCACTAGGGGTAGAAACCAGAAACGTCATCGCGCAAAGAAATGGTACACAGACCATGCTCAAAAACAACGAATCAGAAACTAAATGAATGCGATGCACCGGTGTCAAACAACACACGTGCAGGAAAGTCAAAG
>KV016876.1:31186-65136 GCA_001598015.1 Dorcoceras hygrometricum
TGGGAGGACTTTTGAAGATGGTGGAGATGATGTCAAAGATATTGAAGATCGAACATTTGTAAAACTGGAAGCTAATGTAATAGTATTGCATTGCATACTGCATTTCACCTAGGACTGGACCTAGGTCCGTGCTTGGCAACCACGGACCGCATACCTCTCGCATATCGATCATCCCAAATTTTATATATGCGATATATCTGTTGAATCCGCTTTTTAAATTTTGATTTAAAATTAATGAGACCAAATTTCAAAATTAAAATCCCTCATTTTAAATATGATTTAAAATTAATATCAAGATTAAAAGTTTCATGGTTATATTCGATAAGATCATGAAGCTAAGTGAAATTAAAACTTGTTTAAATTTCCTACCTTCCATCAACAATGAGTGTACGTCGATGCTACCCGCATACATGGCCCGGCTCATATTATTGAGGGGGTTATGTATGTCGGAAAGTTGTACACGTCATTGACACTCGCTGTGAGTTGGTTGGAACTCCCTTTAACGTTGGCTCATATTATTGGGGACTTTAAGGGGACAGTCCTTCACAACTCAACATTGATGGGTTATCTTGACACGTGATGGTAATCGGCGTCATATTATTGGGCCCTTACTGGACGTGAGGTAAATACATGGAGGTTGCACCTGTTGCAATTGGGCTCTACCTTTTGAGGGTCATGGTTGGCTGATATTATTTGGGACCATGATTACTTAATTGGACTCTGTGTACCCACTAAGGAAACTTGCTTTCTCGATTTCATTAGAGGGTGGTGAAATCGTTAAAATAGTGGGAGGGTAATTCATAAAACTTAATGACATTGTTTTATGTCTTAGCGTTTTTCATGAATAGTTAGTAATGCATGTCTGTTTTTCTTTTCAGTATAAACTGCTCATATAATGTCTTCGATCAAAACTCCACTTGCTGCTATACTGTATATCAACAAGTTCACTGGTCTAAACTACCAAGACTGCTTCGAAACCTCAATATTGTATTGGCTTCGGAGAAACTTCTCTACACGTTAGAGAAGAGCCCTCCGAAGGAAGCCCCTGCCGATGTCAGTCTTGAGGAGCTGACAAAGCTGAATAAATGGTGGGATGACGAGCTTAAGACACGATGCTATATGATGGCATCGATGTAAAACGAAATGCAGCGGCGCTTTGAGAAGACGGTGCATGCTGCAGACATACACCTTCATCTTAAGGAGCTGTATGGGGAGAAATCTCGGACTGAAAGGTTCACTACTGTCAAGGAGCTCATGACGAGCCGAATGCGCGATGGGACTTCGGTCCGCGAGCATGGGGTTCGTGTGATTGGGCTCATTGAAAAGCTAGTGGGCCTTGATATCACACTTCCACATGAGCTGTCTGTGGATCTGCTTCTCCTCTAACTCCCTGCTGCATTCGACCCCTTTGTGGTCAACTTTAACATGAACAAGCTGGAAGCCACCCTTGAAGAGGTGGTGAACATGCTTGTAGTGTTCGAGGGGACCATAAAGAAGGACAAGCCCGTCCTCCTTATGGGCTCTTCTTCCTCTGTGAATAAGGGGCCCACACGCAAGGGTAAGAAGAGTTCTGCCCCTGCGAAGGAGGAAAAGCCCACCAAGAAGCCCAAGGCAAAGGCTTCCAAGCCAAACAAATCTGAGGATGTTTGCCACCACTGCCACAAGCCTGGGCACTGGAGGAGGAACTGCAAGGAGCACCTCGAGCAGTTGCGAACTGCAAAAGGTATGTTCTACATTGAAATAAATATGTCTCTTAATTCGACTTCTTGGGTACTTGATACCGGATGTGGATCTCATATCTGCAATTATTTGCAGGTAATGAGAAGAAGCCGACGTCTTAGAGAGGTGAGACCCACTTGAGGCGGGCAATGGAGCAAGGGTTGCTGCAGTAGCTGTAGGAGATGTTTATTTATTTCTGTCTTCGAATTTTAAGTTGTTATTGAGAAACGCTTTGTTTGTTCCCGAATTAATAAAGAACATTATTTCTGTTTCTATGCTTGATAGTGATGGATATTCTTGTCATTTTGCCAATTCGATTTGCAATATATACAAGAATGAATATTTGATTGGAATTGGGGAACGAGAAAACGATCTATACACCTTAAAATTAAAAGAAGTTCCAACTCGCGATGTGGAAACACATACAACAACTATTAAAAGGAAAAAAGATAGCTTGAACCCGGCACAAATTTGGCACGCTAGGCTAGGTCATATTTCCTTAAGTAGGATGAACAAGTTGGTTAGGAGTGACATGTTTGATATGTCAGATATTAACTCCCTACCGACTTGTCAGTCTTGCCTCAAAGGAAAGATGACTAAACAACCCTTCACGGGCAAGCCTGAACGTGCTCAAGGCCTGTTGGATTTGATCCACACTGATGTGTGTGGCCCGCTTAACCTTGGTACTAAGTACGGTCACACATACTTCATCACCTTTACAGATGATCACTCTAGGTATGGGTACTTGTACTTAATGAAGCACAAGTCTGAATCCTTTGAAAAGTTCAAAGAATTCAAGGCTGAAGTAGAAAATCAGTTAGGGAAAAGTATTAAAGCGCTTCGATCTGATCGAGGTGGATAATACATGAGTGCTGAATTTCAAGACTATCTTAAAGAGAATGGGATTCTCTCACAGTGGACCCCTCCGGCAATACCACAACTCAATGGTGTAGCAGAGCGTCGTAATCGAACCTTGATGGACATGGTTCGATCTATGATTAGTTTCACTGAGCTTCCTACCTCGTTTTGGGGCTATGCGCTTGAAACGGAGTTAATGTTGTTGAACAATGTCCACACCAAGGTGGTGGATAAGACTCCATATGAGATATGGATGGGCAAGCTGCCCAAATACTCATACATGAGGATTTGGGGATGTCCTGCTTACGTGAAGCAGACAGTGGGAGATAAGCTGGATAATAGATCCATATTATGTTACTTCATAGGGTATCCAAAGAATTACATTGGATACTACTTCTACTATCCCAATGAAACAAAAGTGTTTGTCTCTAGAAATGCCACCTTTCTGGAAAGAGAGTTTCTACTTAATAGAAAAGGCAAGACAGTAGAACTCGAAGAGGTTCGAGAACCATCTGAAGTACCAAGTGAATCTCCCGCACCTCAAGAGCCAATACCAGAAATGGTAGCACCTAGGAGATCCGAAAGGGTCCCTAGGGCTCCTGATAGATATGGTTTCCTCCTTGAAGATGATCAAAGTGATCAAACTATTGGATGTGATCCAAGAACTTTCAAGGAGGCAATTTCCGATGCTGATTCTAATTTGTAGCTTGAAGCAATGCAATCTGAGATTGACTCGATGCATTCAGACTGGTCGTGAAAGGTTACACTCAAAGGCAAGGTGTTGACTATGATGAAACCTTTTCAGCAGTCGCAATGTTCAAGTCAATTAGAATCCTACTAGCCATAGCCGCATGGTACGACTATGAGATATGGCAAATGGATGTAAAAACTGTGTTCCTTAATGGAAACATTAAGGAAGAGATCTATATGACGCAGCCTCAGGGTTTCACATCTGTAGGAAGTGAGCATAAAGTATGCAAACTTCAAAGATCGATCTACGATCTCAAACAAGTATCGAGAAGTTGGAACCTGAGATTCAATGAAACAATTAAGGAATTTGGTTTCATCAAGAATCCCGAGGAGCCATGTGTGTATAAGAAGGTAGTTAAAAATGCTGTGACATTCCTTGTACTTTATGTTGATGACATTCTGCTCATTGGGAATGATGTAGGAACGTTGCAGTCAACTAAAGTGTTGTTGTCTAGTAGATTCTCGATGAAGGACATGGGTTAAGCATCCTATATTCTTGGAATACAGATCTATAGAGATAGATCGAAAAGGATGCTCGGACTCACCCAAGCTACCTACATCGATACCATACTTAAGCGGTTCTCTATGGAAGAGTCCAAGAGAGGACACCTACCTATGTGCCACGGGATCAATCTATCTAATTCTATGTGTCTGAAGACTGATGAGGAGATAGAGAGTATGACACGTGTGTCATATGCCTCGGCAATAGGTAGTATTATGTATGGCATGATCTCAACTAGACCGGATGTCGCATATGCTCTAAGTGTCACGAGCCGCTACAGGGCAACCCCGGCCAAATGCATTGTAAGGCTATGAAAGATATTCTTAAGTACTTACGAAGGACTAAGAATATGTTCATGGTCTATGGGGGTGGTGAAATAAAATTGGAAGGCTACACTGATTCTAGCTTCAAATGTGACGTGGATGATTCGAAGTCAACCTCTGGATTTGTATTCATGCTCAATGGTGGTGCTGTCTCTTGGAAGAGTTCCAAGCAAGACACCATCGCTGATTCAACCACTGAGGCTGAGTACATCGCAGCATCAACTGCTGCTAAAGAGGCGGTTTGGATAAGGAAATTCGTCCAAGAGTTTCTAGCTTCAAATGTGACGTGGATGATTCGAAGTCAACCTCTGGATTTGTATTCATGCTCAATGGTGGTGCTGTCTCTTGGAAGAGTTCCAAGCAAGACACCATCGCTGATTCAACCACTGAGGCTGAGTACATCGCAGCATCAACTGCTGCTAAAGAGGCGGTTTGGATAAGGAAATTCGTCCAAGAGTTGGGTGTAATCCCTGATGGAGTTGGTCCAGTCCCGGTGTACTGCGACAACACGGGTGCCGTTGCGCAAGCAAAGGAGCCTAGGTCTCACCAAAGATCCAAACATATACTGAAGAAATACCACATAATCCGGGATATTGTGGCCAGAGGTGACATAGCAGTCGAGAGAGTCGCCTTTGCAGACAACATTGCTGATCCACTTACGAAGCCCTTGCCAGGACCGTTGTTTTAAAAACATCGCGAAACAATGGGACTGCGTCTGATGAGTAGTTGGCTTTAGGGCAAGTGGGAGATTGTTAGAGTAGATGCCCAACTAGCCAACTTGTGGCGTGTGGGTTTTATTGACTCTTTGTATAACAATCTTTATTTATGAAATTCGTATTGTTATATGGCATTCTTTATTTTCATTATATTATAATGTTAAAAATTGTGTTGGATAAAGACCTAGAATGCACCATAGTATATGTTAGATGTGATAGTGGATATGATGGCTATCATGAAACACATCTAATAGTAACTGTGTATTCCGAACACGTTCCTAGTCGATTGGGCCGTCAAAATGAGGACAAGGCCGCCCGAGCTTGAGACTAGCATCTGCGATGTGAAGTACCATGTTTCATTGGTAGGGAACATCGTGATGTTCTGAGCATGCAGATGGAAAGTGACCTGGTGATCTATCGAACTACCCTCGTTCGGACTTTCCAAGTGGTTACCATTTGTCGAGTGGATAAGTCTGAGGTCTTGGTTGTACCGATTAGTCCTCACTACTCGAAACGTCATTGAGACTCTACATGATAGGTACCTCACTTTGACCCGTTTACCGACACAGTTGGGTCATTAGGTGGCGGGATTGGGTGAGGTCCCGATGCATGTAGGAGTCGATGCTTCGTTGTCGAGGATTCACCACTCGCCTTTGTGCGTGGATATCCTATGCTATCTGAGGAGATAATAGTGTAATAAATCTCGAACCAGAGTACTAGATGTGTTTTTGGTAAATGGGTTTACCTAGTAACACACGCGATGTCACTATTTGATCTCCAAGATGTATGCATAGTTATTGGATGTAATGCCCGAAGTAATTAAGAAGCGAATTAGTAATTCCGACATTTCCAGATTTTCAAATAATAAATTTTGATGAAGCGTGATTATGAGCTCGGATTTCTCCTGTAAGTGTTGGGATGATTAAGGAACTGTGTATCGTTAAATTGTGCTAAGCGTGGGGGAACCAGACGAAGCGATTTGATAAAATCGTTCAGCAGCAGGTTACTGTAGCAAAGTCAATGCGGGTCAACACTACTGTAGCTCGTGACTGGTTGAAGTTTGAAAATCAGTCGAAGCGCTAATATTGGTTGCAGCTGGAAGCAGACGCGCGAATACAAGGGTCAACAAGGAAGCGCCACGTGTTGGTTACTGTTACGCACGTGGGAACCAGTAGCAAGAGTTCTTTGTATCTGCTGGTTTATTGATGTATCAACTGGTTTTGATGACGTAGGTGCGACGTCGTCGTTCAAGTAATAAACGCGAACCAGTGGAGGCGAGTATGTGAAATTTGGTTCCAGCTGGGAGAACAATAAGATATCGTTTTGTATGAATTAGTGACCAGTCGATGGGTTGTTGTATCTGCTGGTTAACCAATCGGGGAAACAATGCGATGTCGTTTGATTTATGAACAGGAATCGCAATACGCCACCGTTTGAATAAAGTAGCGGAATCAGCCGTTGGAATAGGAGAGCGACCAGCTGCTGGTTTCTTTTAATAGAAATGATACCAGCTGGTGACACGTTACGACGTCGTTGGAATTAATGATAACGACATCGTATTGATTTTCGAAGTATGGCGACTGGATTCTTGTGCGACTGGTTGTTACTGCTGGTTGGTGTTCCAGCTAAATAACAAAAGAATGCTGATTATTTCGATAAACAGTTGAGGAATCTGTTTACCGTTATCCACTTTCTAAGCGGTGGGAGTATATCCTGTTTGAATACTCAGCGTGACACGTGGAACTCAAATAGAACACGTTGGAAATGCTGCAGGAAAACAGAGACCGTTGTCTATAAATAAGATTGAATTCGAAATACTGAGAACATCTTGATTACAGATATCAATTTGTGATTCTGCGAGTATCTCAGGAAGTGAAGAACAGAGCTTAAGAACACTGACTGAAGTATTTTGAAAACAGAGGAACGAAGGTATAATTTGACAGAAGAGTCAGGGATTAGATTCTCGAGAATGATATTTCTTGAGTATCCCGCTGAAATCACATACATGTTTGATTACTGTTCTTGATTTAGAACTTGAATTGTGTATGTGTCGATCCATCACAGGTAGTGGATCTTTTATGATTGCATGACATTGCATAACGAAGAGAATTGAATTGATTCTAACGCCAAGGACTGAGTTGGCCTGATTTTCGAAGCCGGAGATGGTTTCGATAGATGAATATTCATGTTAAGATCGGATACGAATCTTGATGTCATCGAACTGAAATGGAATCAATTCTGAGATCGAAAAAGAGCACTAGAATCATTTCATTGCATTGCATTTGTTTTACAGTTGATAAACTGTTATGCATTTTATTGTTATTATTCGTACCTGCTGATTATACCGAGATGATTCTCACCGGAGTTTATCCGGCTGTTGTTTTCTTTTGTGTGTGTGCATGACAACAGGAGGAAGGAACTAGTGGGGAGCAACTAAGGGTAGCAAGAGGTAACTACTTAGACGCTGGATCAGCAGCAGGAAGAATAAATACCAGCTGATAGTTATATGTTTGGACAGTTGGTCTTTGGTTGCTCAAGTCTGGTTTAGTATATAAGAATCAAGTGTGTACTAGTAAACTTAGCTTGTAACCGCCATGAACCATGAAGTATTTGTATAAATGAATAGTATTTGCGCTAAAAGCTGAACCCTTTATGCTTCTGCTGGATTGAATACGCTTCTGCTTATTGACAAATTTTTTTTTTTTGAACTTATATATATGAACCAGATTAGATCTCATAAACGTGTTTAGTTTAAATTAATAAACCACTGATTGAGATTAGAGGATTAATTGTGAGCGGAGAGCCTCACAACAGGTGGTATCAGAGCCTTACTAACTTATTAAGATCATTGAACTAGATGAGTGGGGTAGATTGAGTTCTTCCTGACTGATTAGATTATAGAAACAAATGAATTGCATGCTTGTGTGGTATATGTCTTACTGCTTTTAAATTTATATCACATGCTTATTGTGAATAAATGGTAGAATATACCGAAGAGTTATGAGAATTACATGCTGTGGAAGTGATTAATAGCATGTATTGAGTGAAAGATGAATCAGAACTCGATCTCTTGAGCAGCAGTACATTCATGTATGCTAATCAGAGGAGGGATTGAGACTGGTTTGTTATTGATTGATGAGAAATGATAAACACGTCTGTTTGATTCTTAGATATGCCTCCTCAAAGAACAACGAACCGGCAGACAGAACTGGGTAGTACGTCTACTGAGGCGTTGAATGCAGCTGCTACCCCGATGGAAACGTTGTTAAAACGGTTTCAGTCGTTTGAACCACCGACTTTGACAGGAACAGAAAGTGCTATTGATTGTGAGAATTGGTTAGAAGATATTGAACAGTTATTTGAGGAACTTGATTACACCGATGATCGTCGGGTGAAACTGATTATACACCAATTGCATGGTATTGGTAAAAGTTGGTGGGTGGCAACAAAGAAAGCTCTTGAAAATCAGGGTACTGTGATTACTTGGGCAGTATTTCGAACAGCTTTCTACCAACGGTTCTTTCCAGTGTCTTATAGGAAGGACAAAGGAGCGGAATTTGCAAACTTGCGACAAGGGCAGTTGAATATAGAGGAGTATGTTGCCAAGTTCACAAGTTTACTGAAATTTGCTCCACATGTTGCCATAAGTGATGAAGCACAAGCGGATCAATTCATTAATGGGTTGAATCCGGATGTATTCACCTTGGTGAATACTGGAAGACCAAATACTTTTGCCGATGCGTTGAATCGAGCAAAAGGAGCAGAAGCTGGATTGCTAAGGCAGCGAAGAGCACAATTTGTTCCAGCAGCAGCCAAAGCAGCTCAAGAAAACCCACAGATTCCACCACCCCCTCGATTTGATGCTGGAAGCAGCAGCAGTGGGAAAAAGAAAAATTTCTTTAAAGGGAAAGGAAAACAATTTAAACGTTCAGGAACCAGCAGCTCCTCCAGTTCAAGTGAATTCAAACAATTGGGAGCTGGACAGAAATCTGAAGATTACTGTACCAAGTGTGGAGGTAGACATGTTACAGAGCAATGTATAGGAGTGTCTGGCCTTTGCCGTATTTTTAATCAACCGGGACATTTCGCGAGAATATGTCCTCAGCGTAATTCTGGGAATTTCCAGAATTTAGAAGCAGCAAGAACAATGCCAATACCAGAAAGTCAAGACTCCTCTGTACATTCGTATCAACCTCAACATCCACAACAGAGTAGACAAGGAGGAAGCCAGATAGTGAGCCAACCTCCTAAACAACAAGCAAGAGTGTTTGCATTAACCGAGGAGCAAGCACATGCAGCCCCAGACGATGTTATTGCAGGTAACTACTACTTGTGCAAATTTCCAGCTTATGTATTAATTGATACGGGTGCATCACACACCTTTATCTCTGAGAATTTTGTTGTATCAAATAAGTTGTCTGCTGAACCCTTAGCCGAAATAGTATCGGTTTCTTCACCTCTGGGGAAGGGACTGTTATCGCTCACTGCTGTTAGAAATTGTGTGTTACAGTTTGAGGGTCACGCAATTTAAATTGATTGTGTTGTGCTTGGGTTATCTGATTTTGATTGTATCGTGGGTATCGATATGTTAACCAAGTACAGGGCAACAGTAGATTGTTTTCACAAGGTGGTTCGATTCAAACCAGAGAAAGCTGATGAATGGAAATTCTATGGTAAGGGATCACGAGCCAGAATTCCTTTGATCTCTGCTATTACCATGAATAATCTATTGCGGAAAGGAGCGGAGGGATTCCTGATTTATGCAATAGATACAAAGAAACATAGCACGAATCTGGTTGATATACCAGTGGTCTGCGAGTTTGCTGATGTTTTTCCTGATGAAATCCCAGGATTACCTCCATATCGAGAGGTAGACTTCAGCATGGAATTGATGCCAGGTACACAACCAATATCAAAAGCACCGTACCGAATGGCACCAATTGAGTTAAAGGAATTGAAAGAACAGCTGGAGGATCTTCTTACCAAGGGATATATTAGACCAAGTGTTTCTCCTTGGGGTGCTCCAGTATTATTTGTGCGCAAGAAAGATGGATCAATGAGGTTATGTATTGACTACCGGCAACTGAACAAGGCAACAGTAAAGAATAAATATCCATTTCCACGAATAGATGATTTATTTGATCAGTTGCAGGGATCGACAGTGTATTCAAAGATTGTTTTGAGATCCGGATATCATCAATTGCGAGTAAGAGATGAAGACATATCGAAGACTGATTTTCGAACAAGATACGGTCACTATGAATTCGTGGTTATGCCTTTTGGATTGACTAACGCACCAGCAGTGTTTATGAGTTTAGTGAACCGAGTCTTCCAAAGATACCTTGATGATTTTGTGATCGTATTTATTGATGATATTCTAATCTATTCGAGGAATTTGAGTGATCATGCGAGTCATCTTCGAACAGTTTTGCAAACTGAGAGACGAGAAATTGTATGCTAAACTGTCTAAATGTGAGTTCTGGTTACAAAAAGTAATCTTTCTTGGGCATATTATCTCTGGAGATGGCATTTCAGTTGGTCCCAGTAAGACAGAGGCAGTGATCAATTGGCCTAGACCGAAATCTGTGCCAGAAATCCGAAGTTTTATGGGTCTTGCAGGGTATTATCGTCGATTTATCCAGGATTTTTTGAAGATTGCAAAGCCTATAACTCAGTTGACACAGAAAAATGCACCCTTTGTTTGGTCAGAAGCATGTGAGAATAGTTTCTTGAATTGAAGAAGAGATTAACTACCGCACCAGTGTTAACAATTCCTCTAGGTACTGGTGGATTTGTTATGTATTGTGATGCATCTCACCAAGGATTGGGGTGTATTTTGATGCAGCGAGGTCATGTGATTGCATACGCCTCAAGACAGTTAAAACCGCAAGAAATTCGATATCCAATACATGATCTTGAGTTGGCAGCCATCGTATTTGCATTGAAAATCTGGCGACATTATCTTTATGGTGAGAAATTCGAAATCTTCTCTGATCATAAGAGTTTGAAGTATTTATTTTCGCAGTCCGAATTAAATATGAGACAACGAAGATGGCTGGATTTATTGAAAGATTTTGATTGTGTATCAAGTACTATCCAGGGAAATCGAATGCAGCAGCTGATGCTCTAAGTAGGAAGATTTGTGCTTTGTCTTTGACTACGATCGGGGTGTCTAATTTGATAGAAAATTTCTGCATTTCTGGATATGTATTTGAAACAGAAAGTAAGCCAATGAGAATTTGTGCTATCAGCGTTGAACCCGAATTGTTAGATAGAATTAAAGAAGCACAGAAAAGAGATGGGAATATACAAAAATCAGTTGAGATGGTAAAATCAAGACATTCATCGGAATATACAAAAATCAGTTGAGATGGAAAATCAAGACATTCATCGGAATATCACATAGATGCTGATGAAAACTTGTATGTGAATACAGATTTGTGTTCCCGATATTCCCGATTTAAAACAGCAGATTTTGAGTGAAGCTCATAGAAGTAAATTCAGCATTCATCCTGGTGGCAGGAAAATGTATAATGATTTAAAGAAACACTACTGGTGGAAACAAATGAAGTCTGATGTGGCTGAATTTGTTTCAAAGTGTTTGAATTGCCAGCAAGTGAAAGCGGAAAGAAAGAAACCCGCTGGTTTATTACAAAGTCTGTCAGTTCCTGAATGGAAATGGGATCATATTTCCATGGAATTTGTAACGAAATTGCCAAAATCATCCCGAGGTTGTGATGCAATTTGGGTGATTATCGATAGGTTGACAAAATCTGTGTGTTTTATCCCTATCGAATGACCTATCGACATGATCAAATGGCAGATCTTTATGTTCGCGAAGTGGTAAGACTTCATGGAATACCAAAATCGATTGTCTCTGATAGAGATCCCAGATTTACTTCTCATTTTTGAAGTAGTTTACAACAAGCGCTGGGTACAAAACTACATCTAAGCACTGCGTACCATCCTCAAACTGATGGGCAATCTGAACGAACAATTCAGACACTTGAGGATATGCTTAGAGCAGTAATATTGGATTTTAGTATTACGTGGCAAGATTCATTACCACTGGTGGAATTTTCATACAACAACAGCTACCAAACCAGTATTGGGATGGCTCCATTTGAAGCGTTGTATGGAAGAAAGTGCCGTTCACCACTATACTGGGATGATGTTTCAGAAGTGCCTGAATTGGGACCAGACTTGATTGGAGAAATGACTGAAAAAGTAAAGTTGATTCAGCCGAGAATGCGAACCGCACAACATAGACAAACGAAATATGCCAATACCAAACGTAGACCTTTGCATTTTGAAACAGGGGACAAAGTATTTTTGAGAATTTCTCCTTTTAGAGGCACGATAAGATTTGGCAAACGAGGTAAATTGTCTCCACGATTCATTGGTCCTTATGAAATTCTGGAGAATATAGGTGTTCTTGCTTATCGACTGGCATTACCTCCATCGCTTTCGGGTATACATGATGTTTTTCATGTATCTATGTTGCGAAAGTATATCCCTGATGCTTCTCATATTATTCCTGCTGAAGAAGCTGAGTTGGATGAAACTCTGAGCTATTTTGAACAACCAATTCAAATTCTTGATCGAAAAGAAAAACAACTTCGAACGAAGGTGATTCCATTGGTGAAAATTCAATGGAATCGACATGGCGTTGAAGAAGCAACATGGGAGGTGGAAGATGATATGAAACAACGATTCCCTTATCTCTTCCAATAAGGTTAGCTCTTGTTTAGAATCAATTTCCTCCTTATGTTCCATGCACATATAGCGACTGCTGATGAGTTCGAGGACGAACTCGAATCTTAGAGGGGGAGATATGTAATGCCCGAAGTAATTAAGAAGCGAATTAGTAATTCCGACATTTCCAGATTTTCAAATAATAAATTTTGATGAAGCGTGATTATGATCTCGGATTTCTTCTGGAAGTGTTGGGGTGATTAAGGAACTGTGTATCGTTGAATTGTGCTAAGTGTGGGGGAACCAGACGAAGCGATTTGATAAAATCGTTCAGCATCAGGTTACTGTAGCAAAGTCAATGCGGGTCAACACTACTGTAGCTCGCGACTGGTTGAAGTTTGAAAATCAGTCGAAGCGCTAATATTGGTTGCAGCTGGAAGCAGACGCGTGAATACAAGGGTCAACAAGGAAGCGCCACGTGTTGGTTACTGTTACGCACGTGGGAACCAGTAGCAAGAGTTATTTGTATCTGCTGGTTTATTGATGTATCAACTGGTTTTGATGACGTAGGTGCGACGTCGTCGTTCAAGTAATAAACGCGAACCAGTCGAGGCAAGTATGTGAAATTTGGTTCCAGCTGGGAGAACAATACGATATCGTTTTGTATGAATTAGTGACCAGTCGATGGGTTGTTGTATCTGCTGGTTAACCAATCGGGGAAACAATGCGATGTCGTTTGATGTTCCTGCTAAATAACAAAAGAATGCTGATTATTTCGATAAACGGTTGAGGAATCTGTTTACCGTTATCCACTTTCGAAGCGGTGGGAGTATATACTGTTTGAATACTCAGCGCGACACGTGGAACTCAAATTGAACACGTTGGAAATGCTTCAGGAAAACAGAGATCGTCGTCTATAAATAAGATTGAATTCGAAATACTGAGAACATCTTGATTACAGGTATCAATTTGTGATTCTGCGAGTATCTCAGGAAGTGAAGAACAGAGCTTAAGAACACTGACTGAAGTATTTTGAAAACAGAGGAACGAAGGTATAATTTGACAGAAGAGTCAGGGATTAGATTCTCGAGAATGATATTTCTTGAGTATCCCGCTGAAATCACATACATGTTTGATTACTGTTCTTGATTTAGAACTTGAATTGTGTATGTGTCGATCCATCACAGGTAGTGGATCTTTTATGATTGCATGACATTGCATAACGAAGAGAGTTGAATTGATTCTAACGCCCAGGACTGAGTTGGCCTGATTTTCGAAGCCGGAGATGGTTTCGATAGATGAATATTCATGTCAAGATCGGATACGAATCTTGATGTCATCGAACTGAAATGGAATCAATTCTGAGATCGAAGAAGAGCACTAGAATCATTTCATTGCATTGCATTTGTTTTACATTTGATAAACTGTTATGCATTTTATTGTTATTATTCGTACCTGCTGATTATACTGAGATGATTCTCACCGGAGTTTATCCGGCTGTTGTTTTGTTTTATGTGTGTGCATGACAACAGGAGGAAGGAACTAGTGGGGAGCAACTAAGGGTAGCAAGAGGTAACTACTTAGACGCTGGATCAGCAGCAGGAAGAATAAATACCAGCTGATAGTTATATGTTTGGACAGTTGGTCTTTGGTTGCTCAAGTCTGGTTTAGTATATAAGAATCAAGTGTGTACTAGTAAACTTAGCTTGTAACCGCCATGAACCATGAAGTATTTGTATAAATGAATAGTATTTGCGCTACAAGCTGAACCCTTTATGCTTCTGCTGGATTGAATACGCTTCTGCTGATTGACAAATTTTTTTTTTTTGAACTTATATATATGAACCAGATTAGATCTAATAAACGTTTTTAGTTTAAATTAATAAACCACTGATTGAGATTAGAGGATTAATTGTGAGCGGAGAGCCTCACATTGGATCTCTAGCGACTCTCGATTTACCAATGGTCGTTGACCTGATCGAGATATATGTGTTGAAAGGACCATACTGTACGCTAACCATGACCGACTGGTTCTTTCAGGCACTATCAGTGATACCTAGGGGATCATGGGGCGATGTTTCTAGGCGCTTTACCATGGTTCGATGGGTCAGTCCGAAATTGTGATTTCGGAGTCACAATTGTTGTGAGCCCACGGCTAGATGTATCCCTGAACCATTGAGGGTCACACAAGTACTTGTTTGACGATTCCCGCACGGAAACTGAGCTCAATGTGTTGAGCATTGGAGGAGGAATTTAGGGAGTACGACTTCCTAAAAGTAAACAGGGGTCAAATTGCAATTTCCCTAAAGTTTGGGCTAGTTTGACTATCCTTGAAACTTGGAGGGGCTAAACTGCAATTTTGGACTAGGTGGTTTGAATCTATTGTTTCGCATCATAATGCTCAGTTTTGTGAACTGAGTATATCGGTCCGATCTGATCGGCAATCGGAATTATGATGAAGCCACGGTGATGGAAATGAACCGAATGTTCATACGGGACTGGGCCTGACCCAGGTCCATTGGGCCGGTTCAAGACCATCATAAGTCTACTTATACTAGACCTAGGGCTACATGGGAGACACTTTCATTACACCCAAATCCTACTAGCCCAGCCCCTCACCTCCACTCTCCCTCTCGATCGTCGCCCTCACGCGCCGCCACGCCGCCGCCGTGTGCCGCCGCCTTCGTGGTTGGACTTGTTCCGACCACCGCGACGAGGAGATTCCGTTCGTGGTAAATTCGTCAGCTCTTCTAGTGCAGACTGACGAAGGACTCGAGTTTCCAGTCATGGACCGGATTCGGAGAAGTACCTCCGCCAACCGTTGAAGTGCCAGTTTCCCTGTGAAACTGGTCGGAGCCAGGCGCCTAGACGCCAACAAGGTACCGCTCTAAAACATCCTATGAATGTTTTACTGAATTTGTTATTATGTATTGACCGTTCTCGGTGCAAAATTTTAAAACTTCCGCTGCGCCCCGGGAAACGTGATCCGGATCCTCCGCTGCGCCAACACCTGCTCTCTAGTGATGGCGTTAACCTGAGCATGCTGGGGTCCAGAGAAGAAAGGTTGAGACGACTGTCCGAACCGCTATGGACCAGGCTGCTGAAACGGCCTAAACTGAGTCTCACCTAATCGGGGCTGCTGAAACTGAGGGGAACGACCCCTAGACTGACCTCCTCGACCCTGAGGCTGGGCCGCGGTCTGCTGTGATCCAGCTGACGGACACACTCTAGAAAAATGCCCGTACTGACCACAAAGGTTGCAGAAGCCCTGCACGCCAACACACTGCATAGACGAATGCTTGCCACCGCAGAAACCACAAAACTCAGCCTGAGAACCACTGCTACTCGAGCTGCCTGAACCAGAAGAGCCAGAACCCGACTTCTTCTTGAACTGCTGACCGTGGGGACGGAACCTCTGACGGCCAGACTGCTGAGCCACCTGCTGCTGATGCTGCTGGGGCTGATGGGCTGACTGGGAGGACTGGGAAGACTGCGCTCCCTGAATAGCAGGACAACTAACATGCGCCGCCTGCTGCCTACAAGCACGACGACTCTGCAAACCTTCCTCGATATCAATAGCAGTGTCAACTGCTTCAGCATAGCTCTTGGGTTTGCTGGTCAGCACCATCTGATATAGCTCTTCATTCAAGTCCTCAAGAAATCTAGTCCGCTTGGCCCTCTCCCGGCCAGAGACATGGGGAACGTACGCCAACAGAGAAGAAAACTTCCTAGCATACTCCCGAACAGTCATCGAACCCTGCTCCAGATGATCGAACTCCCGCTCACGGGCGTTCAGATAAGACTCGGGAACATACTCCTGCCGCAAGGTCTCGCAAAAACTATTCCAAGAGATCCCAACACCGGTCTCCAACAAGGTACTCGAAGCGCCTCGCCACCAGCGCTCTGCAGCCTTCCTGAGCAAGAGGGTCGCTAAACTCAACCGAAGATCATCATCATACTGCACCCGATCAAAAAGGCCAATAATATTCCGGAGCCACGAGTCTGCATCCTCACTGGACTCGTCACCATTAAAGACTGGAGGGTTCATCCTCTGAAACTGTGCTATAACAACATCCATCCGCTCCACCGGGGGAGGCAAGTCACCAACTTCCTCCTCCTCCTCATGCCTACTACAGGAACGACTAGGACCACTACGCCGATTTTCATTCTGTCCTGCCGATTCCTCAAACTGCCCCCTACCTCTACCACGACGTCTAGGCGGCATCTACGAAAACACTCAACAGGATCAAGCAAAACAGAACAGATACAGCATAGATAACACATAACACAAAAATATGCAGCACATAGTCACATAGCCAAGTACATGCAACACACGACACTGTGCCTAGACTCAAGTGTGATCAAAGAAATCGAGCTAACCAAAAATGTCAGGCCTCGTGCTCAAATCAGAGATAAAACATAAAAATACATGCGGAAGCTACTAAAAAGTGGGTAAAATTTTCGCTTTTGTCCTGACGGTTTAAAACAGTATAATTTAAAATTGTGCGATACTTAAAATAGATATCCCAGTTTAAGAATTCAACCACACGCGGCTACCATCCAACAACAAACCATATAGCATAACATCAACATGTATCAGACTCCAACAACGAAAAACAACAACAAAGCACAGGGCATCCCCTGGCTAAGAATACTGATACATATAAATATGCTATACGCCATTGGGATACTCTAACCACCTCCTGGGGCACCACCAGCTGGGTTAAAACCACGACCAGCTGTAAAACCTGGGTTTCCTGAAAACAACACAAACAGGGAAAACAACCAAGCCCCAGAGGGACATGGGGTCAAACCCCAGTACGTAGAGCAACTATAAAACAGCAGTAAACAACAAGAATAAAATGCAGATGCTATGCATGCAACCAGGGACAACAGCCGAAGGCTACAACCAAGGAAGGGAGCCAAAGAACTCAATGAACAGCTCAACGGAAATCCGCAACAGAATATGTGGGCACGGTTAGTGTAGGACATGTGGGTGATACCCACTCACCCCTACTCGCCCACCCTTACCAGATGCATCAACAACCCAACCTATGAACTGTGGTAGCTAGCCACTCGGCGCATAGGGGAAAATGAGAGTGCGGAATCACCGCTCGCCCTCGCATCCTGGTAAGAAAACAGAGCAACAACAACGAACAAAGGCTGCAATAGCTGAATGGAATGCGTGTATGCAACATGCTGGAACAACAAACATATAACCATATGCAACACAGCAATTACACACGGTAAGCATACACAGCTCTCACACAGAGCAACAACATCACACGGCAGTCCAAACACAGCCATCTCACAATTTATCCAAGCCAGGTTCCACGCTGAATTACAAGCTCAAGATCCGTACCTCAATTCTGAGCAATAACTACCACAACAAAACCCATGGCTGGGAGTTACAACTCAAAGCAACTGGTTCCTACAATACCACTAATAGGAATCTTAAACAAAGGCTAAGACTAAGATCTCAAAAACAATTCGAAGTTCTACCTCAACGACGTAACACACGGCCGAAGACAGCAACTTCGTGACCTCGCTCTAGCCAACAACAGCCTCCAAGAATGGTATAGGATGGAAGATCTTCTCAAGAGGAGTCCAACGCTACCTCAAACGCCCAAAACAACGGTCGGAAACGACGGGAATCACCGGATAAAATCAACGGTGAACAGTACTAGGGTTCGAGAAACAGAGGTCGACAATTTGGAGAATTTTACTAAGTATGGGATCTGGTATCTCAAATCGAAGACCAAGTCTTTCTTAAATAAATCTCGCGACTGCTGAAATCTGGTTAATAAGTCCACCGACCAAAACCAGCAGTTGCTCTACAACCATTGGCTGGTTCTCAAATCCAAAAGCTGGATTGTATAACACTCAAAAGCTGATACCAGACGTTGCATCAAAACGCTGCGTTCCAACTTAATAAAACGGCGTCGCATAGCTTACGTCCTCAAATCCGGTCGATAACCCTCGCGCAAAACCAGCCGCAAGCTACAGGAAACCAGACGCAAGCTACAAGAAACCAGACGCAAGCTACAGTAGAGTTGACCATCGTTGACATCTGCTCTCAGATGGACAACCAGTCGACACACACGCGAACAAATCCTCGCAGCTGGTACTAGTCGCAACATCCAAACGACGTCGCGCCAACTTATCGAAACGCTGTCGTTTACCCTTAGCAAACAAAATAAAGCAGCAGTTGGATACAAACACGCTACCAGCTTTCACTTAACACAACGCATCTAGATTTCACTAAAACGACGGCTTTTAGGAATCTCGCGCTACCAAAACACGCTACGACTGGATTTCACCAAATCGACCAGCTCTCACCACGAAACCAGATCTCACAACCAGATCTCTACTCAAAAATACGATTAATCCAACAATTAATCTTAAATCAAATTCAGGTCTCACAGTGGCCACGGGGTGTGTGAGTATATGGGAGCTACCCACTCATCTCAACACATGGCACCAGATGCAAAACACAGCTCAACCTGCTGTTGCCCAACTCATGAGGTGTGGGAGCTACTCACTCCGCTCATAGTGGCTAACAGATCCCAGCAGGGAGATGAGGTATACAGGAGTTACCCCCTCATCCTCAACAGGCATCCTGGTATGCACAAATCAATACAACAAGGCACAAAAGGCATGGCTACAACAGATCTGAGCTCAATATGATAATGCGTGTATGCAACATATGCAATGTCCAACACAGAAACATATACAACAATGCAAAGCATATACAGCAGCAAGCATAATCATCCATGCTCAATCCAAAGCTGTAAAACAAGCTCACATCCGTAAATCAATTCTTCTGAGCTATAATTACAACAAAGCAGTCCCGAGCAACACAGATCTCACACCTGCTAGGCCAAATACAGATACTAGCTCAGGGACAGTAGCACAGAAACACACGAATTAGGAGCTACGGGCACAACCAAAACTGTCCTACTCTTCTAACACAACATAAGGATCTAAACAAAGCACAAGGTAGGATCTTAACACTTACCCAACGAGCTACCTGAACGGCAGACGAAATCTGACTCTTATGCTAACAGACTATAGACGGGAGATGTTTTCGTACACCTCTCCAACTTCACGCAAGCTTCCAAAAACAGCACCAAACGAAGCGTCTTAGCAAGAGGAGTCCAACGCTACCACTCTTACTTCAGTCGGATCTATCTACCATTGGCAATCGGGATAAGGTTAGGTGAACAGTAGCTAGGGTATCGCGACAGAGTTTGATCACGGGAAATATTCTAAGTTTCGGGGAACAATAATGGACAAAGGGTCAAAGTCCTTATATAAATATATCTCAAATCTTCTCATGTCTGCTAAACAGATCCCACCGACAACTTAATGTACAAAACTGGTTTCCCCCTCGGATCTGAATCTCACATCAAATATGACCTTACGCCAAAACAGATCCTGACTTACTCAAACGACGTCGCTTAGGGTCCACTATCACAACTGCACGCAACACCTCTCTACTCAAAATTGAATTTCTAACGCGACTGGAATCTGAAATGCAAAACGGCGTCGTTCCATAAATACTCAGATCCCTCTCTAATCTGAAGACCCACGCTGCACACCTCTGGAGATACGCGTAACTCACATCTGAGTCTCGCCCGCTAAACCAAACGCTGCCGTTCTAACTAATCCAAATGACGTAGTTTAGCTACTCTCTACTGAAATACGCTAGCTTACTCACATCTGCCTAGCGACAATAGATTCCATCACCACTGCTGAACGCGATCACTCGGCGATGGCCAACACTTACATCTGATCAGATCCCGTTGAAAATCTAAATTAATCCAAGGCTGATTCCAGGACTTATACAAATCTAATAGCTTCGCCAAGCATACCAACTCAAAGCTAGCTCAGCCAGATTTGCTCGCTCAAATCTGAATCTCATAAAATCCGATCAATCTTTATTAACTTTTCGGGTGTCACAATAAAGAGAATTTGAGGCTGGTTCTCCAGACACTACGAGACTCGTAGTTGTATGCTAAGTTTTCCAAGTGCGAGTTCTGGTTGGACATGATTGTATTTTTGGATCATGTGGTTTCAGCTGAAGGTATATCTGTTGATCCCAGTAAAGTTTAGGATGTTGTTAACTGGGAGCGTCCCAAGAATTTTTCAGATATTCGTAGTTTCTTAGGTCTGGCTAGCTATTACCGACGCTTTATAGAGGGATTTTCTAGTATAGCTAAGCCTATGCCGTAGTTGATCCAGAAAGATAAGAGGTTTGTTTGGACTGAGCAGTGTGAGAACAGCTTTATGTTGCTCAAGGAGAAGCTAATTTCTGCGCCTGTGTTAGCTTTGCCGTCTGGTTCAGGTGGATTTGTGGTTTGTTCTGATGCTTCGTTGAATGGATTGGGTTGTGTGTTGATGTAGAGTGGTCAAGTCATTGCGTATGACTCTCGTCAATTGAAACCGCATGATACTCGATACCAAGTTCATGATTTGGAGTTGGCAGCAGTGGTCTTTGCCTTGAAGATTTGGTGCCACTACCTATATGGCGAGCATTTTGTGGTGTACACAGACCACAAAAACCTTCAGTAATTTTTTTCTCAGTCAAATTTGAACATGAGATTGTTTAGATGGATGGAGCGGATTAAGGATTTTGATTGTGAGGTCCAATATCAGCCTGGGAAGGTGAATGTAGTTGCTGATGCATTGAGCAGGAAGGCTCAAGTGGCGATGCTGGCTTCGTTGCAGATTTTGAAGGTCCATGAGCATCTAAGCACTACTGGTTGGCGATTTTACCCAGGTGAGGATTTTGTTGTGGTGTCTTCTTTTCAAGTTGAGCCACAGATTGTTGTGAATATTAGAGCAGCTCAGAGAACCGATCCATCCATCCATGAGTTGAAGCTGAAGGTTAGAGCTGTACAATTGGAAGATTACATTGTCTCGTCTGATGGTTGTTTAAGGTTCCGTGGTAGGTTGGTAGTGCCAAATCTGATTGATTTGAAGGTGGAGATCTTGAGAGAAGCACATTGTAGTAGAATAGTGTCCATACTGGTGCAAGGAAGATGTACCATGCCTTAAAGCCGCACTTTTGGTGGACACGTTTGAAGAGTGATGTTGTTGACTTTGTTGCACGTTGTTTGAACTGTTAGCAAGTGAAGGCAGAAAGGATGAGACCTGGTGGTTTATTGCAGAGCTTAGAGGTGCCCCAATGGAATTTGGAGCACATAGCTATGGATTTTGTGACGCATTTATCTCGTTCCAGCAGAGGTTGTGATGCTGTGTGGGTTGTTATTGACAGATTGTCGAAGTCTGCTCACTTCATTCCCTACAATATGATGTATTCTTTGAAGAAAATGGCGAAGCTGTACATAGATTTTGTGGTGCAATTGCATGGTGTACCTGTGACTATTGTTTCAGATCGTGATCCGAGGTTTACTTTCAGGTTTTGGAAGAGTTTGCAAACTGCTTTGGATACCAGATTGGCTATGTGTACTGCTTATCATCCCCAAACCGATGGTCAATCTGGGAGAACTATCCAGATTTTAGAGGATATGTTGAGAGCTGTGGTGATGGATTTCCGTGGTAGCTGGAAAGATTCGTTGTCTTTGGTTGAATATTTTTATAATAACAGCTACCAGATCACGATTAGTATGGCACCATTTGAAGCTTTGTATGGTAGGAAGTGCAGATCGCCTATATGTTGGGAAGAAGTGGGGGAGAAGCAGCTGTCTTCTCTAGAATTTGTGCAGCAGATGAGAGATCAAGTAGATCTGATTCGACAGCGTATGAAAGCTGCACAAGATCTCCAAGCTAGCTTTGCGAACAGAAGGCCTAGGCCATTAGAATTTCAGGTTGGAGATTTGGTTTTTCTGAAAGTTTCTCCTTTTAGAAGTGTTATGAGATTTGATCTCAAGGGAAAGTTATCTCCTCGTTATGTTGGACGTTATGAGATAGTTGAAAGGATTGGTTCATTGGCTTATCGCTTGTTGTTGCCTCCAGATCTGTCCTCATTGCATGATATGTTTCATGTGTCGATGTTGAGGAAGTATGAGCCAGATCCTTCTCATGTGTTGAGAACTGACGAGGTGGAGCTTGATCGGACTTTGAGTTATGTGGAATATCCCTTGCAGATCTTGGACAGAAAGGAGAAGCAGCTCAGGAATAAGATCATTCCCTTGGTGATGGTCCAGTGGAGCAAACAAGGTAGATAAGAAGCTACGTGGGAGTTGGAGGAGAAAATGCAACGTGAATGGCCGCATTAGCTTTTGCATTAACTCCAGTAGCTAGTTGCTTGTTTGTTTGTTGTTTGTTCCAGTTATCTTGAACTCTTGGTTAGTAGCCTCCTGTTGCATGCTAGAGGTTACTGGTTGTTTTTTGCATAGCATGGTTATCCAGTTTTGGAATGTTCTGTTGAGTTCTGGTTCAGATATGAAGTTGTTGTTTGATTTCGATGACGAAATATTATTTTCAATGGAGGAGAGATGTGAGACCCGATATATTATTGGTTTAATTGAGTTAATTAATCGGATTTGGCATAGACCATATTTGGCGTGAACAAATCTAGGATGAGCCAGCTTTGAGCTGGTATGCTTGGTGAAGTAATCGATCCGTATAAGTATCGGAAACAGCTCTGGATTGTTGGAGTATTCTGCCGGGAAATGATCGGATTTGAGTGCTAGTCTGTGCTGGATGATCGTATTCAGATTCGGTGGTGAAATCTGGTAGTCGTGTGTTATTTTGGGCACAGTAGTGAATTTTGGTTAGCGGGTAGCGAAGTGACATCATTTTGAAAGAAATCAGATGTGGATTAGCGTGTGGTAGTGATACGTGGACAGGTCCAGTTCGTTGTCCCGGTTTGTGGTTTGGGATAGACCGAAGTGGTTCAGGGATTTCAGCTTTGACTGGTCAATTCTCTTGTGAGATCTGGTCTTTCAGATCTGAGTGGCGATGTGTTAGCGTAAGATCCAGATCTGGAGTGTTACTCAGATCTGAGTGGATATCAGCTTTGAGCCAAAGATGTCGGTGGTTACTTTTCATCAGATTTGGGGAACTTAAGTTGTATATATAGAAGACTTTGACCGTACTCTTGCTATTCTTTCCCGACACTTAGAAATATTCTCGTAACCTTTCTCGGGATACCCTAGCTACTGTTCACCGAAGCTTATTTCCTTCGATTGCTTGCGGTAGACAGCTCCAACGGATGCGAGAGTGGTAGCGCTGGACCCTCTTGCCAAGGAGATTCTTCTCATACCTCATTCAAAGTCTTGCTATTAGCTGGAAGAAGATCGCGAAGGAAGCTTCCTTGTGTAGTCTGTTAGCATTTGAGCAGATTTGCTTCTGTCATTCTGGTAGCTTGTTGGATAAGTGTTAGTTCCAACCTTGTGCTTCATTTAGAGCTGTTTGTTGAGCTAGAAGGGTAGGACAGGGTTGGTTGAGTTCGTAGCTCTCAGTTCGTAGCTCTGAGATTTGTGTCCTTGAGTTTGCGTGGTTATTTGATTTAGAAGGTTTCATATCTGGTTTCTCGGGACTGCTTTTGTGGTAATTGTAGCTCGGAACAAAGGTACGGATGTGAGCTAGTTTTACAGCGTTCGAATTAGCATGGATATTATGTGTGCTACTGTGTATGCTTTTGTGCTGTCATTTCTTGCCTCTGTTGTGTTGTTTATTGCAAGCTGTTACATTGCATACACACATTATTCATGTTGAGCTTAGATCTTGCTAGCCTTGCCTTGTTGTATTGATCTGTGTGTACCAGGATACCTGTTTTAGAGGTCGAGCGGGTAACTCCCGTCACCCTCATCTTCATGCTGGGATCTGTTAGCCACTGTGAGCTGAGTGGGTATCTCCCACATCACATGAGTTGGGTAACAGCAGGTTGAGTGATGTGTTCTGCATCTGGTACCGTGTGTTGAGACGAGTGGGTAGCTCCCATATACTCGCACACCACGTGGCCACTATCTTCCAGTTGATTGGATTCAGTTGTTGAGCAGTTTTTGAGATCTTTTGGCTCCCTGCCTTTGGTTGTAGCTTTGTTCTCATGCATAGCATTCACATATCTATTGCTATTTAACTGCTGTTTTCAGCTGCTCTCCGTACTGGGGTTTGACCCCGATGTCCCTCTAGGGCTAGTTGTCTTATTTGTCTGTGTGTGTTTTCAGGTTATCATTGTTTCTCCGCTGGTCGTGGAGTTGATCCAGCTGGAAATGCCCTAATAGGTGGATAGAGTGTCCCAGTTATATGTAGTAGATACATATGATATTTTCGTTATATTGTATTGTATCTATGTTGAGCGAGAGACTCATCTGTTTGTTCATTGGGAGTCACTCTATGCATGTATGTTAGTTGTGTAGTATGCGTTGTAGTTGGTTTTCAAGCGTTGTAAAACCAATATTTTGAATATCAGTGTTTTTTAAATTACGTTTTCTAAGTCAAGCCAAGAGCGAAAAATTTTAGCCACTATTTTTAATGCTCCCACTCTTGTATTTTATGTGGTTTTACTCTGATTGAGCACGAGTCCTGACAGGGCATCAGCCACTACATTCACTTTTCCAGGTTCATACTGAATCTCATAATCGAAATCCTTAAGCAGTTCCATCCATCTACGCTGTCTCATATTCAAGTCAGACTGGGAGAAGAGATACTGAAGACTCCTGTGGTCAGTATACACCACAAAATGTTCGCCAATTAGATAGTGGCGCCAAATCTTCAAGGAAAAGACAACGGCTGCCAACTCCAAGTCAAGAACCGGGTATCGAGTCTCATGTGGTTTCAAATTACGGGAACCATACGCAATGACTCGACCATGCTGCATCAAAACGCAACCCAATCCACTAAGCGAAGCATCAGAACATACCACGGAACCTCCTGAACCTGAAGGTAAAGCCAAGACTGGCACTGTAGTTAAATTCTCCTTGAGCAATTGAAAGCTATTCTCGCATTCTTCCGTCCAAACAAATCTCTTATCCTTCTGGGTCAGTTGTGTCATAGACTTAGCTATACTAGAGAATCCTTCAATGAAGCGTCGATAGTAGCTAGCCAATCCCAAAAAGCTACGAATCTCCGAGACGTTATTGGGACGTCCCCAACTCACAACTGTTTCTACTTTATTGTGATCAACAAATATTCCTTCAGCTGAAATGACATGACCCAGAAACACTACTCTTTCAAACCCAAACTCGCATTTAGAAAACCTAACATACAGCTGTGAGTCTCGAAGTTTTTATAGGACTAGCCTTATATGCTCTTTATGTTGCATCGGAGTCTTCGAGTAGACAAAAATGTCATCGATGAAAAAAATCAGAAACTGATCGATGAACTCTCTAAAGACTCGGTTCATCGGGTCCTTGAAAACTACAGGGGAATTAGTCAAACCAAAAGTGTTGAGATAAAATTTATAAGTTTTGGTGATAACAAAATAAGACTAAGAACTAATCTTAAGTTTTCGTATAGGATTTTAGATTCCGTGACGTCATACAAGTGTATGGAGGATTTCAGATTTTGTGACATCATACAAGTGTATTGAGGATTTCAGATTTCGTGACGTCATACAAGTGTATTGAAGATTTCAGATTCGAGAGGTCTGAGTTGCGTTGACATCTGTGTTGACTTTTCGGGAAGTATTCAGAACTGAGCAGAGTTAAGTATTCAGAGATTCAGTTTTCGTTATCGGGTTGATGCTTTCGAATCAGATTTGGTTATTTGGATCAGTTGACTATTTGGGTCGGTTAATTCAGATATTGCGACAGTTGTGCAGACTTGATTCAGAAGCTACAGTAAGAGATCTGTTGTAGAGCAAAGTTTATTCAGACTTGATTCAGAGGCTTTAGTAACAGATTGTGGTATATTGACTAAGATGGTATAATTCAGCTTCGAGTATTTCAGTTGTGAACAGTATCAACTTAGTTACTTCAGATCTCAGTATTGCGGAAGTGGTTACAGAATGCTCGATGAGTATAACAGATTCGAGGGGGATTCATATTTGAGTACAGTACCCTTTCAGTTTCTCTAAGCATTCAGATATGACTAAAATTACAAGCATACTCAAGTGTGAGCTTCGATTCTCTTCAGAAGTTATCAAAGAATTATTTAAAGAGAATCAACGGTCAAAGTTTATATCGTATAAAAGGCTGGAATTAAGGAGACAAGAGCAGAGCAATTTTGGATAAAATTGCACAGTGCGCAGAATGCTTGATACAATGATTATCCGCTTTGGAATATAAGTCAATTTAGCCCTGATAAGTGCAGTTTACCTTTTGTATGTCATTAATGGAGCATTAAATGCTATGATATGATGAAGATATGCAAAAGAGCTTATCTCTACTGGCTACATTTAATGACCGTTGAAGACAAAGAGTATAAAAGGCTGAAGAATTCAAATGAAGAAGTCTTCTGCTTCTTCTGCGTCTTCTGATCCTCTATGCTATCAGTGTTTCAAAAAGCTCTCAAATACTCACTGTAACAATTCTTTGCAAAAACATTCTAAGTCAAGTATTACAACTCGAAGAACAGTCAAGTTTATCCTTCATAGTTTTAACCTTCGAGTTATCTTCTAGTTTACATTTGTAAACAGTTCTTGTTGATAAAAGAACCAGAAGATCTACAGTACTCAATAGCATCGTATTTCATTGTAATATTTATTCTTGACTCTGTAAAAGACTTGTTGTGTGAAGCAGTCTTGAAAATCACATTGATTGTATTCAGCAGTCGTATCTGCTTGTAGTTGAAGTTGCTAGGAGTTCATATTGAGCGAGGCTCGGTGACTGGGTGTAGACAGAAGCTGTGTGCATCAAATTTCTTCTAGTGGAACCTTCCTACAAAGGAAGAAGGGGAGACGTAGGATTTGATATCCGAACTTCCATAAACAAATTCTGAACCTTGCACTTTTACTTTACAGTATCGCACTTGTTGGCGCAGCAGCGGATCCGGATCCCGTTTCCCGGTGGCGCAGCGGAAGTTTAAAAATTGCCCCAAAAAACGTTCAATACATAAAATATATTCTATAAATCATACATAGGATGTTTTATAGAATGTCACCTTGCTGGCTCCAACCAAATTCACAGGGAATCTGGCTCTTCAAGTGTAGGCGGCGGTAGATCCTCATTAATCAGGTCCACGACCGGAAACTCGACTCCTTCATCAGCCTTCACTAGAAGGCCTGACGAATTTGGCACGGACGGAAACTCCTCGAAATGCTGATCGGAACAAGTCCGATCACACGATCAACGACGGCACGGCGGCGCGACGGCGGCGCAAGGGCGGAGGTGCGGCCGAGAGGTGGAGGAGGGAGGAGGGCGGCGCTCAAGCTAGGGTTTGAGTGATGTTATGTTGTGATCTAGCCCTAGACCAAGTCTAGTATTTAAATCATACATGGGCTTGAATCGGCCCAATGGACTTGGGTCAAGCCCATGTCCATATGAACATTCGGTTCATTTAAATCACCGTGGTTTCATCATAATCCCGATCGTCGATCAGATCGGACCGATCAACACAGTTTCCAAAACTGAGTACTATGATGCGAAAACAATTTTTCAGACCACCTAGTCCAAAATTACAGTTTAGCCCCTAAGCTAGGGTTTGAGTGATGTTATGTTGTGATCTAGCCCTAGACCAAGTCTAGTATTTAAATCATACATGGGCTTGAATCGGCCCAATGGACTTGGGTCAAGCCCATGTCCATATGAACATTCGGTTAATTTAAATCACCGCGGTTTCATCATAATCCCGATCGTCGATCAGATCGGACCGATCAACACAATTTCCAAAACTGAGTATTATGATGCGAAAACAATTTTTCAGACCACCTAATCCAAAATTACAGTTTAGCCCCTCAACTTTGGGAAATCGCAATTTGACCCCTGTTGACTTTTAGGAAGTCGTACTCCCTAAAATATTCCTCCTATGCTCAACATATTGAGCTCAGTTTCCGTGCGGGAATCGTGAATCCAGTACTTGTGTGACCCTCAATGGTTCAGGGATACAGCTAGCCGTGGGCCCACAACCATTGTGACTCCGAAATCACAATTTTGGACTGACCCTCGGATAATGGTAAAGCGCCTAGCAACATCGCCGCATGATCCCCTAGGTATCACTGATAGTGCCTGCAAGAACCAGTTGGTCGTGGTTACCGTACAGTACGGTCCTTTCAACACATATATCCTGATTAGATCAACGACCATTGGTAAATCGAGAGTCGCTAGAGATCCGATAACTATGCATACATCTTGGAGATTAAATAGTGACACCACGAGTGTTACTAGGCAAAACCATTTACCTAAAACACATCCAGTACTCTGGCCAGAGATTTATTACACAATTATCTCCTCAGATAGCATAGGATATCCACACATGAAAGCGAGCGGTGAGTTCTCGACAACGAAGCATCGACTCCTACATGCATCGGGACCTCACCCAATCCCGCCACCTAATGACCCCAAGTGAGTCGGTAAACGGGTCAAAGTGAGGCGCCTATCATGTAGAGTGTCAATGACGTTTCGAGTAGTGAGGACTAATCAGTACAACCAAGAACTCGGACTTATCCACTCGACAAATGATAACCACTTGGAAAGTCCGAACGAGGGTAGTTCGATAGATCACCAGGTCACTATCCATCTGCATGCTCAGAACATCACAATGTTCCCTACCAATGAAACATGGTACTTCACATCGCAGATGCTAGTCTCAAGCTCGGGCGGCCTTATCCTCATTTTGACGGCCCAATCCACTAGGAACGAGTTCAGAATACACAGTGACTATTAGATGTGTTTCATGATAGCCATCATATCCACTATCACATCTAACATACACTATGGTGCATTCTAGGTCTTTATCCAATAAAATTGTTAACATTATAACATAATGAAAATATATAATGCCATAAAGAAATGCGTATTTCAAAAATAAAGATCGTTATACACAAGAGTCAATAAAACCCACACGCCACAATTGGCTAGTTGGGCATCTACTCTAACAATCTCCCACTTGCCCTATAGCCACCTACTCATCAGACGCAGTCCCATTGTTTCGCGATGTTTTTCAAACAACGGTCCTGGCAAGGGCTTCGTAAGTGGATCAACAATGTTGTCCACAGAGGCGACTCTCTCAACTGCTATGTCACTATGGACCAACTCCATCAGGGTTACGCCCAACTCTTGGATGAAATTTCTTATCCAAACCGCCTCCTTAGCAGCAGCTGATGCTGCGATGTACTCAGCCTCAGTGGTTGAATCCGCGATGGTGTCTTGCTTGGAACTCATCCAAGAGACAGCACCACCATTGAGCATGAATACAAATCCAGATGTTGACTTCGATTCACCCACGTCACATTGGAAGCTAGAATCAGTGTAGCCTTCCAATTTCAGTTCACCACCCCCATAGACCATGAACATATTCTTAGTCCTTCGCAAGTACTTAAGAATATCTTTCACAGCCTTCCAATGCATTTGGCCTGGGTTGGCCTGGTAGCGGCTCATGACACTCAGAGCATATGCGACATCCGGTCTAGTTGAGATCATGCCATACATAATACTACTTATTGCCGAGGCATATGGCACACGTGTCATACTCTCTATCTCCTCATCAGTCTTCGGACACATAGACTTAGATAGAGTGACCCCGTGGCACATAGGTAGGTGTCCTCTCTTGGACTCTTCCATAGAGAACCACTTAAGTATGGTATCGATGTAGGTAGCTTGGGTGAGTCTGAGCATCCAAAAAAAAACATTCCTACATCATTCCCAATGAGTAGTATGTCATCAACATAAAGTACAAGGAATGTCACAGCTCTTTTAACTACCTTCTTATATACACATGGCTCATCGGGATTCTTGATGAACCAATTCCTAATTTTTTCATCGAATCTCAGGTTCCAACTTCTCGATGCTTGTTTGAGACCGTAGATCGATCTCTGAAGTTTGCATACCTTATGCTCACTTCCTACATATGTGAAACCCTCAGGCTGCGTCATATAGATCTCTTCCTTAATGTTTCCATTGAGGACGCAGTTTTCACATCCATTTGCCATATCTCATAGTCGTACCATGCAGCTATGGCAAGTAGGATTCTAATTGACTTGAACATTGCGACTGGTGAAAAGGTTTCATCAGAGTCAACACCTTGCCTTTGAGTGTAACCTTTTGCGACCAGTCGCGCCTTGTAGGTCAGTACCTTACCATCAGGCCCAAGTTTTCTCTTGTATATCCATTTGCACCCAATAGGAACAATTCCTTCGGAAGGATTAACAAGAGTCCAAACTTGGTTTGCATACATCGAGTCAATCTCAGACTGCATTGCTTCAAGCCAAAAATTAGAATCAGCATCGGAAATTGCCTCCTTGAAAGTTCTTGGATCACATCCAATAACTTGATCATTTTGATCATTTTCAAGGAGGAAACCATATCTTTCAGGAGCCCTAGGAACCCTTTCGGATCTCCTAGGTGCGACCATTTCTGGTACTGGCTCTGGAGGTGCGGGAGACTCACTTGGTACTTCAGATGGTTCTCGAACCTCTTCGAGTTCTACTATCTTGCCTTTTCTATCAAGTAGAAACTCCCTTTCCATGAAGGTGGCATTTCTAGAAATAAACACTTTTGTTTCGTTGGGATAGTAGAAATAATATCCAATGGAATCCTTTGGATACCCAATGAAGTAGCATAAGATGGATCTAGTATCCAGCTTATCTCCCACTGTCTGCTTCACGTAAGCAGGACATCGCCAAATCCTCATAAATGAGTCTTTGGGCGGCTTGCCCATCCATATCTCATATGGTGTATTATCCACCGCCTTGGTGTGGACATTGTTCAACAACATTACCGCCGTTCCGAGCGCATAGCCCCAAAACAAGGTAGGAAGCTCAGTGAAGCTCATCGTAGATCGAACCATGTCCATCAGGGTTCGATTACGATGCTCCGCTACACCATTGAGCTGTGGTGTAGCCGGAGGGGTCCAGTGCGAGAGAATCCCATTCTCTTTAAGATAGTCTTGAAATTCAGCACTCAAGTATTCACCACCTTGATCGGATCGAAGCTCTTTAATACTTTTCCCCAACTGATTTTCTACTTCAGCCTTGAATTCTTTGAACCTTTCAAAGGATTCAGACTTTTGCTTCATTAAGTACAAGTACCCATACCAAGAGTAATCGTCGGTAAAGGTGATGAAGTATGTGTGACCATACTTAGTACCAATGCTAAGCGGGCCACACACATCAGTATGGATCAAATCAAATAGGCCTTGAGCACGCTCAGGCTTGCCCTTGAAGGGTTGTTTAGTCATCTTTCCCTTAAGACAAGACTCACAAGTCGGTAGGGAGTTAATGTCTGACAAATCAAACATATCACTCATAACTAACTTGTTCATCCTACTTAGGGAAATGTGACCTAGCCTAGCGTGCCAAAGTTATGCTGGGTTTAAGCTATCGTTTTTCCTTTTAATTGTTGTTGTATGTGTTTCCACATCGTGAGTTGGAACTTCTTTTAATTTTAAGGTGTATAAATCATTTTCGCGTTCCCCAATATCAATCAAACATTCATTCTTGTATATATTACAAATCGAATTAGCAAAACCACAAGAATATCCATCACTATCAAGCATAGAAACATAAATAATGTTCTTTATTAACTCGGGAACAAATAAAACGTTTCTCAATAACAACTTCAAATTTGAAGACAGAAATAAATAAACATCTCCTATAGCTACTGCAGCAACTCTTGCTCCATTGCCCAGCCTCAAGTGGGTCTCACCCTCTCTAAGACGTCGGCTTCTTGTCATCACCTGCAAATCATTGCAGATATGAGATCCACATCCGGTATCAAGTACCCAAGAAGTCGAATTAAGAGAAATATTTATTTCGATATGGAACATACCTTTTGCAGTTCGCAACTGCTCGAGGTACTCCTTGCAGTTCCTCCTCCAGTGCCCAGGCTTGTGGCAGTGATGACAAACATCATCGGTCTTGTTTGGCTTGGAAGCCTTTGCCTTGGGCTTCTTGGTGGGCTTTTCCTCCTTCGCAGGGGCAGAACGCTTCTTACCTTTGCGTTTGGACCCCTTCTTCGCAGAGGAAGACGAGCCCATAAGGAGGACGGGCTTGTCCTTCTTTATGGTCCCCTCAAACACCACGAGCATGTTCACCACCTCTTCAAGGGTGGCTTCCAGCTTGTTCATGTTGAAGTTGACCACAAAGGGGTCGAACGCAGCGGGTAGTGAGAGGAGAAGCAAGTCCACAGACAGCTCATGTGGAAGTGTGATATCAAGCCCACCAACTTTTCTATGAGCCCAATCATACGAACCCCATGCTCGGAGACCAAAGTCCCATCGCGCATGCGGCTCGTCATAAGCTCCTTTGACAGTGGTGAACCTCTCATGTCGAGAGTTCTCCCCATACAGTTCCTTAAGATGAAGGTGTATGTCAGCAGCATACACCGTCTTCTCAAAGCGTCGTTGCATTTCGTTAGACATCGATGCCATCACATAGCATCGAGTCTTAAGCTCGTCGTCCCACCATTTGTTAAGCTTTGTCAGCTCCTCATGGCTGATATCGGCAGGGGCTTCCTTCGGAGGGCTCTTCACTAACGTGTAGAGAAGTTTCTCCGAAGCCAATACTATATTGAGGTTTCGAAGCCAGTCTTGGTAGTTCAGACCAGTAAATTTGTTGCTATCCAGTATAGCAGCGAGTGGGTTTTTGATCGAAGACATTTTATAAGCAGTTTATACTGAAAAGAAAAACAGACATGCATTACTAACTATATATGAAAAACGCCAAGACATAAAACAAGGTCATTGAGTTTTATGAATTACCCTCCCACTATTTTAACGATTTCACCACCCTCTAATGAAATCGAGAAAACAATTTTTCTTAGTGGGTACATAGAGTCCAATCAAGCGATCATGGTCCCGAATAATATCAGCCAACCATGACCCTCAAAAGGTAGAGCCCAATTGCAACCGGTGCAACCTACATGTATTTACCTCACGTCCATTAAGGGCCCAATAATATGACGCCGATTACTATCACGTGTCAAGATGACCCATCAATGTTGAGTTGTGAAGGACGGTCCCCTTAACGTCCCCAATAATATGAGCCAACGTTAAAGGGAGTTCCAACCGACTCACAACAAGTGTCAACGACGTCTACAGCTTTCCGGCATACATGACCCCCTCAATAATATGAGCCGGGCCATGTATGCGGGTAGCATCGACGTACACCCATTGTTTATGGAAAGGAAGGAAATTTTTTAAACAGATTTAAATTCCCTTAGTTTATCGAATAAACTTTTAATCTTGATATCAGTTTTAAATCATATTTAAAACGAGGGATTTTAGTTTTTTGAAAAATTTGGTCTCATAATATATTTAAATCTAATTTAAAACATGCAAACATGCGGATTCAATTATTCTATATATCAACATATATAA
>KV016876.1:65378-79711 GCA_001598015.1 Dorcoceras hygrometricum
GAGCAGCGCGCGATGGCGCCGCCGCAGGCGGGGGTGGCCGGCGGCCTGCAAACTTTTAATATTTTTTTTGTTTTCGATTCTCAAATTCTGAAATTGATACAATTCAGGCACAATGATGTATTGACGGATCCGAGCCTTGGCTCTGATACCACTGTTGGCGCAGCGGCGGATCCGGATCTCGTTTCCCGGGGGCGCAGCGGAAGTTTAAAAATTGCCCCAAAAAACGTTCAATACATCAAATATATTCTATAAATCATACACAGGATATTTTATAGAATGTCACCTTGCTGGCGTCTAGGCGCCTGGCTCCAACCAAATTCACACGGAATCTGGCTTTTCAAGTGTAGGCGGCGGTGGATCCTCCTTAATCAGGTCCACGACCGGAAACTCGACTCCTTTGTCAGCCTGCACTAGAAGGCCGGAAGAATTTTTCACGGACGGAAACTCCTCGAAATGCTGATAGGAACAAGTCCGATCAAACGATCAACGGTGGCACGGCGGCGCGACGGCGGCGCAAGGGCGGAGGCGCGGCCGAGAGGTGGAGGAAGGAGGAGGGCGGCGCTCAAGCTAGTGTTTGAGAGATGTTATGTTGTGATCTAGCCCTAGACCAAGTCTAGTATTTTAATCATACATGGGCTTGAACCGGCCCAATGGACTTGGGTCAAACCCATGTCCATATGAACATTCGGTTCATTTAAATCACCGTGGTTTCATCATAATCCCGATCGTCGATCAGATCGGACCGATCAACACAGTTTCCAAAATTGAGTATTATGATGCGAAAACAATTTTTTTAACCACCTAGTCCAAAATTATAGTTTAGCCCCTCAACTTTGGGAAATCGCAATTTGACCCCTGTTGACTTTTAGGAAGTCGTACTCCCTAAAATCTTCCTCCTATGTTCAACACATTGAGCTCAGTTTCCATGCGGGAATCGTGATTCCACTACTTGTGTGACCCTCAATGGTTCAGGTATACAGCTAGCCGTGGGCCCACAACCATTGTGACTCCGAAATCACAATTTCGGACTGACCCATCGGATCATGGTAAAGCGCCTAGCAACATCGCCCCATGATACCCTAGGTATCACTGATAGTGCCTGCAAGAACCAGTTGGTCGTGGTTAGCGTACAGTATGGTCCTTTCAACACATATATCCCGATCAGATCAACGACCATTGGTAAATCGAGAGTGGCTAGAGATCCGATAACTATGCATACATCTTGGAGATTAAATAGTGACATCGCGAGTGTTACTAGGCAAACCCATTTACCTAAAACACATCCAGTACTCTGGCCAGAGATTTATTACACTATTATCTCCTCAGATAGCATAGGATATCCACGCATGAAAGCGAGCGGTGAATCCTCGACAACGAAGCATCGAATCCTACATGCATCGGGACCTCACCCAATCCCTCCACCTAATGACCCCAAGTGAGTCGGTAAACGGGTCAAAGTGAGGCGCCTATCATGTAGAGTCTCAATGACGTTTCGAGTAGTGAGGACTAATCAGTACAACCAAGACCTCAGACTTATCCACTCGACAAATGATAACCACTTGGAAAGTCCGAACGAGGGTAGTTCGATAGATCACCAGGTCACTATCCATCTGCATGCTCAGAACATCACAATGTTCCCTACCAATGAAAATGGTACTTCACATCGCAGATGCTAGTCTCAAGCTCGGGCGGCCTTATCCTCATTTTGACGGTCCAATCCACTAGGAACGAATTCAGAATACACAGTGACTATTAGATGTGTTTCATGATAGCCATAATATCCACTATCACATCTAACATACACTATGGTGCATTCTAGGTCTTTATCCAACACAATTGTTAACATTATAAAAATAATGAAAATAAATAATTCCATAAAGAAATGCGTATTTCATAAATAAAGATCGTTATAAACAAGAGTCAATAAAACCCACACGCCACAAGTTGGCTAGTTGGGCATCTACTCTAACAGCACTTACATTGTTACTGTTCACTGGTTGATCGACTTCTTTCCGCACATTTATTGTTAGTCGAGAAATCAGATTTCGAACTGAGATACCTCAGATCTGGTAACAAATATCTGAGTTAAGCAAGGCGCTTGTAAAATTTGTTTTAAGGTTTCGAAAATTTAAAAAACTAAGAGTACATTCAACTACCCCCCCCCTTCTGAACTCCTAAACCTGTTTTCGATCCAAATTGATCATATCAATTGGTATCAGAGCTTGCGCATCTCAGTTATTGAACAGTCTGTTATTTACGTTCTATATATTTCAAAATGTCTACCTCACATAACAAGATTCCCATGTTTTTGAAGGAGGAATATGACGATTGGAAAATCAGGATGCAAGCGCACTTGGCTGCGCAAGATGATGACATGTGGTATGTTATTACGAATGGTCCCATGAAGATCTTGAAAGCCAACATTGCAATAGCTATAACTGAAGGAGCACCTCAGTGGGTTGAAAAGAATCGCCATGAATACACAACTGAGGGCAAGAAAAAGGCAAATCTGGACAATGTGGCTAAGGATATTCTTTACAAGACGCTGGATAAAAACATGTTCAGCAAGATCAAAACATGTGCCATAGCAAAGGAGATTTGGGAGAAGCTGATTAAGATCTATGAGGGCAACGACGAAACCATGGATAACAAATTAACTGTAGCCCAACAGAAATATGAATCAGTCAAGATGCGAGAGGGAGAAACAATGGCTGAGTTCGATGAACGTTTTAGTGTTGTAGTGATTGAGTAAGAAGCCTGGGAATAGAATACAGCAATCGTGAGTTGGCACTGAAAGTGATGAGAGCACTTCCCAAGGAGTGGGATGTCAAGACAATGGCTATGCGGGAATCTAAGGATCTAAACAAGTTGGAGCTTCATGATCTGTTTGCAAACCTGAAGGCGTATGAGTTTGAGTTAGAAACCAGATCTGAGGCAGGACCTTCGACATATCAACCAACTAAAGCTCTGATGGAAACAACATCTGAACAAAGCTCACCAATCAAATCTTCCGAACAACTCAGCAATGATGCAATGTCCCTCTTCGTCAAGAAGTTTGGGAAATTCCTGAGACGATCCTATAACCCTTCTTTCTCTTATAATAATGCTAACAAATCTGAAAAATTATCAACTGATATGAATTGTTACAACTGTGGTCGTCCAGGTCACTTTGCTGCAGACTGTAACAGGCCAAAGAAGGAGGATAGACCCAAAAGGGATGAGAATAAGGACGATAGATCTAAGGAAAGATCAAAGGAGAGGAGGATGAGGACAAGATATGATAAAAGGCCCAATAGAAAGAATGATCATAAAGTACTTGTTGCAGAAGAAAGAAACAAAAGCTGGACAAATTCAGATTCCGATTCTTCATCCCGTAGCTCCTCATCAAGCGATAGTGAATAGGAGTAAGTTCACTGCCTAATGGCCAACCAAATATTGAATTTACACGAGAGGACCTAATCACTGCACTTAATGACATGGTCTATGAGTACAAGAAGCTTTCTCAAACATTCGAGGAAGTCAAAGCTGAAAACATTGATTTGAAAAATAGTTCAGTGGAACCAAGCACCGTTCAACTTGGTGAAACTGACAGTTTACAAATCGAGTTGAGTAAGCTGAAGACTGAGAACTAAACAAGCTATGTGAGACTCAGAAGCCAGCTTATGATAGAACTGGCTTAGGTTTCAATGCTGATGAAAGAAGCTCTGGAGAGACTTGTACTCAGTCAAATCTGGCATGTGAACAAATTCAAAAGGATGAATTTTGTCAAAGCCAGTGTGATACACAATGTTTATGAGTCGGTACGATATGATAACCAGATCTCAGGGCAACTAAATCAAAAAGGGAAAGCTGGTATTTGCTATGTCAGACCCAAGAACTCTAAGTATAGTTGGCTAAAGAACAGACTTGACAAGGAAAATGCGAAAGCTGGATCCAATTCGTTTGTTCATAACCAACAAAGACGTGGTTCTAAGAAGGTCAAATCTGAATGGAGAAAGATTCAGCCCCGAAGAGATCTGAATGGTCAAGATACCAAACCAATGCTCAACAGATCTCACCATATTCCAGCACACACCCTTATGGAATTTCATACTGGTAAAACTGTTAAGGGGTAATCCTATCTGGACCCAAGTAAAATTGGGTACGAAAATTTGTTTACGTGTTTGCAGGACAACAGGTACAAGGATGGAGATGAGTCAATCATATGGTACCTTGATAGTGGGTGTGCACGTCACATGACTGGAAACCCAAAGCTGTTATCAGATGTGACGCCTCACAAAGGAGCTAAAATCGTTTTTTGTGATAACTCACATGGTAACACTGTGGGTAAGGATAAGCTTACCCACGGTAACATTTCAATATCTGATATTTTAGTTGTTGAGAACCTGTGCTATAATTTAATTAGTATAAGTCAACTGTGTGACAAGGGTTACACAGTTAGCTTTCAAAAGCACACTTGCACAGTTCAGAGTCCAGAAGGTCTGACTGTATTCGTAGGTAAATATCGGGGAATACCTACATTATCAATTGGTCAGAAACAATGGGATCTGAATAGATCTGCCTTGCAGCTGACTCTTCCAAGAGTTGGCTATGGCATCAGCGAATGAATCATCTAAAACTTTAAAACTACTTGCCAAATTGAGTCAGCATGAACTGGTTTCTGGTATGCCTAAAATCAATTTTTCTAAAAGACAAAGATATGTGGCGCATGTCAGCTTGGTAAACAAATTCATTCCACTTTTAAAAAGAAAGGCGGTAAACGTTCTTCCCAGAGCTTAGAGATTTTACATATGGATCTTTTGGTCCTATTCCCGTAACTAGCTTAGGGGGAACGAACTACACCCTAGTCGTTGTTGATGATTTTACAAAATTCACTTGTGTGCTGTTTCTAAAATAAAAATCTGATATCGCTGACCAACTGATTCGGCTTTTAAAACGTTTACAAAATGGCAGATCTTGTACAGTCAACAGTATAAGAAGTGATCGTGGTACCGAGTTTTTAAATAAAAAATTATCTTCTTATCTGGATGACATAGGAATAAAGCATGAGCTTTCTGCAGCTAGAACTCCTCAACAGAACAGGCTGATTGAGAGGAGAAACCGTACTTTAAAAGAAGCTGCTAGATCTATGATTTCTTATTCTGGGATTTCTCAAAAATTTTAGGCAGAAGCAGTTAATACAGCTTGCTACACTCAAAACAGATCAATGATAAATAAGTTGCACGATAAAACCCCTTATGAGATCTGGAGTGGCAAGAAACCGGACATATCATATTTCAGGGTGTTTGGGTGCAGATGTTTCATTCATAATAATGGTAAGAAGCACCTAACAGCTTTTGATGCTAAATCTGGTGCAGGTATATTCCTAGGTTATTCAACGGTGAGCAAAGCTTATCGAGTTTTCAACAATCGAAGTCTGACCGTTGAAGAATCAGCACACGTTGTTTTTGATGAAACAAGCTTTAGATCCAACTCAACTGCGAGCCTCAATGATTTATGCACACGATTAGAATCATCCAGTCTTGATGACTTAGATGATGACGTGCTACAACAAAGATACTCAGCAGAGTTACAACCAGAGCTGGACACACCGCACAACAATGATCAAGCAGATCTGACAGGTAACCAAGTGGTTGCTGATTTGACTAACGTTGACCCAACGCAGGATCAGATCTCTTCAAGTGTACCAGCTGCCGAAGCTGAAGCAACCAATGCTCAAGATGTTGCACAAACAGATCCCGCAACACCCCAAGTGACATCTGATGCACAAAATGCAAGCACCTATCAACTGGTTTCTGGATCAAATCTGGAACAAGGATCTTATCAATTGACATCGAACAATCCAGAAGCGACCATCGAGCAAGACATCCAAGCAGAACAAGGAGAAAATCCAATTGGATCTGATCTTCGGTGGAATATAAATCATCCACCCGAGCAGGTCATAGGTAACATTAATTCTCCTGTTCGCATACGAAGCCAGCTTATGCATGATCATTTTGATTCAGCATTCATATCACATATAGAACCTAATAAGATAGATGAAGCCTTAGCAGACCCAAGCTGGGTAGATGCAATGCAAGAAGAACTAAATCAGTTTAAGCGAAATAATGTTTGGCAACTTGTACCTAGACCTTCTAAACATTCAGTGACAGGAACTAGATGGGTCTTTAGGAACAGACTGAATGAAAATTGATTAGTAACAAGAAACAAAGCTAGACTAGTTGCTCAGGGTTTTAGGCAAATGGAAGGAATAGACTTTGATGAAACCTTTGCACCTGTAGCTCAATTAGAAGAAATTCGCATGTTCTTAGCATATGCTGCATATAAAGATTTTAAATTTTTTCAAATGGATGTTAAGAGTGCATTTCTTAATGGCATCTTAACAGAGGAAGTGTATGTTGCACAACCTCCTGGCTTCGTCAATCATACATATCCAGATTATATTTATAAATTGGATAAAGCTCTATATGGGTTGAAGCAAGCACCCAGAGCTTGGTATGATATACTATCTAAATTCCTTATCGAGCATGATTTCACTATAGGCACAATTGATAAGACGCTATTTAAATTTGTTAAATCTGACCATGTCCTACTAGTGCAAATTTATGTTGATGACATTATTTTTGGGTCAACTAACCCCAAACTATTCCAGAAATTTTCTAAGTTGATGCAGGAAAAGTTTGAGATGAGCATGATGGGAGAGCTGACGTTCTTTCTGGGCTTACAAGTTAGACAGCTTGACAATGGAATCTTCATTAATCAAGCAAAATATACGAAAGAACTGCTGAAGAAATTCGGGATGGATAATTGTTCAGCAGCAGCAACCCCAATGAGCTCCTCAATCAAGCTAGATAAAGACGAAGCTGGATCTGCCATTGAGGTATCTCTATACGTGGTATTATAGGCTCGCTGCTTTATTTAACCGCTAGCAGACCAGACATCATGTTTGCTGTCTGTATGTGTGCTAGATTCCAAGCGGAGCCAAAGAAATCTCATTATATTGCTGTAAAGCGTATATTGAAATATCTTAAGGGAACTTCCAATGTGGGTCTTTGGTATCCCAAAGACTCTAGCTTTCAAATAATTTGTTACAGTGATGCAGACTACGCAGGATGCAGGGTTGATCGTAGAAGCACAAGTGGTACTTGTCAATTCTTAGGAGATCGACTGATTTCCTGGTTCAGTAAGTAGCAGACATCTATTGCAACATCCACAGCTGAAGCAGAGTACTTAGCTGTTAGAAGTTGCTGCGCTCAGATCTTATGTATACAACACCAGCTAAAGGACTACGACATTGATGCTTCTGAAGTGCCTATTCTCTGTGACAACACCAGTGCCATCGCGATTACTCAAAATTCAGTGCTGCACTCCAAAAAAAGCACATCCACATCAGGCATCATTTCATAAGAGATCATGTACTCAAGAAGGACGTCAGGTTTGAGTATGTGTCGACTGACCAGCAAGTAGCTGACATCTTCACAAAACCTCTACCAGACGCTAAGTTTTCTTATTTTAGAAACCTGTTGGGTCTCTTAGAACTGCCTTGATTTTTCTCTGAGATAACAATTGCAAGTTGAAAAGCTTCTTTATTTATCAGATCCGAGTCTACTGTCAGGGGGAACACCATGGATTGTCAGATCTGGTAAAATTTCAAACTTGGTAAGTCTCATCTTTAGGGGGAACGAGAGATCTGAATTAATAAGTGCTGAGTCAACTGAATATGTGATATCTGGATACACTCAGATGTCATGTATACACAGTTGATGCTTATCCATGATCAGATCCCGTCATACCCCTACTGATACATCAAAACAGATTCCTAAGGTTGTGACGTGTTAAACATTTGGCGCCGGTTATCTATTTTACCTTTTCACCCTCGAGGTTAAATTCAAAATCCTTTTAAAATCTTTTCAAAATCATTTTGCAATATTTTCAAAATCTTATTTGCGCCAACGGATTATTGACACGTTTTGTCATCATACAAAACGTCACATCCACATTCTCTCACCGCTTCATATTCTCTGTTTCCATTACGCCGTTTCCTTTCTCTTTACTCTTACCTTGCACAAAATTACTTTCAAGCTTTCGTGTATTCCTACGTTCTTGTGTTTCCTATTTGCAGACTATTATCTCTCAGGACTTTTTTTCCAGTTCAACTTACTTGAAATGGCTTCCGTATTCATCACCAACGCTCTGCAAGTGAACTTTGAAACTGTGATGGGTATCTCCGACAAGGATGGAATGGTGAACATGTTCCGAGCCCTAGAGGCTATGGGTTACGAGGGTTTCTAGGATGTCCATCCGTACTGTATGAGCATGAATTAGAGCAGTTCTTTGATACAGCTATGGTGCAATATGGTGATATTACTTGTGCTGTCTCCGGGAAGAATGTCGCAATTTCTGAGGATAGGTTTGCCGACGTTCTCAATCTTCCCACTGATGGTCTCACCAATTTGTCCGAAGTGCCAAATCATTTGGTATTGCAGGCAAGGTCTGTGTTTTATAAGTCTGAGAAGCCTGTTTAGTATTCGTGTAAGAAGAGACTACTAAAGTATGAGTTCCGGTTGTTGAATGACATTTTTCCCAAGTCAATTACGGTAAAGGCTGGATCTTTCGATGCCGTCACCCATGAAAGGTTTTTGATGATGACGGCTATTCATTTTGGGGTCAAGATCAACTGGATCAAGATTCTCTTTGAAGTTTTGAAGGAGATGGCTGATAGAACGATTAAAAGATCCAAGGGATTTGAGGCTCAAATTTGTGTTCTTCTGAAGGGCGACCCTGCTGTTACTTTGGGAGAGGCGAAGACCTTACCTTCCTTGAAAATCCTGTCTGCCAAGACCGTGAACACTTATGTTGCCACGAACAAAAAAATCGACTCTCGTGGTGAAACAAATGAGCCCGACGTGGATAAAGTAGCGATAGTTAAGAGGAAGTCTGTTTCCAAGAAGAAATCTGCCCCGACTGATAAGAAGGATGCCGATGAGGAACCAGTGGAAGTAGTTGAGAAAGTTGTGTCGAAGAAGCGATCAGCTTCTACTGGTGATGAGCCTGCTATTACAAAGAAGAAGAGTACAACGAAGAAGAAAGCAGCTCTCTCGAAAGCGAATCTGGAGCTTGTGTCAGTAGCAACAGAGGCCACACCACTCCAAATGGTTGAACCAATTTCAGTTGTGAACCCTCCTACTCGAACGGGTTCTGATTATGACAATGCTGAGAAGGAACCAGCTGTGAAAGAAATCTTTGAGAAAGAGCACGAGGCATCTACTGCTTATTATGTTGATCAGATTATTGCTCGGATTATTACAGAGACTGCTAAAATGGAAACAGAGGAGATGTTTGTGGAAAATGATGCTGGGAAATCAGATGAGACTGCTAAGGCTACTGGAACAGATGTCGTGATGGGGAAAGCAGATATTGAGGAACCAGTGGTGCAGAGATCTGATGAGACAGCTATTGAGGAATCTGCACAACCTGGTAAGACAATTGAAACAGATGTTGTAGCAAGATCTGAAGATATAACAGTGGAGATCTATGAGCGCTCTACTGTTGTGACTGATGAGGAATCAATGTCTATCGAGGATCTCTTGCTAACAGATTCCGGGTGATGCCTTGTTGCCCTCTGTTCTTGCTGCAGAACCACAAGAATAAAATTCAGCAATGGAATCTCAATTCCAGGAGTTGCAGACGGAGACTTGTACAAGGAAAGTCTCCCCAAGATTGCGTTAGCTGATAAGGGGAAGGCTCCCTTTGTTGAGGCCGGCGTATTTAAAGGGCAACCGGTCCGAAATATGGTTCAACTAATTTTTGGGATATTGAATTTATTATCCAGTTGAGGGAACAATTGATAGATGAATTTTTGCATTCTTAATTCTTTCAATATTCGACGATTACCGGTTCTGGCATCTCTTACAGACATTGCTTTCAAAGAAGAGAAATTTTTGACTTGGGCTGAGACAGACTCCGTTCAGATTGCTCTTCAACGAAGATTGTATATAGCTGCTAAGTATAGAGAACTTTTGCTGCGGAAATTTTTGGGGTCACATAGAGCAAATTTCAGTTTTGGACAACCATGGTCAGCAATGGCACATCAAATTATCGATTTATTATCCATTGCTCATAATGCTGCTGTGAACGAGTTGCGGATGCAGAAGCAAGCACACGTGCTACAGTGGACAAGGCCGTGTTGCTCAATGTTGTTTGAAGGTGTTTATGATCGCGGCTTTTACATCCCCAGAAATCATAAAACCATTTTTTCGACATGTTGGATTCGACTTTTGAGATTTGTTGGAGGTTCTTGGATGGTGGAAGTTGGATATGACAGATGGGTATACGAGTGTGAGACCCCGGTTTTCTCAGCTCTGGGAAAAATTGCCTGAACAAATTGAGTTAAACTCTCTGGAACCAATTTGCCTTTTCTTTGAGCCAGTTCAGCATTTGAGTACTTTTACACTGCCTGCTGTTAAATATTGGGGTTGGCAAAGAGTATGTAATGAAGTGCTGCAGTATTCGATGCTTGGGTGCTTGAAGCCAGTTATCATTTCTAAATTTTGTACAGATATTGTTGCGGTTGGACCAGTTATGGGGGATGTCAACATTCCAAGAAGAGTTGTCGATTTTGTATCTTACCGTATACAGATTATAGATTCAGTTCTTACGGAACCCAGTGTACAGACTTCACCAGTTGTAGATAGTGCATCAGTTCCTACAGACTTTGCTAGCCTTTCTTCGAGAAATTCAGATATCTCCTTGCCTTCTTCGCATCAGAGTCCATCTACTGATTTTTCCATGAATTTTGATACAGTAGACATTCCTTTGGGCACTGACACTGCTGTTGAACAGACTCCTGTACTTTCTACTGCTGCTCCTGCTACGAATATCAATGAACAGTTTGCACGGCTTCGGACTTCTATTTCTGAGATTTCTATCAAGAAGCTTCGAACACAAAGCAAAATTGGCGATCTCCAGAATGCTATCTTTTCAAAGATCGATACTCGAGGGAAAGCTGCTGACGAGGCTCGTATTGAACAAGACAAAACTTTTCGAGGCCTTATTAAAAATATTTGGCAGGGAGTTCAAACTGACACAACTGCCTTATCGATTGAAATGCATGAATTTAAGAAGTCAGTTCGTGCTCAAAATGCTTTTTTAACAACTGATTTGGCAGATCTTCGTAAGGAAGTCAAGGATCTCAAAGATGAATTATCTAAAGAATTTGATGAAAAATTGGCTGTTATTCGCAATGATCTACTGGAGTTCCATGTGGAAACACAGGGACAATTATCTTCCCTTTGTACTAATCTTGCTGAACTCATAGCCTTTGTCACTAAGGGTCGTGATGACAAAAAGGGGGAAGTGAGTAGCAGCCATGGCCGAGGACAGCCTCCTCCTGGAGATGGTGGTGGTAGTGGTAGTAGGAGTGAGCCTTCAAGAAAAAGAGGAAGCAGTGGATCTAGGCAGAAAAGTTGGAGATACTGGCTAAATGAATAAGATCTGAATATGGATTGTTACGAGTTTCTAGTGTTTCAGTTCTTGTACAAATATTTTTTACTGTGCTTCTTATTGAATATATATAAGCATACTTGGAGCAATTTCTTTGCTATCTCTTTTAAGTCAAAGACTGCTAAGTTTTGTCATCACCAAAAAGAGGGAAATTGTTAAATTCAAATTTAGAAGTTTTGGTCATAACAAAATAAGACTAAGAACTGATCTTAAGTTTTCGCAAAGGATTTCAGATTTCATGACGTCATACAAGTGTATTGAGGATTTCAGATTTCGTGACGTCATACAAGTGTATTGAGGATTTCAGATTTCGTCACGTCATAAAAGTGTATTGAAGATTTCAGATTCGAGAGTTCTGAGTTGCGTTGACATCTGTGTTGACTTTTAGGGAAGTATTCAGAACTGAGCAGAGTTAAGTATTCAGAGATTCAGTTTTCGTTATCGGGTTGATGCTTTCGAATCAGATTTGGTTATTTGGATCAGTTGAGTATTCGGGTCAGTTAATTCAGATATCGCGACAGTTGTGCAGACTTGATTCAGAAGCTACAGTAAGAGATCTGTTGTAGAGAAAAGTTTATTCAGACTTGATTCAGAGGCTTTAGTAACAGATTGTGGTATATTGACTTAGATGGTATAATTCAGTTTCGAGTATTTCAGTTGTGAACAGTATCAACTTAGTTACTTCAGATCTCAGTATTTCAGAAGTAGTTACAGAATGCTCGGTGAGTATAACAGATTCGAGGGGGATTCAGATTTGAGTACAGTACCCTTTCAGTTTCTCTAAGCATTCAGATATGACTAAAATTACAAGCATACTCAAGTGTGAGCTTCGATTCTCTTCAGAAGTTATCAAAGAATTATTTAAAGAGAATCAACGGTCAAAGTTTATATCGTATAAAAGGCTGGAATTAAGGAGACAAGATCAGAGCTATTTTGGGTAAAATTGCACAGTGCGCAGAATGATTGATACGATGATTACCCGCTTTGGAATATAAGTCAATTTAGCTTTGACAAGCGCAGTTTACCTTTTATATGGCATTAATGGATCATTAAATTCTATGATACGATGAAGATATGCGAAAGAGATTATCTCTACTGGCTATTTAATGACCGTTGAAGACAAAGAGTATAAAAGGCTGAAGAATTTAAATGAAGAAGTCTTCTGCTTCTTCTGCGTCTTCTGCTCCTCTACGCTATCTGTAACGCCCCAAAATCCCAAAGAACCACAAATTGCTTAGCCTTTCTTTCCAAGGGCTGTTTCGAGTTTTTGAGCATTCAGATTCTTTCTCTTTTTGTTTTCAGATTGAAGCAACAGCCAGAGGGTCCTGGAGAGATTTCGCCCAAGCACAAATTTGTTAGAATCCAGACCTTGTTTCCTTTTGAAATAAAATGAGATCTTTAAAAAAAAGGGGGGAGCTCTGTTTTAAATGTTGTATCATATTTTTACAAATAAAAATAGTTGTGGGGAGTTTTAATAAAATCTTTTGAGAAAGGACAAGGAGTTGGCACGGTAGCCATGCCTACTCAAGTATTTCTACCTACTACTTAATCATTCTCCCTTGTATATAAGGATTTATGTGAGCCTCTGGATTCATTTTTGGTTGCACTTAAAACTTTTAGTTTCTTTAAAGTCGAGTAGCTTTTCCTGTGTGCTTGTGGAGACTTCCGACCGTGATCATCTGCACGTTGTGATCTTCGTTTCAGGCAAATAAATCTGATTCTTGCTGTGTTGAGAAAACATATATTTCTTCGTTGTTTTTTGTAAGTGCTTGCCTGTTCAGATTCAGTTTAGCTTTCATTAATGTTTGAGTTGAGCTATGGATTCACTGCTTTGAGGCTGTAGTTTTGTGGAAACTCACCAGAAAGTTTAACTAGCAATGGTGTTTTTAAAAATATACTGAGTTGTACAGATTCCAGGTAAGAAGCCAAGAGAATTTCTCGTTTTCCTAAGTACTGTGAAGACTCTGGACATTGAATCTAAACGAATAGGAAACCCTGGTTAGATCGGGAGCAAGTTCTGGTTGGATAAGCGAAGCTAGTTTGTTTAGAATCTGTCTGAGTCGAAGCAGTATTTCGTGTTCCTAGCCAAGTGTTTCTACGCATAACTTGTCTTTAACCAAATCTGTTGTTGAGTTGCACACAGCTGAGTAATCTGCCAAATCTGAAACACTTGCTATAAGCTCCTATTATCGTTTTAGCATTAAGATCTGTCTTGCTTGGTCAAAGCTGTTTTTTTTCTAAGAACCAAGATCTTTTTCTACTATTCATTAGCCGTGTTCCTTAGCCAAAGCTGTTGCTCACATCTGTATGCCTATACCGCACCTAATATCTGTTTAGATAACCAAAAGCTGACCTTTGCACAAGACATCTGTTTCCAATGAGATCTGTTTTCTAGTGACATCTGTTTTCAAGTGACATCTGTTTTCCAGTGAGATCTGTTTTCCAATGAGATGTGTTTTCTAGTGAGATCTGTTTTTCAGTGAGATCAGTTTTCCAGTGAGATATGTTTTCCATTGAGATCTGTTTTCTAGTGAGATCTGTTTTCCAGTGAGATCTGTTTTCCAGTGACATCTGTTTTCCCGAGAGAGATCTGTTTTCACGAAATCTGATTTCCTAGAACCACGTCAGTTTTGCACTCTCGAGTTGATTCATTCAGAGCTGGTCCTCAGCTCCGAGTCCAACTGTACATTCAGTAGTGCTTTTTAAAATAAAAATGAGTTTCATAGTAGTGAATCTACCAGATTTCAGTGATCGACTTTCGATCAAGAGCTAAGTATAAAGAAGTAAAGTTCAGATTTCAGATTTACTGGCATAGGGGACTCGATCAATTG
>KV016876.1:79833-101079 GCA_001598015.1 Dorcoceras hygrometricum
GAGATCTGTCTTCCAGTGAGATCTGTTTTCTAGCGAGATCTGTCTTCCAGTGAGATCTGTTTTCTAGCGAGATCTGTCTTCCAGTGAGATCTGTTTTCTAGCGAGATCTGTCTTCCAGTGAGATCTGTTTTCTAGCGAGATCTGTCTTCCAGTGAGATCTGTTTTCTAGCGAGATCTGTCTTCCAGTGAGATCTGTTTTCTAGCGAGATCTGTCTTCCAGTGAGATCTGTTTTCTAGCGAGATCTGTCTTCCAGTGAGATCTGTTTTCTAGACAGATCACCAGTGAGATATGTTTTCTAGCGAGATCTGTCTTCCAGTGAGATCTGTTTTCTAGCGAGATCTGTCTTCCAGTGAGATCTGTTTTCTAGCGAGATCTGTCTTCCAGTGAGATCTGTTTTCTAGCGAGATCTGTCTTCCAGTGAGATCTGTTTTCTAGCGAGATCTGTCTTCCAGTGAGATCTGTTTTCTAGCGAGATCTGTCTTCCAGTGAGATCTGTTTTCTAGCGAGATCTGTCTTCCATTGAGATCTGTTTTCCCGAGAGAGATCTTTTTTCACGAAATCTGATTTCCTAGAACCACGTCAGTTTTGCACTCTCGAGTTGATTCATTCAGAGCTGGTCCTCAGCTCCGAGTCCAACTGTACATTCAGTAGTGCTTTTTAAATAAAAATGAGTTTCATAGTAGTGAATCTACCAGATTTCAGTGATCGACTTTCGATCAAGAGCTAGTATAAAGAAGTAAAGTTCAGATTTCAGATTTATGGCATAGGGGACTCGATCAATTGTGAAGGGACAGGATTACAGTAGGACCATAATCCCTTCATGGAAAGGACAGGATTATGGAAATATTGTAATCCCTTCACAGAGAGTTACTGATCAGTTAACATGCTTCATGCACAAGGACCACCAGAGAGCCTCTAGACCATAAATCAACTAGTATAACCAATTCAGATTCGAGCTTCGAGTTGTCCTTGAGTAGCGAGTTTTCAGATTTCAATTGCCAGCATTTATGTGATTTTGTTATCCTCAGTTTACTTGTTGAGCCCCTAGGCTCACTAGTTTTCTCAATGTAGGTGAGGCTTCTCAGGAGCAGGCGGGTGGTGCGAGTTTATTCGGATTGGAGGAATGTGTTTGTCGAAGGCCAGCGTTTCCGCAGAGTCTTATCTTTTGTTGTTTTGGATCTTTTGTTAACTGTATTAAGATCTGTTGCAACAATTGAGAACTTATATAGAGTTCCTGTAGTTGTAATATCGAAACTTTGCATTATTGAATAGAGATCTGTTTGACAAACTGTTACTTCCATTTTCCTTTGGCGCCATTAGTTTTGTTTCAGCTTACTAAATCGAATTTGGTCCTTCTATTTGTTTAAAATTTCGAAATTTTACTATTCCGTTGACACCCTTGGGTTTGGGCGTCACAACTTGGTATCAGAGCAATGGTTCTGAGATAAACACATCTTCCCAGTCTGGAGCAGCTTTCATCGACCGCATATCCTGATTTGTTAGTTTCTTTTTATGTTGAGAGTTCTTTCTCTTTCGAGTTCTGATTTTATTTTGTAGTGGATTGCGGGCTATAGATTAAGATGTCAGGAAGAGGGAGAGGTAGAAGAAGCAATCTAGACGATGAAACCAAGTCAGATAGCAATGCTCGTATTGCCCAACTCTTAGAACTGTTGGTAGAACAATCTGTCAGAGGCAATGGCCAATCCTCGAGCAACAGGGGACCGTATTATGATGATTCCCAGAGAGGTTTCGAAGACAGAAACCGCAGGAGTTTAGTGGTACTACAGAACCGCTTGTTGCTGAGAGTTGGATTAAATCCATGGAAGTGATTTTCGAGTACCTTCATATTCCAGACTTGGATAGGCCAAGGTACGCTATCTATATGCTAAGAGGTGATGCAATGATCTGGTGGGAGGGAGCGAAGCTGTCTGTAGACTTGGCGAATCTCTCGTGGGAAGAGTTCAAACGGGTATTCTTCAAGCAGTACTTTAATGCGGATAAGAGTCTGAGCTAAAGAGAGAGTTCTTGACCTTGAAACAAGGGAGTTTAAATGTGCAAGAGTACACCCAGAAGTTTGAGAGAGGCTGTTATTTCGTACCTCTTATAGGAAGGAACCCTGAGGAGATGCTAAGCCACTTCGTGGAAGGATTGAGACCTACATTCAAGTTGAATGCTAGGTTACTAGGACCCAGATCTTATAGGAAAGCAGTAGACAAGGCCCTGCGAGTTGAAAGAGATTGGAAGGATGTGGAACAGGAGAGACAACAGAGGAGGCAATCTTTTCAGTAGACGGATCCGAGGCCATTTAAGAAGCAGAATAAAAACCAACAGCGACCTCAAGAGCCAAAACCTATTCCAGCCCAACCTATCAGTGCTGTACCAGTGGGAAATAGTAAACAGGTTTGTCCCAAATGCCATAAGAATCACCCAGAACAGTGCAAAGCTGGCCAGAGCGGATGTTACAAGTGTGGTGCTCAAGGCCACATCTCTAAGTTCTGTCCTCAGTTGAAACAGTTGGTGCCCAGCAGAGCTTACGTCATGACATCTGAACAAGCTAATCTAGATTCCACGTAAGATTGTGGTTGCTGATTTGTCTTCCTTTGCCCTGTTAGATTCAGGTGCGACCCATTCCTTTATAGCTAAGGATTTCGCTAATAAATTATCGTGTAAACCAGAGAGATTGTCCATAGGCTATTACGTAACTGTGCCATCAGGAGAAGAGCTGATATCTCGAGACATCTATCGTGACTTAGAGCTTGAAATTCAAGGACATGGGGTTACCGCCAATTTGATTGTCTTACCCATGCCTGAATTTGATTTGATTTTGGGAATAGATTGGTTGTCCAGATATGGAGTAGTGATCGACTTTAAGTTTAGGACAGTAGTTGTGAATGTGTCCACAGGAACTCAGATTTCATTCAGATCTGATCGCCTTCAGAGAGTTCCTCGCTTAATTTCAGCCTTGAAGGCACAAATATGTTTAAGGAAAGGTGGAGTGGGGTTTCTAGTAAGTTTTTCTTCCCTAGTTGCCTCTAGTAAACCTCGACTTTTAGATGTAGAGGTGGTGAGCGAATTTTCAGAAGTGTTCCCAGAAGATATCAGTGGTTTACCACCAGACAGGGAGATAGAGTTTGCCATCGACTTAGTGCCTGGAGCAGCTCCAATTTCCAGACCTCCCTATAGGCTCGCTCCTGCAGAAATGAAAGAGCTGAAAGAGCAAATTCAAGACCTGTTGGATAAAGGATTTATTCGACCTAGTACATCCCCGTGGGGAGCACCAGTTTATTTGTTAAGAAGAAAGATGGTAGTTTCCAATGGTGTATAGATTACCGAGAATTGAATAAGCTGACCATTAAGAACAAATACCCTTTACCTAGGATTGAAGAATTGTCCGATCAATTGAAGGGAGCAGCAGTTTTGAAGAAAGATGGTAGTTTCCAATGGTGTATAGATTACCGAGAATTGAATAAGCTGACCATTAAGAACAAATACCCTTTACCTAGGATTGAAGAATTGTCCGATCAATTGAAGGGAGCAGCAGTTTTCTCTAAGATAGATTTAAGATCTGGATACCATCAATTGAAGATTAAAGAGTCCGATGTTTATAAGATGGCTTTTAGGACCAGATACGGTCATTATGAGTTTCTAGTGATGCCTTTTGGATTAACAAATGCTCCATCTGTTTTTATGGACCTGATGAATAGAGTATTCCAGCCCTATTTGGATCAATTTTTAATAGTGTTTATAGATGATATCCTAGTATATTCCAAGACCGGCTCCGAGCATGCTAGTTAGCTTAGGGTAGTGTTACAAGTTTTGAAGGATAAGAGATTGTTTGCTAAGTTTAGCAAATGTGAGTTCTGGTTGGAGGAAGTTGGGTTTCTAGGACATGTTATTTCGAAGGATGGTTTGGAAGTCGACCCAGCGAAGGTAGAAGCCGTGCGAGACTGGCATGTACCAAGATCTATTTCAGAAGTAAGGAGCTTTTTGGGAATTGCTGGATATTACAGACAGTTTATTCAAGGGTTTTCAAGGACAGCAGTTCCATTGACAACGCTGACCAGAAAGCATGTTAAATTTGAATGGACCCCCAGCTGTCAGCAGAGTTTTGAGAAGTTGAAGCAAGCAATGATAGAGGCTCCAGTTTTAACCATGCCTTCATAAACAAGGAATTTTGTGATCTTCAATGATGCTTCTAAGTTAGGGTTAGGAGCTGTTTTGATGCAAGATCATAAGTAATAGCTTATGCCTCCAGACAATTGAAGACTCATGAGAGGAAGTATCCCACGCACGATTTAGAATTAGCAGCGGTGGTTTTTGCCCTTAAGATTTGGAGACATTATCTGTATGGGGAGAAATCTGAGATATTTACAGATCACAAGAGTTTGAAATACTTCTTTACCCAGAAAGAATTAAATATGAGACAGAGAAGGTGGTTAGAGCTAGTTAAAGATTACGACTGCACTATCAGCTACCACCCTGGGAAAGCCAACGTGGTGGCAGATGCTCTTAGCAGGAAATCAATTGGAATAGCCCAACTTTCTGTCCAAAGACCCTTAGCTCATGAGATTGAAAGGTTTGGACTAGAGCTGATTCCTAGTTATAGTAGCGCAGTTCTAGCAGATCTCTCCATTCGATCAAATCTGTTGGATCAGATTCGAGAAGGACAACTGTTAGATGAACAGTTGCAGCGGTGGGTTAAACAAGACATAGAGCGAGCAGTAATCTCTATGCTTCAACCGAAGGAGTTATCAGATTTCATGGTAGACTGTGGGTTCCTAGTGTGAACAATTTGAGAACAGATCTGATGACAGAAGCACACAACGCTCCATATTCAGTTCATCCAGGGAGCACTAAGATGTATAAAGATCTTCAAAAGATGTATTGGTGGCCAGGCATGAAACGTGATGTTGCCAGATTTGTTTCAGAGTGCCTGACTTGTCAGTTGGTCAAATCTGAGCACCAGAGACCAGCTGGAATGCTTAAACCCCTGCCGATACCAGAATGGAAGTGGGATAGTATTGCAATGGATTTTGTGGTTGGTTTACCCAGATCTGTCCAAGGTTACAATTCAATTTGGGTTATAGTAGACCGACTAACCAAATTTTCTCACTTCCTACCAGTCAAGACAACTTATGATGTGAGAAAATACGCTGAGTTGTATGTAAGGGAGATAATTAGACTTCATGGAATTCCAGTATCCATCGTATCTGACAGAGATCCGAAATTTACATCAGCTTTCTAGAAGAGTCTACACAGAGCTTTAGTTACCAAGTTAACCTTTAGCAGAGCATTCCATCCTCAGACAGATGGTCAATCAGAGAGAGTAATTCAGATCTTAGAGGATTTTCTCAGAGCTTGTATCCTCGATTTTCCAGAGAGTTGGGATTCAAAGCTGCCTTTGGTGGAATTCACGTACAACAACAGCTTCCAAGCATCCATTCAAATGGCCCCCTTCGAAGCTCTCTATGCAGAAAGTGTAGAACACCCCTTCACTAGGATGAGATAGGAGAACGAGCTGGTTTGGGGCCAGACTTAGTAGAACAGACTTCTCAAGTTATTCAGAAAGTAAGAGATCGATTGAAGACTGCTCAAAGTAGGCAAAAGAGCTATGCTGACGTCAGACTCCGTGAGTTGAGTTTCGAAGCTGGAGACCATGTCTTCTTGAAGGTAGAACCGATGAAAGGCGAGATGAGATTTGGGAAGAAGGGTAAGCTAAGCCCAAGGTTCATTGGTCCATTCGAGATTTTGGACAAAGTAGGAACGTTGGCTTATAGACTATCATTACCCCCACATCTGTCCTCGGTACATAATGTTTTTCACGTATCAGCTATGAGGAGATATGTTTCCAACCCGTCGCATATCTTGAGCCATGAACCAATCCAACTAGCGCCAGATTTTAGCTATGTGGAACGACCAGAAAGAATTCTTCATAGGGAGAATAGAAAGTTAAGAAATCGTAGCATCCCAATGGTTAAAATTCAGTGGTCTAACCAGTCTGAACGAGAAGCAACTTGGGAAACAGAAGAAGATATGCGTAGTCTCTACCCAGAATTATTTAGTAAGTACATTTCGAGGAAGAAATTTCATTAAGGAGGGTAGAGTTGTAACGCCCCAAAATCCCAAAGAACCAAAAATTGCTTAGCCTTTCTTTCCAAGGGTTGTTTCGAGTTTTTGAGAATTCATATTCTTTCTCTTTTTATTTTCAGATTGAAGCAACAGCCAGAGGTCCTGGAGGGATTTCGCCCAAGCACAAATTTGTTAGAATCCAGACCTTGTTTCATTTCGAAATAGGGTTGTTTCGAGTTTTTGAGAATTCATATTCTTTCTCTTTTTATTTTCAGATTGAAGCAACAGCCAGAGGTCCTGGAGGGATTTCGCCCAAGCACAAATTTGTTAGAATCCAGACCTTGTTTCATTTCGAAATAAAATGAGATCTTAAAAAAAAAAGGAGCTTTGTTTTAAATGTTGTATCATATTTACAAATCAAAATAGTAGTGGGAAGTTTTAATAAAATCTTTTGAGAAAGGACAAGGAGTTGGCACGGCAGCCATGCCTACTCAAGTATTTCTACCTACTACATAATAATTCTCCCTTGTGTATAAGGATTTACGTGAACCTCTGGATTCATTTTTGGTTGCACTTAAAACTTTTAGTTTCTCTAAAGTCGAGTAGCTTTTCCTGTGTGCTTGTGAAGACTTCCAACCGTGATCATCTGCACGTTGCGATCTTCGTTTCAGGCAAGTAAATCTGATTCTTGCTGTATTGAGAAAACATATATTGCTTCGTTGTTTTTTGTAAGTGCTTGCCTGTTCAGTTTCAGTTTAGAATTCATTAATGTTTGAGTTGAGCTATGGATTCACTGATTTGATGCTGCAGTTTTAAGGAAACTCACCAGAAAGTTTAACCAGCAATGGTGTTTTTAAAAATATACTGAGTTGTACAGATTCCAGGTAAGAAGCCAAGAATACTCCTCGTTTTCCTAAGTACTGTGAAGACTCTGGACATTGAATCAAAATGAATATGCAATGCTAGTTAGATCGGGAGCAAGTTCTGGTTGGATAAGCGAAGCAAGTTTGTTTAGAATCTGTCTGAGTCGAAGCAGTATTTCGTGTTCCTAGCCAAGTGTTTCTACGCGTAACTTGTCTTTAACCAAATCTGTTGTTGAGTTGCTCACAGCTGAGTAATCTGCCAAAATCTGAAACACTTGCTATAAGCTCCTATTATCGTTTTCGCATTAAGATCTGTCTTTCTTGGTCAAAGCTGTTTTTTTCTAAGAACCAAGGTCTTTTTCTACTATTCATAAGCCGTGTTCCTTAGCCAAAGCTTTTGCTCACATCTGTATGCCTATACCGCACCTAAGATCTGTTTAGATAACCAAAAGCTGACCTTTGCGCAAGACATCTGTTTCCAATAGGATCTGTTTCCTAGTGACATCTGTTTTCTAGTGAGATCTGTTTTCCAGTGAGATATGTTTTCCAATGAGATCTGTTTTCTAGTGAGATATGTTTTCCAATGAGATTTGTTTTCTAGTGAGATCTGTTTTCCAGTGACATCTGTTTTGCTGAGAGAGATCTGTTTTCACGAAATCTGATTTCCTAGAACCACGTCAGTTATGCACTCTCGAGTTGATTCATTTAGAGCTGGTCCTCAGCTCCGAGTCCAACTGTACATTTAGTAGTTATTTTTAAATAAAAATGAGTTTCATAGCAGTGAATCTACCAGATTTCAGTGATCGACTTTCGATCAAGAGGTAGTATAAAGTTATTCCAGAAAAGAAGTAAAGTTCAGACTTCAGATTTATGGCATAGGGGACCCGGTCAATTGTGAAGGGACAGGATTACAGTTGGACCGTAATCCCTTCATGGAAAGGACATGATTATGGAAATATTGTAATCCCTTCACAGAGAGTTACTGATCAGTTAACATGCTTCATGCACAAGGACCACCAGAGAGCCTCTAGACCATAAATCAACCAGTATAAGCAATTCAGATTCGAGCTTCGAGTTGTCCTTGAGTAGCGAGTTTTCAGATTTCAGTTGCCTGCATTTATGTGATTTTGTTATCCTCAGTTTACTTGTTGAGCCCCTAGGCTCACTAGTTTCCTCAATGCAGGTGAGGCTTCTCAGGAGCAGGCGGGTGGTGCGAGTTGATTCGGATTGGAGGAATGTGTTTGTCGAAGGCCAGCGTTTCCGCAGAGTCTTATCTTTTGTTGTTTTGTATCTTTTGTTAACTGTATTAAGATCTGTTGCAACAATTGAGAACTTATATAGAGTTCCTATAGTTGTAATATCGCAACTTTGCATTATTGAATAGAGATCTTTTTGACAAACTGTTACTTCCATTTTCCTTTGGCGCCATTAGTTTTGTTTCAGCTTACTAAATCGAATTTGGTCCTTCTATTTGTTTAAAATTTCGAATTTTTCCTATTCCGTTGACACATTTGGGTTTGTGCGTCACACTATCAGTGTTTCAAAAAGCTCTCAAATACTCACTGGAACAATTCATTGCATAATCATTCTAAGTCCAATATTACAACTCGAAGAACAGTCAAGTTTATCCTTCATAGTTTTAACCTTCGAGTTATCTTCTGGTTTACATTTGTAAACAGTTCTTGTTGAGAAAAGAACCAGAAGATCTACATTACTCAATAGCATCGTATTTCATTGTAATATTTATCCTTGAGTCTGTAAAAGACTTGCTGAAACGAACCATACTCTAGAAATTTTTTTAAAAAACATATGCGGAAGCAAACATAAACTGAAAGTATGGCTCGTTCCTTTCTAAAACATTTCTAAATCATTTTACAAAAAATGCCTTAAACATGAAGAAATATTTAAAAATAGTAACGCATCCATAAGGTGTAAAATCAACTGTGAAAAGAACTAATAATAAACATGTTTAAAATCAACGTCTGAAAAGTGTATCATAGAAGAACTGAAACATAGGGGCGGTCACGGGGTACTGCTGCATCAGGCGCTTCAGAGGTCCTCACTGCCAGTCGGGATATACTCATCGGTAGGATCATCACCTGCACCATTTAAACCTAGTGAGCCTAGAGCTCAGCATGCTCTATCGTAATACATAACAAAGTACATAATAATAAAATCACATCCAAACACATACTTGTAATTATAGTAACGTTAAAACATGAATGCGTGCATGATCTTAAAACAATCCTTCAAACATTTCATATCATAACGTATCATATAACATATAAGGCATGACATAGCGTAACCTGAAAAACGTATGAGTCGTATTCGTGAATGTGAGCGAGCGTATGACTGGTCAGTCGTAAAAACCAACGTACGTGGCGGTGTGGTTCACCCCGATATCACACGAGGATCCCTATATGTCACACTTCCTATAATTTCTACTTCACCATGTCGTGATCACATGAATCCATAGGCCCTATAATCACCTAAAAACAGGGGATCCCCGGGCCCGGCTACCCGGCTAACTCCCATCGTAGACTTAGCCACATCACTTCAATCCCTCGGGTTTTAACTTAAAAACATGCCTGATCATTTCATAAAATCTCATGATGGGTGAATTTCTTAAAATCATGCAATTTAAAACTTAGCCTGTTAATGTATATTTAATCATTTCCTTGAAAATGTTTACGTACATAAAATACTACATATATAATTAAACATACATTTACGGGTTTATACATTTTTCTAATTCGGTCAAGGATTGATTCCGGGGCCAGGCTCACCACTTCTAGACCACACATCGCTCTAAACTCGACCGATGAAACGAATGTTCACAGCTTTTTCCCATTTTTGCCTATTTTCTTTAAATATTTGATTTCTTAAAATCAAGGCTGAAAGGGGCTAATGAAATCAAATTTTGACTTCAAAAAAATCAATTTGGGACTTATTAAAATCGATTTTTATTTTTAAAATCAATTTAAATAAATTTTGACCTCGAAAGCCGATTTTGACCAAAAGACCGATTTTGACCAAATTAAATCCCAAAAATCGATTTTAACTCCAATAAAATACCAAAGGCCCTAATTTTGAATAAAAAATTACATTTAAACATAACTTAAATTATTTAAAAAGGTTTGACTTAATTTTGACCTTCTGCGAATTTCTTTAAAATTTGACCTTTGACACATTATTTAAATAACAGATCCATAATTAAAATAACTGGACCCCATTTTAAATATTTGACTCGAGACTCGATGAACCGATCCGGCCCAACCAAACCAGCCGGTTCAATTGAACCGAACCCACCATCCAAAACCCTACACACACAACACAAGCACACCATGCACACCGCCGCAAGCCTCACCCGCAACAGCCACTTCCAGCCTTTCGTGCTCCCTGATCTGGCCACCGTGGCAGAAGCCCCTCCGACTGGACCACCCCCAGGTCCAGACGGTTCCAACAAGACCAGCCACAGCCCCAAAATAGGTCCACAGTGCACGCACGATGGATGACAAGGAGGCTGCTCACCGGCGCGGCGCACCAGCGACTCCCCCTCGACCAGCGCTGTTTTTGGCTCGAACCAGCCTATGATTCGACGTCTAGGGACCATCATAAGACCACTAAGGATCACCCCCAAGCCTCTAGAACACCCCTGGACCGAAGCTACACAACTTGGGATCGAAAATCATGTTAGAAAGTGGAGTGTATGCATGATCCGAACATATACAGCATGGATCTCAATAAATCGCCTTCAAACAGGCCATAAATCTTTAAAAATGAGTCTAATACAGTTTAAATGGTGAGAAAATAAGTTGATATCACATGCTTGGGTTGGAGAAGACACGGATCTGCGAGGTACAGATGTTGTAGACACGAGATCGGGGCGCCGCCGGATTTGGATCATCAAGCTCCTTCAATGGCTGATTGGTTTCGAAATTTTGTGTGCTTGTGAGGGAGGGGGAAGGCTGGTGTATGTGTAGAGGAGGATAGGGTATGTGTAACTTGTGTTTAAGAAATAATTAAAGTGCCTAATATGATGCCTTAAAACTCAATACACCAGCCCGTATAGGCGAAAAACGGGTTCTCCTCCAAAATAATTATAAAAATCCTAATTTCCCAAAAATATTTTCTTAAAATAAAACAAATTCATTCTTAAAATCTCATAACTTAAAATCTAAAATTATTTTAATTCCGGTCGACCCTAATCTCGTCCACGCGTCCGTAGCTCAAGCAGGCTGAAAAATAACACATGCATGCATGCAACATAAATTTATTAATAAATCACATAATAAGGCATGTAATCATCTAAAATATTATCCCCTAGTCATGCAGTCATTTCTACGTATTCTGAAAATTCTAGGCGTTACACTTGCTATGTGAAGCAATCTAGAAAATCACATTGATTGTATTCAGCAGTCGTATCTGCTTGTAGTTGAAGTTGCTAGGAGTTCATCTTGAGCGAGGCTCGGTGACTGGGTGTAGACAGAAGCTGTGTGCATCAAATTTATTCTAGTGGAACCTTCCTGCAAAGGAAGAAGGGAAGACGTAGAATTTGATATCCGAACTTCCATAAACAAATTCTGAACCTTGCACTTTTACTTTACAGTATCACACTTACATTGTTACTGTTCACTGGTTGATCCACTTCTTTTCGCACATTTATTGTTAGTCGAGAAATCATATTTCGAACTGAGATACCTCAGATCTGGTAACACAGATCTGAGTTAAGCAAGGCGCTTGTAAAATTTGTTTTAAGGTTTCGAAAATTTAAAAATACTAAGAGTTCATTCACACCCCCCCCCTTTTTCGAACTGAGATACCTCAGATACTGGTAACACAGATACTGAGTTAAGCAAGGCGCTTGTAAAATTTGTTTTAAGGTTTCGAAAATTTAAAAATACTAAGAGTTCATTCACACCCCCCCCCTTCTGAACTCCTAAACCTGTTTTCGATCCATATTGATCCTATCAAAAAGGCATAACCAAAAACTCGTAATGCCCATACCTCATCCAAAACGCAGTATTCGCAACATCTTCTTCTCGAATACCCCACTGATGGTACCCTGAAAGCAGATCAATCTTAGAATACAAGGCTGAACCTTGAAGTTGATCGAATAAATCGTCGATCCTCGATAAAGGGTACTTATTCTTCACGGTAGCCTTGTTCAGTTGCCAAAAGTCGATGCACATCTTCATCGAACCGTCTTTATTTTTCACAAACAGAATAGGAGCTCCCCACGGTGACATGTTGGGCCGAATAAAGCCTTTCTCCAACAAATCACTAAGCTGTACCTTCAGTTCTCTCAACTCAGCTGGTGCTAAACGATACGGGGTTCGTGAGATAGGAGCTGTACCAGGCACCAACTCAATGCTAAAGTCGATCTCCCTCCTCGGAGGAAAACCAAGAATCTCCTCGGGAAACACGTCAAGGAAATCACGTACGACGATGTCACTAAGCTCCACACACGAATTCGAGGATGCGTTTAAAGCATAGATCATGAATCCAGAATTATCTAACGACAGAAGGCTAAACATCTCCATAGTAGAGACTAACGGAATCTTGGATCGGGAATCATGGCCGTAGAAGTTCCACTTCTCGCCAAACTGGGGCCGAAAACGCACAACTCCATGGAAACAATCCACGGTGGCCCTAAAACTATACAACACGTCCATCCCCACTAAACAATCGAAATCCACATAACTAGCCGGATTAAATTGGCTATCAGTACATTCTCACCAAACTTAAGTACGCCATTAAATACAATCTCTTGGAAGAATAGGCTTGCGCCGGCAGGAGTCGCAATAGAAACAACATCACGCAAAAGAGTGGTACGCAAACCATGATCAACCACAATTGCATCAGTTATAAACGAATGTGATGCTCCAGTATCAAACAATACACGTGTTGGAAAATCAAAAATAGTACAAGTACCTGCGATCACTCCTCCATGCGTGCCCTCTGCTTGCTCCCTAGTCATGTCATTAACTTGGGCCTGCTGAGGCCCTGATAAATGAGGCTGGGAAGACTGTCCAAAACGCGAAGGGCCGGGCTGCTGAAACGACCTGTGCTGAGGTTCTCCCATCCTCAGTTGCTGTCCAGGGGAAGAACGACCTCAAGAAGATCCACCTGAATGACCCTGCGATGGGGCAACGGTGTGATGAGATCCAGCCAAAGGACACACTCTCACAAAATGTCAATACTTCCCACAAAGATTGCAAACACCCTGAACCCCTACACATTGCATCGAAGGGTGCTTACCTCCACATTGGCCACAGAAACCTGATTTCTTCTTAAACTGCTGTCCATGAGGCCTAAACCTGTGACGTTCAGATTGTTGGGATGGTTTATGGGGCTGCTGGGATGACTGAGAAAATTGGGAAGACTACGCCCCTTGAACATTGGGACGAGTACCTTGAACAGCTTGTGGCCGAACCCGAGACCTATGGTTCTGCAATCCTTCCTCGATATCTATCGCCTTGTCCACCGCATCCGCATAACTAGTAGGTGAACTGGCCAACACCAAAGAATAAATATCTTTGTTCAGCCCTTCAAAGAATCTGTTCCACTTCGCCCTCTCTCGGTCGGACGCATGAGGAACACAGGCAAGGAGAGAAGAAAACTTTCTAGCATACTCCCCCACAGACATGGTTCCATGAACCAAGTTATCAAACCCGCGCTCTCGAGCATTAACATACGACTCCGGGATGTACTCCTGTCGAAAAGCAGTACAAAAACTATCCAAAGTTATTCCCACGTGTTGGTCCGGAAATAGGATCAAAAAGATAGCCAGCGCTGATTTGACAAACAGTAAAAATTTTGCGCTGCTATAAACGAGCTGCAATAGCTCAATGTTCTTGAACACTTAAAAATAAACAGAGCACCGGAGACAGATCTGGTATGATTTAAAAATCATGCGGAAAATACCAGAACTGAATCCTAATATTTTAAAACGATTCAAACAGATTTATGTGCAACATAAATCTGTTCGAAACTGTGCAAGTGCTTGTGTGCTGAACTGTATGCGATGCTAAGTATAAAATGCAAGTGCTGAATTATGCGTGCGTGCTGCAACTGTGTGACTAACTACATACACAAGTTTAACGTCATCGTGCTTGGACGGGATCTGATGTATTGTTTGTGATTCACTCTCTAATCTAGATAGCTCAACTCACAAAATGTGCGAGTGAATCTGTGTGTGTGAGATTTTACAGTGTATCGCTCAACTCACAAATGATAAATCTCACACACTGGGAAAATGCTCTTCAATAGCTGATGAAGACTCAGCAGTCGACACTGCAATAAGCTCCTCTGTGAATGATGGTCGACCGCTTCATCTTCCTGTTTTCTTCCCTCTGTTTTTTGCACTGTGTGTTGATTCGTCAAAATCTGTTTCTTCAATAGTGCTTCTTGTATATAGATTTCCTTTCCCCAAATATGGCCGTTAGATTAATTCCAATGCCTCTCTGCGCTTGTTATGGCTAATTTGTCTTCTTTCCAAGTTGGTACAATCATCCTCTGTACATTATACTATTTCCCAGAATAGTACTAATTTTGTCCCCTTGATTGAAGGCATTAGTACGACTTAATTTCAGCCACAGATTATTTCCCTTTTAAATGGTGATTGCGTCCAACAGCTCTTGTAATAGTTCCAACAGCTCTTGTAATAGTTCCAACAGCTTCTGTAATAGTTCCAACAGCTTCTGTAATAGTTCCAACAGCTCTTGTAATAGTTCCAACAGCTTCTGTAATAGTTCCAACAGCTCTTGTAATAGTATCTGCCAACAGCTTTGTCAACAGTAACTCTTCGCACGGTATCTGTTGACAGCAACTTCAACAGTGACCTGATTCCTCTTCTCTTCTCAACAGATATGCTGACGTCAGCGTTGCTGATTCCAGCTTCCTCAACAGATATGCTGACGTCATCACTACTGATACCAGCTCTTGCGCTCCTGCTGATTTTTGATTTCTTTCAAACAGCAATGCTGACGTCATCGTTGCTGCTCGTAGCTACTTCCAGTAGACATGCTGACGTCATCATTGCTGAATCCAGAAAAAAAAGCTTCTCAAAATAGTTAAAACATTAAAAACATAGCACATGCGTTTTAAAAACAGTGCTCGTTCAAGAACGACCTGCTCTGATACCAATTGTTGGTCCGAAAATAGGATCAAAAAGATAGCCAGCGCTGATTTGACAAACAGTAAAATTTTGAGCTGCTATATAACGAGCTGCAATAGCTCAAGGTTCTTGAACATATAAAATACAAAGAGCACAGGAGACAGATCTGGTATGATTTAAAAATCATGCGGAAAATACCAAGAACTGAATCCTATATTTTAAAACAAACTCAAACAGATTTATGTACAACATAAATCTGTTCAAGACTTGCGTGCTTGTGTGCTGCTGAAATGCAATGCTAAGCTGAACTGTTAATGCGAATGCTTGGACAATGCTAAATATAAGCAAGTGCTGATTTATGCTTATGCGTGTATGCGTGCTAAATTAATTGCTTGCTGAATGAATAACAGAATACGATACAACACAGCATATTTGTTTATGGAAGTTCGGATATCAACATCCTACATCTCCCCTCCTTCCACCTCGGAAGGATCCACTACTTCATACCTGCACACCAGCCGCAACTGTGTGACTAACTACATACATACACAAGAGTTTTACGTCTTCAGATGCGTCGTTGTTTTGAGTGTTTTCTCGCGACCAGCAGATAGATTGTTTTGTAGAGAGAGCTGTTATCAGCCCTTGGTTGTTTTGCTTACGCGAGAGCTGTTGTCTGCTGGTGGTTGCTACGGCGTCGTTTTGATAAGTTGGAACGGTGTCGTTTTGTAGGTTTTCGTGTGTTTGTTGTTTAGTCGTTGCTGCTGATTTTACGAAATGAAAAGGGAAGATTGCTGCTGATAGACTTCTGCTGAATAATTCGATAGATCTTGGTGAATCAGCAGGCGAGGTTTGAAGAGGTATTTATAGAAGTGTTGATCGACACTTAGAAATATTTTGAACCATCCATATCTCATCTCTTCTTCTCCAAACCCTCGTCGGGCTACTGTTCACCGTTGTGTTCTATTGCCTTTTTCCGTTGATTCCAGCCTCTGTTCTTGGAGATCTTAGTGGCGCTGGATTCCCCTTGCTTAGCTCTTTAGTTTGCTACCCTTTTAGACGTGGTAATTGCGCTGGAAGTGGAAACGCGAAGCTGCTGGAATTCGAAGCTTTTGGAGATAAGCCTGTGCGTGCGTTCTTCTATTCTTATTCTTCAACTACTGAAATCATCTTTCCTTGTTCGCGTCTGTCATCATCAACCTCACTATCCATCAGCAACCTTAACAGTAGGTTTCTACTTGTTCGATCTTTTGTTTTGTTTTAGCAACCTACTGTTTCAATTGCTGTTTTCACTGTTGCGGTTTCTGCTATCAGCTTCTGTTTCTTCATCAGCAACGCTGATGTCATGGTTGCTGAATTCTACTTGTTGTTATAGTTCCAACAGCTCTTGATAGCGCTCCAGTGCACATCTTCTTCTTCGATATTTCTTCCAGCAGACTTCATAGATTCTGTTCCAGATCACATTTTCGCATGAGGCCTGTGCTGTTCCCTCCGAAACGGTCCAACGAGCAAGACTCACTCCTACGTAGTGAGCTCCTCCGTTTTTGCCCAAATTCCTTCGTTTAGGCCTCCGAAAATACGATTTACTCTTTTCAGCCCTTGGTCTGCTACGGTATCAGCTTCAGCTTCTTCTGTTGTAAATCCAGCTAACATCTGCACACATATTAGAGACATTAGTAACACTATAAATAGGTTTTGTGTAATTCAAAATACATTCTGGATCTGTTATCTAGATCCATCAATCTCTCCCTTTTTGATTTACACAAAACCTCAAATAATAAATGCATGTTCTAACATTTCTCTCCCTTTTTGTGGGAATCAAAAAGAGATCGAAAACTGGTCTTCCCTATTTTAAATCAAAACTCTCCCTACACTGTTACAACAAAAACAACGTAACAGCAGGAGTTTTAAATTTGAGAAACGAAAACCAGCTTTTGGGAAGCACCGTATGCAACAGTATATGATTTTGAAAACGAAACTGATGCATAACTCAAATTAGTCAAAGACAGTGACGCCACTCTCCCTGTCTTTTATAACAAGAGCTCAAATCATTTTAAAAACAAAGATTTTGGCACAACGAGCAAGACTCACTGCTACGCAGTGAGCTCCTCCGTTTTTGGCCAAATTCCTTCGTTTAGGCCTCCGAAAATACGATTTACTCTTTTCAGCCCTTGGTCTGCTACGGTATCAGCTTCAGCTTCTTCTGTTGTAAATCCAGCTAACATCTGCACACTTAGTAGAGACATTAGTAACACAATAAATAGGTTTTGTGTAATTCAAAATACATTCTGGATCTGTTATCCAGATCCATCAATCTCTCCCTTTTGATTTACACAAAACCTCAAATAATAAATGCATGTTCTAACAATTCTCTCCCTTTTTGTGGGAATCAAAAAAAGATCGAAAGCTGGTCTTCCCTATTTTAAATCAAAACTCTCCCTACACTGTCACAACAAAAACAACGTGACAGCAGGAGTTTTAAATTTTGGAAATCTAAACAAATTTGGGAAGAACCGTATGCAAGAGCTATATGATTTTCAAAAGCGAAACTGATGCATAACTCAAATTAATGAAGACAGCGACGCCACTCTCCCTGTCTTTTATAACATGAGCTCAAATCATTTAAAAACAAAAATTTTGCATCAGCTGGAAATCCGCAAGACAGAACAATTTAAAAGCAAATCAGAGCATCGAAATATTGTTTCAAATGAACACGTGCTACTGAGTTACTTAAATATATGAAGAACCAGTACAGATAAAAGCTCAGATTTTTCCTTCTTCTATCTCACCCCATGTGCTTGTCACTGAGCCTCGCTCCAAGTGATCTTATAGCACAACGAAAATAGAAGCTTGGCAACCGCACGGGACTCGCGCATCCCATGACAGTTCAACAAGCGAAAAACCAGTTCTATATAAAAACAAATCTGGCCTTCATAAAATAAGCTTCTCAAAACAGTAAAAACCGTAAAAACATAGCACATGTGTTTTAAAATCAGTGCTCGTTCAAGAACAACCCGCTCTGATACCAATTGTTGGTCCGAAAATAGGATCAAAAAAAGATAGCCAGCGCTGATTTGACAAACAGTAAAAATTTTGCGCTGCTATAAACGAGCTGCAATAGCTCAAGGTTCTTGAACATATAAAATACAAAGAGCACCGGAGACAGATCTGGTATGAAATTAAAATCATGCGGAAACACCAGAACTGAATCCTTAGTATTTTAAAACGATTCAAACAGATTTATGTGCAACATAAATCTGTTCGACTGTGCAAGTGTGCTAACCGTGTATGCCATCAAATATGTTTTGCGATGCTAAAGTAAAGCAGGTGCTGAATGAATAACAGAGTACAATACACAAGCGATTTGTTTCTGGAAGTTCGGACCTCAATGTCCTACATCTCCCCTTCTTCCACCTCGAAAGGGTCGACCGCTTCATCTTCCTGTTTTCTTCCCTCTGTTTTTGCACTGTGTGTTGATTCGTCAAAATCTGTTTCTTCAATAGTGCTTCTTGTATATATATTTGCTTCCCCCAAATATGGCCGTTAGATTAATTCCAATGCCTCTCTGCGCTTGTTATGGATAATTTGTCTTCTTTCCAAGTTGGTACAATCATCCTCTTACATTATACTATTTCCCAGAATAGTACTAATTTTGTCCCCTTGATTGAAGGCATTAGTACGACTTAATTTCAGCCACAGATTATTTCCCTTTTAAATGGTGATTGCGTCCAACAGATCTTGTAATAGTTCCAACAGCTCTTGTAATAGTTCCAACAGCTTCTGTAATAGTTCCAACAGCTCTTGTAATAGTTCCAACAGCTCTTGTAATAGTTCCAACAGCTCTTGTAATAGTTCCAACAGCTCTTGTAATAGTTCCAACAGCTCTTGTAATAGTTCCAACAGCTCTTGTAATAGTTCCAACAGCTCTTGTAATAGTTCCAACAGCTCTTGTAATAGTTCCAACAGCTCTTGTAATAGTTCCAACAGCTCTTGTAATAGTTCCAACAGCTCTTGTAATAGTTCCAACAGCTCTTGTAATAGTATCTGCCAACAGCTTTGTCAACAGTAACTCTTCGCACGGTATCTGTTGACAGCAACTTCAACAGTGACCTGATTCCTCTTCTCTTCTCAACAGATATGCTGACGTCAGCGTTGCTGATTCCAGCTTCCTCCAACAGATATGCTGACGTCATCACTACTGATACCAGCTCTTGCGCTGCTGCTGATTTTTGATTTCTTTCAAACAGCAATGCTGACGTCATCGTTGCTGCTCGTAGCTACTTCCAGTAGACATGCTGACGTCATCATTGCTGAATCCAGATTTCTCTTCGCTTCAAATCCATAAGCTGATTTCTCGATTTCTTTCAATCAGCAATGCTGACGTCATCTTTGCTGCTCACAGCTTTCTCCAATAGACATGGTGACGTCATCATTGCTGATAACAGCTCTTGCTAGCGCTCCAGTGAACAACTTATCCTTCGTCTTATTTCTTCCAGCAGACTTCATAGATTCTGTTCCAGATCACATTTTCGCATGAGGCCTGTGCTGTTCCCTCCGAAACGGTCCAACGAGCAAGACTCACTCCTACGCAGTGAGCTCCTCCGTTTTTGGCCAAATTCCTTCGTTTAGGCCTCCGAAAATACGATTTACTCTTTAGCAAATATCACAACTGCTGGTCTAAATTGGCCTCCACCTGATTACGAACAACCGACTCAACTTTGGACGTCTCCATTGTTAATCCAGCTGCCAATTACATTGATAAACCAAACCAATTGCTGAACTTAACATTCAAACCACGACTGGACAGATTCTGCTACTGCTGATCTTCTTCTTTGATCCTAAAATCCACACTTAGTAGAGACATTAGAAACACAATAACAGGTTTTGTGTAATTCAAAACTCAGAACTGGATCTGTGTAAACAGATCCATCAATCTCTCCCTTTTTGATTTACACAAAACCTTAAATAATCGATGCATGATCTAACAATTCTCTCCCTTTTTGTGGGAATCAAAAAGAGTTCGAATCTGCTGGTCTTCCCAATATTTAAAATAAAACTCTCCCTACACTGTTTCAACAAAACAACGAAACAGCAGGAGTTTTAATTTTGAAAAACGAAAACAGCATTTGGGAAGCACCGTATGCAAGAACTATATGATTTTCAAAAGCTGAACTGATGCATAACTCAAGTTAGTCAAAGACAGTGACGCCACTCTCCCTGTCTTTTATAACATGAGCTCAAACCATTTTTAAACTTCAAAATTTTGCATCAGCTGAAATCCGCAAAAACAGAACATTTTAAACAAATCAGAGCATCGAAATATTGTTTCAAATAACAAGTGCTACTGAGTTGCTTAAATGTATGAAGCACCAGTACAGATAAAAGCTCGGATTTTTCTTTCTTCTATCTCGCCCCATGTGCTTGTCACTGAGCCTCGCTCCAAGTGATCTTATAGCACAACGAAAATAGAAGCTTGGCATCTGCCCGAGACTCGTGCATCCCGACCGTTCATCAAGCGAAAAACCGGTTCTATATTAAAACAGATTAACTGGCCTTCATAAACAAGCTTCTCAAAATATTTAAAACATTAGAAACATAGCACATGTGTTTTAAAATTAGTGCTCGTTCAAGAACAACCTGCTCTGATACCAATTGTTGGTCCCTGTTTTTCAAAGGAAACTAGCAGCCGCTGATTTAAAATAAGTAATTAAAAAAAAATTTCGGCGCTGCTACTGAGCTGCAATAGCTCAAGGTTCTTGAACATCTAAAATAAATCACAAGAGCACCGGAGACAGATCTGGTATGATTTAAAAAATCATGCGGAAAGTACCAGAACTGAATCCTATATTTTAAAACGATTCAAACAGATTTATGTACAACATAAATCTGTTCGACTGTGCAAGTGTGATATCTGTTATGCGTGCTAAATAAATATGCAAGTACTGAATGAATAACAGAATACAATACACAAGATTTGTTTATGGAAGTTCGGATATCAATATCCTACGTCTCCCCTTGTTCCTCCTCGGAAGGATTCCACTAGAAGACTTTGATCTACACCGCATGTGCAGACCCGATCCCGCAACCAGCAGCTGCGAGAACTCCTAGACTCCACAAATGCACACCAGCCGCAACTGTGTGACTAACTACATTGGAACTTGTTTTACGTCTCTGTTCAAAGACTACAATGATGGTCA
>KV016876.1:128408-148426 GCA_001598015.1 Dorcoceras hygrometricum
CAGCTTTCTCCAGTAGATATGCTGACGTCATCATTGCTGATACCAGATCTTGCGCTACTGATTCCAGACATCTACTGTTCATCTTCTTTCTTAGACATTTTCCAGCAGACTTCATAGATTATGTTCCAGATCACATTTTCGCATGAGGCCTGTGCCAATCCCTCCGAAACGGTCCAACGAGCAAGACTCACTTCTACGCAGTGAGCTCCTCCGTTTTTGCCCAAATTCCTTCGTTTAGGCCTTCGAAAATACGATTTACTCTTTTCAGCCCTTGGTCTGCTACGGTATCAGCTTCAGCTTCTTCTGTTGTAAATCCAGCTAACATCTGCACACTTAGTAGAGACATTAGTAACACAATAAATAGGTTTTGTGTAATTCAAAATACATTCTGGATCTGTTATCCAGATCCATCACGGATCATGGTAAGAGCGTCTAGCAACATCGCCCCATGATCCCCTAGGTATCACTGATAGTGCCTGCAAGAACCAGTTGGTCGTGGTTAGCGTACAGTATGGTCCTTTCAATCCATATATCCCGATCAGATCAACGACCATTGGTAAATCGAGAGTCGCTATAGATCCGATAGCTATGCATACATCTTGGAGATCGAATAGTGACATCACGAGTGTAACTAGGTAAACTCATTTACCTAAAACACTTCTAGTACTCTGGCCAGAGATTTATACACTATTATCCCCTCAGATAGCATAGGATATCCACGCATGTCTGCGAGCGGTGAATCTTCGACAACGATGCATCGACTCCTACATGCATCGTGATCTCACCCAATCCCGCCGCCTAATGACCCCAAGTGAGTCGGCAAACGAGTCAAAGTGAGATGCCTATCATGTAGAGTCTCAATGACGTTTCGAGTCGTGAGGACTAATCAGTACAACCAAGACCTCGGACTTATCCACTCGACAAATGGTAACCACTTGGAAAGTCCGAACGAGGGTAGTTCGATAGATCACCAGGTCACTATCCATCTGCATGCTCAGACCATCACAATGTACCCTACCAATGAAACATGGTACTTCGCATCGCAGATACTAGTCTCAAGCTCAGGCGGCCTTATCCTCATTTTGATGGCCCAATCGACTAGGAACTAATTCAGAATACACAGTGACGATTAGATGTGTTTCATGATAGCCGTCATACCCACTATCACATCTAACATACACTATAGTGCATTCTAGGTCTTTACTCAACGCAATTGTTAATCATCATACAACACAATGAAAGCAAAGAATGCCATAAATAAAATGCGAATATCATATATAAAGATTGTCATGTACAAGAGTCTATAAACACACACGCCACAAGTTGGCTAGTTGTGAATCTACTCTTCCGACCTGTTTCACGAGGAAACCGGCACTTCACGGTAGGCGGCGGTAGATTACGTCAATCAGGTCCACGACCCGAAGGGAGACTCCTTCGTCAGCCTACACTAGAAGGCCTGACGAGATCAGCACGGACGGAAACTCCTAGAAAAGTTGGCCGGAACAAATTCCGGTGAGGGGCGGCGACGCGGCGGCGGCGATATTAGAGAGGAGGGGGTGACGGCTTTTGAGAGTAGGGTTAGGGTTGCATTAGTTGTAATGTTATGAGTTATGAAGCCCTAGTCTACCTTAAGTAGATTAGTGATGGACTTGGACCGGCCCAACGGGCCCGGGTCCAACTAATGAACATTCGGTTCATCTCTATCACCGTGACTTCATCGTAACTCCGATCGCCGATAGAATCGGACCGATCGACTCAGTTTCCAAAACTGAATACTACGATCTGAAAAACCATTTTTCAGAACCCCAGTGCAAAATGACCGTTTTGCTTTTTTTATGGCATTCTTTATTTTCATTATGCTATAATGTTAACAATTGTGTTGTATAAAGACCTAGAATGCACCATAGTGTATGTTAGATGTGATAGTGGATATGATGGCTATCATGAAACACATCTAATAGTCACTGTATATTCTGAACTCGTTCCTAGTCGATTGGGCCGTCAAAATGAGGATAAGGCCGCCCGAGATTGAGACTAGTGTCTGCGATGCGAAGTACCGTGTTTCATTGGTAGGGAACACTGTGATGTTCTGAGCATGCAGATAGATAGTGACCTGGTGATCTATCGAACTACCCTCGTTCGGACTTTCCAAGTGGTTACCATTTGTCGAGTGGATAAGTCCGAGGTCTTGGTTGTACTGATTTGTCCTCACTACTCGAAACGTCATTGAGACTCTGCATGATAGGCATCTCATTTTGACCCGTTTGCCGACTCACTTGGGGTCATTATGCGGCGGGATTGGGTGATATCCCGATGCATGTAGGAGTCGATGCTTCGTTGTCGAGGATTCACCGCTCGCTCTCATGCGTGGATATCCTATGCTATCTGAGGGGATAATATTGTATAAATCTCTGGCCAGAGTACTTGAAGTGTTTTAGGTAAATGGGTTTACCTAGTTACACTCGCGATGTCACTATTCGATCTCCAAGATGTATGCATAGCTATCGGATTTCTAGCGACTCTCGATTTACCAATGGTCGTTGATCTGATCGGGATATATGTGTTTAAAGGACCGTACTGTACGCTAACCATGACCAACTGGTTCTTGCAGGCACTATCAGTGATACGTAGGAGATCATGGCGCGATGTTGTTAGGCGCTTTACCATGATCCGTTGGGCAAGTCCGAAATTGTGATCTCGGAGCCGCAATGGTTGCGGGCCCACGGCTAGCTGTATCCCTGAACCATTGAGGGTCACACAAGTACTGGATTCATGATTCCCGCACGGAAACTGAGCTCAATGTGTTGAGCATATGAGGAGAATTTTAGGGATTGTGACTTCCTAAAAGTCAACATGGGTCAAATTGCGATTTCCCGCTGTTGAGGGCAAAACTGTCATTGTGGACTAAGTAATCTGAAAAGTTGTTTCCGCATCATAATAATCAGTTTTGGAAACTGTGTAGATCGGTCTGATCAGATCGTCGATCGGAGTTATGATGAAGACACGCTGATAAGGATGAACCGAATGTTCATACGTTGGACTGGGCACGCCCCAGGTCCAATGGGCCGGTTCAAGCCCATCGCACCTATACTTAGTCTTGAACCTAGGGTTGTATGACATAACTTAACTCACACAAACCCTAGACCCCCTAGTTGGCCGCCGCCCCCTCCTCTAAAGCCTCACGCCGCCGCAGCCTTGCGCCGCCGTCCGCCACCCGCTTCGTGATCGGATTTGTTTCGATCACCGCGACGAGGAGTTTCTGTCCGTGCCAAAATCCATCAGCTTTCTAGTGCAGGCTGATTGGAGGGATATTGTTTCCGGTCGTGGACCTGATTGACGATCTACCGCCGCCTACAGTTTGAAGTGCCGGTTTCCTCGATCCGGATCCCAGTTCCCAGGGCGCAGTGGAAAAACAGAAATTGCCCGGAAAGTGTTCAATACATTCAATATAATCTACAAACATTCATAGGGTGTTCGTAGATAGTTACCTTGCTGGCATCTAGGCGCCTGGCTCCGACCAGTTTCTCGAGGAAACCGGCACTTCAAACTGTAGGCGGCGGTAGATCGTCAATCAGGTCCACGACCGGAAACAATCTCCCTCCAGTCAGCCTGCACTAGAAAGCTGATGGATTTTGGCACGGACGGAAACTCCTCGTCGCGGTGATAGAAACAAGTCCGATCACGAAGCGGGCGGCGGACGGCGGCGGCACACGGCGGCGGCGGCGTGAGGCTTTAGAGGAGGGGGCGGCGGCCAACTAGGGGTCTAGGGTTTGTGTGAGTTAAGTCATGTCATACAACCCTAGGCTCAAGACTAAGTATAGGTGTGATGGGCTTGAACCGGCCCATTGGACCTGGGGCGGGCCCAGTCCAACGTATGAACATTCGGTTCATCCCTATCAGCGTGACTTCATCATAACTCCGATCGACGATCTGATCCGACCGATCTACACAGTTTCCAAAACTGAGTATTATGATGCGAAAATAATTTTTCAGATTACTTAGTCCAAAATGACAGTTTTGCCCCTCAACAGCGGGAAATCGCAATTTGACCCCTGTTGACTTTTAGGAAGTCGCACTCCCTAAAATTATCCTCATATGCTCAACACATTGAGCTCAGTTTCCGTGCGAGAATCATGAATCCAGTACTTGTGTGACCCTCAATGGTTCAGGGATACAGCTAGCCGTGGGCCCGCAACCATTGCGGCTCCGAAATCACAATTTCGGACTTGCCCAACTCCGTGCGAGAATCATGAATCCAGTACTTGTGTGACCCTCAATGGTTCAGGGATACAGCTAGCCGTGGGCCCGCAACCATTGCGGCTCCGAAATCACAATTTCGGACTTGCCCAACGGATCATGGTAAAGCGCCTAGCAACATCACGCCATGATCCCCTAGGTATCACTGATAGTGCCTGCAAGAACCAGTTGGTCGTGGTTAGCGTACAGTACGGTCCTTTCAACACATATATCCCGATCAGATCAACGACCACTGGTAAATCGAGAGTCGCTAGAGATCCGATAGCTATGCATACATCTTGGAGATCGAATAGTGACATCGCGAGTGTAACTAGGTAAACCCATTTACCTAAAACACTTCTAGTACTCTGGCCAGAGATTTATACACTATTATCTCCTCAGATAGCATAGGATATCCAAGCATGAGAGCGAGCGGTGAATCCTCGACAACAAAGCATCGACTTCTACATGCATCGGGACCTCACCAAATCCCGCCGCCTAATGACCCCAAGTGAGTCGGCAAACGGGTCAAGCTATCATGCAGAGTCTCAATGACGTTTCGAGTAGTGAGGAATAATCAGTACAACCAAGACCTCGGACTTATCCACTCGACAAATGGTAACCACTTGGAAAGTCCGAACGAGGGTAGTTCGATAGATCACCAGGTCACTATCTATCTGCATGCTCAGAACATCACAATGTTCCCTACCAATGAAACACGGTACTTTGCATCGCAGATACTAGTCTCAATCTCGGGCGGCCTTATCCTCATTTTGACGGCCCAATCGACTAGGAACGAGTTCAGAATACACAGTGACTATTAGATGTGTTTCATGATAGCCGTCATACCCACTATCACATCTAACATACACTATGGTGCATTCTAGGTTTTTTTCCAACACTATTGTAAACATTATATAATCATAATGAAGATAAAGAATGCCATGAATAAATGCAAATATCATATATAAAGATCGTTTCATACAAGAGTCTATAAACCCACACGCCACAAGTTGGCTAATTGGGCATCTACTCTAAAAATATCCTCACAAACACATGTTCCCCAACACCTAGCTCCAGTTCTCGTCATCTCTGATCCGCATAACTCTTTTGATGACTCTGGGCTGTCCTCATCCTATCTCGAATCCTCGTCACAATATTCGCTGTCTGTTGTACTAACTCTGTCCCAGTCAGCACTCTCTCTTCGACCTTGTCCCAGTGCACGGGAGATCTGCATCTCCTCCCGTACAGCGCCTCATACGGAGCCATCCCAATCGATGCCCGAAATCTGTTGTTGTACATGAACTCTACCAGCGGCAATCTCGAGTCCCAATTAACTTGCAAATCAATCACACAGGATCTCAGTAAATCCTCTAGTATCTGGATGACCCTCTCTAACTGACCATATGTCTGTAGATGAAATGCAGTGCTGAACACCAATCAAGTCCCCAAAGTGGCATGTAGACTCCTCCAGAACGCAGACGTAAATCTGGTGTCTCTGTCAGACAAATTAGAGACTGGTATGCCATGCAGTCTCACAACCTCTCTGATGTAAAGCTCTGCGTACTGCGTCAGGGTGAAAGTAGTCTTCATCGATAAGAAATGCGCTGACTTGGTGAGTCTGTCCACAATCACCCATATCTCCGTGTACCCTCTGGGACTCCTGGACAATCAAACCATGAAATCCATCATAATATGCTCCCACTTACACTCGGGAATAGGGAGTGGCTGAAACAACCCTGCCGGTCGCTGATGCTCTTCCTTGACCTGCTGAAAAGTCAAGCACTCAGACACAAACCTCCCAATGTCCGTCTTCATCCCCGGCCACCAATACAGCGTCCGCAAATCTCTGTACATCTTCGTACTCCCTGAGTGGATGGAGTACGTCGATGCATGAGCCTCAGATAAGATCTTGGCTCTCAATTTTCCAGTACTCGGTACCCACATATGGCCTCTGAAACGGACTATCCCATCCTCAACTGTGTACAGACCTCATCCTATGGCCTCATCTCGCTGTCTCCACTGCTGTAACTGCTCATCAGAGGCCTTCCCATCTCTAATCCTCTCTCGAAGAGTCGGCTGAATAGTGAGTGCTGCTAAACTCGGCGCACAGCTCGCTGAATAGAACTCCAGACCGAATCTCTGAATCTTAGCCTGTAGTGGCCTCTCAACTGACAAACACGCCACTACTGCAGTCTTCCGGATCAAAGCGTTTGCCAGTACATTAGCTTTACCCGGATGGTAGCTAATGTCACAGTCATAGTCCTTCACCAACTCTAACCATCTGCGTTGCCTCATGTTCCGCTCCTTCTGGGTGAAAAAGTACTTGAGGCTCTTGTGGTCGGTGAAAATCTGGCACTTCTCGCTGTATAAGTAGTGCCTCCAAATCTTCAAAGCGAACACTACTGCTGCAAGCTCCAAATCTTGCGTCGGATAGTTCTTCTCATTACTATTCAGCTGCCTCGACGCATATGCAATAACCTTGCCTCGCTGCATCAGAACTGCACCCAAACCTCTCAGAGAAGCATCTGTATAAACCACAAACTCCTTGTGGTCCACTGGCATAGCTAACACTGATGCTGAAGTAAGGGTCTCCTTCAGTTGATCAAAGCTCCTCTGACACTCGGGACTCCACACATATTTCGCATTTTTCTTGTTCAGGACTGTCAAGGTCACTAAAATCAAAGAGAAACACTTGATAAATTTGCGATAATAACCTGCCAAACCCAAGAAACTACGAATCTCCGCTGCACTCCTTGGAATCCCCCAGTTCTGCAATGCCTCCACCTTCGATGGGTCGACTGGTCCCATCTCTCGACACAATATGCCATAATAATGCCACCTGCTGAAGCCAAACTTGCAGTTGCTGAATTTTGCATAAAATCTGTGCTCCCTCAAAGTCTGCAAGTCTTTCTGCAAGTGCTGCCTATGCTCCTCCAAGCTCCTCAAATAGACCAGAATGTCATAGATGAAAATAATGATGAACTAGTCTAGATGCTGTCTGAATACCCTGTTCATCAAATCCATGAAAATCGCTGGGGCATTCGTCAGGCCAAACGGCATCACCAAAGACTCGTAGTGGCCGTAGCGTGTCCAAAAAGCAGTCTTGGACACGTCCCCCTCTCTAAATCTCAACTGATGGTAGCCAGACCTCAGATCAATCTTCGAGAACATCGAAGCTCCCTGCAACTGATCGAATAAATCCTATATCCTCAATAGTGGATAATTATTCTTCACCGTGACTCTGTTCAGGTCCCAGTAGTCAATACACAACCCTCATGCTGCCATCCTTCTTCTTCACAAACAACACTGGCGCGCCCCATGGAGAAAAGCTAGGGCGTATGTACCCCTTATCCAGCAACTCCTGAATCTGCTCCTTAAGCTCCTTCATCTCAGTAGGAGCTAATCGATAAGGTGCATTAGAGATAGGAACTGTACCTGGCATCAGCTCAATAGAAAATTCCACCTCTCGCTCTGGTGGAACTCCAACTACATCATCATGGAAGACATCTGAAAAATCCTTGACTACCCCCACATCAGATAGTGAAGGGCCTGCTGAACCTCCAGAAGCGGTAACACTGGCCAAGAATGCCTGACATCCAAGCTCAACTAGCTTCCTGGCCTGTAGGAATGATATCAATTTGGGCTTCCGCGGTCTCCTTGCTGCCTCAAACAAGAAGGCCTCCTGCCCTGGCGGCCTGATAGGCACTTTCGTCCGCTGGAAGTCAATAACTGCTCCACACTTTGACAGCAAAATCCATGCCTAGGATGAGGCCGAATCCTGACATCGGCAAAAAGACCAAATCCGCTCTGACTGCATGATCTTGGAACGTCATCGTCATTCCCTGCACGACGTTGGACGTCGTCAACTCCTCTCCTGACGGACCGTCACAACGAGAGCTACTCCCAAGCTCTCCGGAATAATACCCATCCTCCGTTTGAACGCACTTGAAATAAACGAGTGGGTCGCCCCTAAGTCTATCAAGGCGAGGGTAGTGACACCAAGCAACAAATCTCACCTGAAACAGAAACGTCACACAGGTACGCATTTACGGTCATACTAAATCCCAAAAAGAAGTTTAGATGCCTAAGACATTTCTAAGTTTGCTAGTCTTATCCGTCAAAGTTCTCAAGGCAAGTCCTAGAAGTCCTACAGTTCTCACTTATATTACTAGCAACTAAGGCAACGAATTTCCTAGCAGTGCTCTATCTACCTGGAAATTCTAAAACATCCAGATAACAACATAACAAGTACGGAATCTAAAACGGAATACCTGTGAGTAATGTCGTGTCCGGATCTGCAGCCTCAATCTGCATCACAAAAACACGACTATTGGACTGCATCTTCCTAGGTCAATTAATAGAGATATGCCCAGGCTCCTTGCAATGATAACATCTGCCTGAGCCCGCCATGCACTGCCCTGTATGACTCTTATGGCACGTTGGGAATGCCGGTGTCCCTCCAGCACAAAAACACGACTATTGGACTGCATCTTCCTAGGTCAATTAATAGAGATATGCCCAGGCTCCTTGCAATGATAACATCTGCCTGAGCCCGCCATGCACTGCCCTGTATGACTCTTATGGCACGTTGGGAATGCCGGTGTCCCTCCAGGTCTAGGGGCGGTAGTCCCCTGCTGCTGAGGTCCTTGCTGACCCTGCGGCGTCTATTGGCCCTGAGGTCTCTACTGCTGCTGTCCCAGAGGAGATGGGCCCTTAAGAGGCCCCTGGAAAGGTCTCTTCGCTGGCTGCTGCGAACACTGGCCCCTGACGGGCTGCTGCATCTGGCGCTTCCTCTGGAAGTCATCCATCATGTCCTTCCGGCCTCTCTCAGACCGGTAAGCCATGTTCACTGCCGCCATGTAAGTCGTCACGTCCACCATATTGACATCATGGCAGATGTCGGGTCGCAATCCATCAGTGAACTGCCGCAGCTTCTCACTCTCCACCGTAGCAATCAAGGGTACAAAGTGACACCCCCACTCAAACTGTCTCACATACTCCGCAACAGACTTGTCTCCGTGGCGGAGACTCATGAAGTCCCGAATAAGCTGGCTTGGGGCATCAGTAATAAAATACTTTTCAAAGAATACATTCTTGAATTCCTCCCATGACAGGCTTTCCAGGAATAGACCAACCACCGTGCCCTTCCACCAAAGAGCGGCATCTCCCTTCAGCATAAAATAGCACAACGGACCTTGTCAGCGTCCGAGACACCCATATAATCGTAGATGGTATCCAAGGAATGGATCCACTCCTCAGCAACGAGCGGATCAGTGGTACCATCAAACTACTTAGGTCCCTGCTTGCGGAACCTCTCTGTGACGTCCTCCTCATGCGACTTCCCGGGTCGCTCCGACTGGTGCTCCAGAAGCCTAGTAATCTCGGCTAGCATATCCATGCTAGCTCTCTCGTATAGAGTCAACTGAGGTGGTGGGGGAGGAGGAGGAGGCATAGCATCATCCTGATGGGTCCTATCACGTCTGGGAGGAATTCTGATACACCAAAATCTTAGCACGTAAATCTAAGTGCATGACTAAGAGACTAATTTAAAATTCTAAGGCCAAAACTCATGCAGGACTAAAACATGCAGCATGCGAACAAAAAAATAAATAATAAAGAAGTAAAACTCACAGACTGGTAGTGCGACTCCGAGCTCCACGCATCAGGCTAGTACCCCATCAGAACCACCGCTCTGATACCAACTGAAACGAACCAGATTCTAGAATTTTTTTTAAAACATTTGCGGAATACATAAACTGAAAGTGTGGCTCGTTCCCTTTAAAACATTTTCTAAACCATTTTCTCAACAAGACTTGAAATAGAAATAAATAAGTATTTTAAAACATAAAACCAACCATACTTCTTAAAACCAACAGAGTAAAAGTGTTGAAAATGAACATATTTAAAGCCAAAATCTGAAAAGCGTATCCTAATAAAAGTGAAACATAAGTGCGGTCACGGGGTACTGCTGCAGCCGGCGCTCAGAGGTCCTCACCGCTAGTAGGAATGTACTCATCAGCAGGGTCATCACCTGCACCATTTAAACCTAGTGAGCCTATAGGCTCAGAACGCTCTATCTTGTAACATAACAAAGGGCATACTAATAAAGTCACATGCAGGCACATACTCGTAATAAAATAACATGAATGCATGAATGATCTTAAAACCTTGTTCGTACCTTTCATATCATACATAACATATAACATACATAAGACATGACATAGCATAACACGAAAAACGTATGAGTCGTATCATGAAGTGTGGACCATATTCGATTGATCAATCTATAAACCAATGTACGTGGCGATACGGATCACCCGACCTTACCTCGTGATCCCTCACACCTCGATGCTGTCACTTCACCATGCCGTGATCACATGGATCTATAAGCTCGTAATACATGAATAGAAGTTCAATGGGCCCGGTATCCCGCATCCCCTCATCATAAACTTGCCACAAATCATTCAATTCCTAGGGTTTTGTCTTTTAAAAGAACATGCCTTTAACGATCCATAAAACATTCATGATGCGTGCATTTCGTAAAATTATGCAAGTTTAAAAGTTTAGCACGTTAATGTATATTTAATCATTTCCTTTAAAACCTTTACGTACATAGAATACTACATATATGATTAAATTTCAATTCACGGGCTTCTACATTTTCTACTTCGGTCAAGGACTGGTCGGGAGCCCGGCCCAATACTTCTAGACTTACACCAACATTGACTTAGCCCAAGACTTAAGAGTTCCACTTTAAAATTCCTAACACCATCCAATTTTGACTACTTTCAAACTCAAATTTGACTTTAAAATCAAATGGCTAATTTTGACTAATTTCAAAATCAATTTTGACTTTAAAATCGAACTTAGCCCAAGACTTAAGAGTTCCACTTTAAAATTCCTAACACCATCCAATTTTGACTACTTTCAAACTCAAATTTGACTTTAAAATCAAATGGCTAATTTTGACTAATTTCAAAATCAATTTTGACTTTAAAATCGAAAGACTAACTTTGACTAATTTCAAAATCAATTTTGACTTAAAATCAATTTAATCAATTTTGACTTCTAAAAGGATAGCATAAAAAATTTTGACCCAAATGATCAATTTTTGACCAAACGGCCAATTTTGACCAAATTAAAATCCAATAATCAATTTTGACTTAATTAACAATCCAAAGGCTCCAATTTTGACTTAAAAGCTTAAAATGAACATCAAACCCAATAAAATTATAAGTTTGACTCAATTTAAAACATTTGACCATTTTCTTTAAAATTGGACCTTTGACTAAAAATTAAAATAACCGGTCCATAAGTAAAATAACTCGGACCAATTTTTAAAATATTTTGACTCGAGACTCGACAAACCGATCCGATCCAACTAAAACAGCCAAACCGGTCCAATTGAACTGAACCGATTCACCAAAGACCCTACCCCCATGCACCTGTCACCCGACACGACAGTCTGCACTTTACATCGTCCGACCTCTCTGCTCCGGCCAACCTGGCCGAAGCCCCACCGACTGGACCACCCCCAGGTCCATCCGGTTCCAATGGACCCATCCACGGCCATGGTCCACATCGAGAGTGTAACGCCCCAAAATCCATAGGACCACATTTATGAATTTTATTAATTTCATGGGCCAAATTGGCAATTTTAAATGTTATGTATTTGCTGATTCATTGATTTCAGAACATAAGATGCGTTGCGGCTGAATCCAGCAGATGACTCCGAAGAGTGATGCACAAGCTGGTTTTAAATCGATTGAAAATATTTTAAGGAGGACAAATGATTTCATTCGAAAAAGGTTTGGTGTTTTACAATTAAAACGATACGAAGGGAATTTTGCTAAATTTTATAAGTGTGTCAAGCTTAATTTTTCAACTAGCTTGCAACTAATCCCTTTCATATAAAAACCTGTTTTCAAAGTAAGATCTTTATCATTTGCAAAGAAAACCTTCGATGTTCTTCAAAATATTTTTCCTGAGAAGTTCGTGCGTTGCTTAAGGAGAAGAATTCTGCAGGAATCGGTTGCTGTCGCAAAGCTTTGTTTAAGGCAAGTAAAAGATGATTCTTGACTCACCATTTAAAGCATATATTGATGTTCTTGAGTCTCCTTGCCTATATGTTATGTTATGTTTAATGTTCATGTTTAAAATGATTTTATACATGTTCAAAGGAAAGAATATGGGTTCGAAAATGATGTTTTGATGTTTTTTATGCTTCCAAAATGTTTCCCAGAAAGTTTAAGATGTTTTAAAAGTACTGAGGATTCAATTTTATTCCTATAATGTTTATGAATGTTCTTCAATTTAGTAGTTCCAATATCAGAATTTGATAACGGTGTAATCGGTAGTTGCTAGTCGAATCATTATGAAGTTTGGTTTGATAGGCAACGGTCGATAGCATAGTTGTTATTTTGATTTTACATATACCCAGTTTTATTCTAGCAGTTGCTTTTCCTTGTTAAAATCCAGCAGCTGCGTTGTTTTCGTAAATTCAGTAGATGCACTGTTCACCAGCAGGTGCATGTTTGTTATTCAAATCCAGTAGATGCACTGTTCATCAGCAGATGCATTTTTATTGTCAAATTTCAGCAGTTGCAATATTTGTTTCTAAAGTACTGTTCATTGCAGCTGGTATTAGTCTTGCGACTGGTACTGTTCATTGCGTCTAGTTTTATAGATGTTAGCGCTTTTCTTGCGACTGGTTGTTTAACCTTTTTACTTATGGCTGGTTGATGCACTAAAGACGTTGTTTCCTTAAGTTATAAAATATCAGCAGATAGTCTTACGTCATCATATATGTTACTTACTTCAACGACATCGTTTCATTTAATACGTTGATTTAGTAAAAGACCTCGCAGCTGGTTTCTGTTCATTCCAGCTGGTTTCTTTTAGCGATATTTGCGAACAGTAGAAATCTGTTTTGTTTCATAAGTACTGTTCCATTTTCTTACGACTGGTTCCTGTTGGCGACAATGGCGGATCCGGATCCCGTTTCCCGAGGGCGCAGCGGAAGTTTAAAAATGCCCCGGAAATTGTTCAATACATATAAATCAAATCATAAAACATACATAGGAGGTTTTATCGAATGCTACCTTGCTGGCGTCTAGGCGCCTGGCTCCAACCAAATTCACAGGGAATCTGGCTCTTCAAGGTAGGCGGCGATAGATCCTCCTAAATCTGGTCCACGATCGAAAACACGAGTCCTTCATCAGCCTGCACTAGAAGGCCTAACGAATTTGGCATGAACGGAATCTCCTCGTCACGGTGGTCGGAACAAGTCCAACCACGAAGGCGGCGACGGCACGGCGGCGGCGCAAGGAGGCGGCCGATGGGTCGTGTGGGAGAGGGAGGGGCGGCGCTCAAGATGGAGGCTAGGGTTTGGTGTGTGATGTTATGTTGTGATCTAGCCCTAGACCAAGTCTAGTATTTAAATCATACATGGGCTTGAACCGGCCCAATGGACTTGGGTCAAGCCCATGTCCATATGAACATTCGGTTCATTTAAATCACCGTGGTTTCAATCATAATCCCGATCGTTGATAAGATCGGACCGATCAACACAGTTTCCAAAACTGAGTATTATGACGCGAAAATAATTTTTCAGACCACCTAGTCCAAAATTGCAGTTTGGCCCCTAAACTTTGGGAAATCGCAATTTGATCCCTGTTGACTTTTAGAAAGTCGCACTCCATAAAATCCTCCTCCTATGCTCAACACATTGAGCTCAGTTTCCGTGCGGGAATCGTTAATCGAGTACTTGTGTGACCCTCAATGGTTCAGGGATATAGCTAGCCGTGGGCCCACAACCATTGTGACTCCGAAATCACAATTTCGGACTTGCCCATCGGATCATGGTGAAGCGCCTAGCAACATCGCGCCATGATCCCCTAGGTATCACTGATAGTGCCTGCAAGAACCAGTTGGTCATGGTTAGCGTACAGTACGGTCCTTTCAACACATATATCCCGATCAGATCAACGACCATTGGTAAATCGAGAGTCGCTAGAGATCCGATAACTATGCATACATCTTGGAGATCAAAGTGACATCGCAAGTGTTAATAGGTAAACCAATTTACCAAAAACACATCCAGTACTCTTGTCAGAGATTTATACGCTATTATCTCCTCAGATAGCATAGGATATCCACGCATGAAAGCGAGCGGTGAATCCACGACAATGAAGCATCGACTCCTACATGCATCGGGACCTCACCCAATCCTGCCACCTAATGACCCCAAGTGAGTCGGTAAACGGGTCAAAGTGAGGCGTCTATCATGTAGAGTCTCAATGACATTTCGAATAGTGAGGAATAATCAGTACAACCAGGACCTCGGACTTATCCACTCGACAAATGGTAACCACTTGGAAAGTCCGAACGAGGGTAGTTCGATAGATCACCAGGTCACTATCCATCTGCATGCTCAGAACATCACAATGTTACCAACCAATGAAACATAATACTTCACATCGCAGATGCTAGTCTCAATCTCGGGCGGCCTTATCCTCATTTTGACGGCCCAATCGACTAGGAACGCGTTCAGAATACACAGTGACTATTAGATGTGTTTCATGATAGCCATCATATCCACTATCACATCTAACATACACTATGGTGCATTCTAGGTCTTTATCCATCACAATTGTTAACATTATAACATAATGAAAATAAAGAATGCCATATATGAAATGCGTATTTCATAAATAAAGATCGTTATACACAAGAGTCTATAAAACCCACACGCCACAAGTTGGCTAGTTGGGCATCTAATCTAATAATCTTCCACTTGCCCTATAGCCAACTACTCATCAGACGCAGTCCCATTGTTTCGCGATGTTTTTCAAACAACGGTCCTGGCAAGGGCTTCGTAAGTGGATCAACAATGTTGTCTGCAGAGGAGACTCTCTCAACTACTATGTCACCTCTAGCCACAATATCACGGATTATGTGGTATTTACTCAGTATATGTTTGGATCTTTGGTGAGACCTAGGCTCCTTTGCTTACGCAACGGCACCCGTGTTGTCGCCGTAAACCGGGACTGGACCAACTCCATCAGGGATGACGCCCAACTCTTGGGCGAAATTCCTTATCCAAACCGCCTCCTTAGCAGCAGCTGATGCTGCGATGTACTCAGCTTCAGTGGTTGAATCCGCGATGGTGTCTTGCTTGGAACTCTTCCAAGAGACAGCACCACCATTGAGCATGAATACAAATCCAGAGGTAGACTTCGAATCATCCACATCACATTGGAAGCGAGAATCAGTGTATCCTTTGAATTTTAGTTCACCACCCCCATAGACCATGAACATATTCTTAGTCCTTCGCAAGTACTTAAGAATATCTTTCACGGCCTTCCAATGCATTTGGCCGGGGTTGGCCTGGTAGCGGATAGTGACACTCAGAGCATATGCGACATCCGATCTAGTTGAGATCATGCCATACATAATGCTACCTATTGCCGAGGCATATGGCACACGTGTCATACTCTCTATCTCCTCCACAGTCTTCGGACACATAGACTTAGATAGAGTGACCCCGTGGCACATAGGTAGGTGTCCACTCTTGGACTCTTCCATAGAGAACCGCTTAAGTATGGTATCAATGTAGGTAGCTTGGGTGAGTCCGAGCATCCTTTTCTATCTATCCCGATGGATCTGTATTCCAAGAATATAGGATGCTTCACCCATGTCCTTCATCGAGAATCTACTAGACAACCATACTTTATTTGACTGCAACATTCCTACGTCATTCCCAATGAGTAGAATGTCATCAACATAAAGTACAACGAATGTCACAACGCTTTTAACTACCTTCTTATATACACATGGCTCCTCGGGATTCTTGATGAAACCAAATTCCTTAATTGTTTCATCGAATCTCAGGTTCCAACTTCTCGATGCTTGTTTGAGACCGTAGATCGATCTCTAAAGTTTGCATACCTTATGCTCACTTCCTACAGATGTGAAACACTCAGGCTGAATCATATAGATTTCTTCCTTAATATTTCCATTAAGGAACGCAGTTTTCACATCCATTTGCCATATCTCATAGTCGTACCATGAGGCTATGGCTAGTAAGATTCTAATTGACTTGAACATTGCGACTGGTGAAAAAGTTTCATCATAGTCAACACATTGCCTTTGAGTGTAACCTTTCGCGACCAGTCGTGCCTTGTAGGTCAATACCTTACCATCAGGACCAAGTTTTCTCTTGTATATCCCTTGAAAGTTCTTGGATCACATCCAATAACTTGATCACCCTGATCATCTTCAAGGAGGAAACCATATCTATCAGGAGCCCTAGGAACCCTTTCGGATCTCCTAGGTGCGACCATTTCTGGTACCGTCTCTGGAGGTGCGGGAGGTTCACTCGGTACTTCAGATGGTACTTGAACCTCTTCGAGTTCAACTATCTTGCCTTTTCTATCAAGTAGAAACTTCCTTTCCATGAATGTGGCATTTCTAGAAACAAACACTTTTGTTTCGTTGGGATAGTAGAAATAGTATCCAATTGAATTCTTTGGATACCCAATGAAGTAGCATAAGATGGATCTAGTATCCAGCTTATCTCCCACAGTCTGCTTCACGTAAGCAGGACATCCCTAAATCCTCATAAATGAGTATTTGGGCGGCTTGCCCATCCATATCCCATATGGAGTCTTATCCACTGCCTTGGTGTGGATATTTTTCAACAACATTACTGTCGTTTCGAGTGCATAGCCCCAAAACGAGGTAGGAAGTTCAGTGAAGCTCATCATAGATCGAACCATGTCCATCAGGGTTCGATTACGACGCTCCTCTACACCATTGAGCTGTGGTGTGGCCGGAGGGGTCCACTGCGAGAGAATCCCATTCTCTTTTAGATAGTCTTGAAATTCAGCACTCAGTATTCACCATCTCGATCGGATCGAAGTGCTTTAATACTTTTCCCTAATTGATTTTCTATTTCAGCCTTGAATTCTTTGACCCTTTCAAAGGATTCAGACTTGTTCTTCATTAAGTACAAGTACCCATACCTAGAATAATCATCGGTAAAGGTGATGAAGTATGTGTGATCGTACTTAGTACCAATGCTAAGTGGGCCACACACATCAGTATGGATAAAATCCAATGGGCCTTGAGCACGTTCAGGCTTGCCCTTGAAGGGTTGTTTAGTCATTTTTCCTTTGATACAAGATTCACAAGTCGGTAGGGAGTTAATGTCTGACAAATCAAACATATCACTCCTAACCAACTTGTTCATCCTACTTAAGGAAATATGACCTAGCCTAGCGTGCCAAAGTTGTGTCGGGTTCAAGCTATCGTATTTCCTTTTAATTGTTGTTGTACGTGTTTCCACATCGCGAGTTGGAACTGCTTTTAATTTTATGTGTATAAATAGTTTTCACGTTCCCCAATTCCCATGTAACATTCATTCTTGTATATATTGGAAATCGAATTAGAAAAATGACAAGAATATCCATCACTATCAAGCATAGAAACAGAAATAATGTTCTTTATCAATTCAGGAACAAATAAAACGTCTTTCAATAACAACTTAAAATTCGATGACAGAAATAAATAAACATCTCCTATCGCTACAGCAGCAACTCTTGCTCCGTTTCAAAGCCTTAAGTGGGTCTCACCCTCTCTAAGACGTTGGCTTCTTGTCATCACCTGAAAATCATTGCAGATATGAGATACACATCCGGTATCAAGTACCCAAGAAGTCGAATTAAGAGACATATTTATTTCAATATAGAACATACCTTTTGCAGTTCGCAACTGCTCGAGGTACTCCTTGCAGTTCCTCCTCCAGTGCCCAGGCTTGTGACAGTGGTGGCAAAAATCCTCAAACTTGTTTGGCTTGGAAGCCTTTGCCTTGGGCTTCTTAGTGGGATTTTCCTCCTTCGCAGGGGCAGAACGCTTCTTCCCCTTGCGTTTGGGCCCCTTCTTCGCAGAGGAAGAAGAGCCCATAAGGAGGACGGGCTTGTCCTTCTTTATGGTCCCCTCGAACACGACGAGCATGTTCACCACCTCTTCAAGGGTGGCTTCCAACTTGTTCATGTTAAAGTTGACCACAAAGGGGTCGAATTCAGCATGGAGTGAGAGGAGAAGCAAATCCACAGACAGCTCATGTGGAAGTGTGATATCAAGGCCCACCAAATTTTCAATGAGCCCAATCATACGAACCCCATGCTAGTGGACCAAAGTCCCATCGCGCATGTGGCTCGTCATAAGCTCCTTGACAGTGGTGAACCTCTCATGTCGAGAGTTCTTCCCATACAGCTCTTTGAGATGAAGATGTATGTCAGCAGCATACACCGTCTTCTCGAAACGCCATTGCATTTCGTTGGACATCGATGCCATCACATAGCATCGAGTCTTAAGCTCGTCTTCCCACCATTTGTTAAGCTTAGTCAGCTCCTCAGGGCTGATATCGGCAGGGGCTTCCTTCGGAGGGCTCTTCTCTAACATGTAGAGAAGTTTCTCCGAAGCCAATACAATATTGAGGTTTCGAAGCCAGTCTTGGTAGTTCAGACCAGTGAACTTGTTGCTATCCAGTATAGCAGCGAGTGGGTTTTTGATCGAAGACATTTTATAAGCAGTTTATACTGAAAAGAAAAACAGACATGCATCACTAACTATATATGAAAAACGCTAAGACAAAAAACAAGGTCATTTAGTTTTATGAATTACCCTCCCACTATTTTAACGATTTCACCACCCTCTAATGAAATCGAGAAAGCAAGTTTCCTTAGTGGGTACACAGAGTCCAATTAAGCGATCATGGTCCCGAATAATATCAGCCAACCATGACCCTCAAGAGTTAGAGCCCAATTGCAACCGGTGCAACCTCCATTTATTTATCTCACATCCAGTAAGGGCCCAATAATATGACGCCGATTACCATCACGTGTCAAGATGACCCATCAATGTCGAGTCGTGAAGGACGGTCCCCTTAACGTCCCCATTAATACGAGCCAACGTTAAAGGGAGTTCCAACCAACTCACAGCAAGTGTCAATGACGTGTACAACTTTCCGGCATACATGACCCCCTCAATAATATGAGACGAGCCATGTATACGGGTAGTATCGACGTACACCCATTGTTGATGGAAGGTAGGAGAATTTAAACAAATTTAAATTCCCTTAGTTTATCGAATAAACTTTTAATCTTGATATCAGTTTAAATCATATTTAAAACGAGGGATTTTATTTTTGAAAAATTTGGTCTCATAATTTAAATCATAATTTAACATGCGGATTCAACTAACATATATATCGCATATATAAATAAACTTTGGGATGATCGATCGCGAGAGCTATGCGGTCCGTGGTTGCCAATCAAGGACCTGTGTCCAGTCCTAGGTGAAATGCAGTATGCAATGCAATCCTATTACATTAGCTTCCGGTTTTACAGATCTTCGGTCTTCAATATCTTTGATCATCATCTCCACCATCTTCAAATGTCCTCCCACTAAATCTAATATTTACAATTAAATATCCATGACACGTCGGGATACAATTTAAAGGGGTGGGAACGGGCCATAAACCAGGCCCACTTTATAAATGATATCAACAATATTTACGACCAAAATCGCAAAACCTGGCATACACCTAACACATTGGGCACGGCTCTCGATCATCCCAAACATGCAATTAATCCAATTAATTGACATAAATTAAATAATCAAATCAAATTTGATAATTTCCAACAAAATCATATTTTAATTATAAAATCATATTTTATAAATAAAATCACATTTTGTCAATTTAATTGCATCAA
>KV016876.1:170284-203743 GCA_001598015.1 Dorcoceras hygrometricum
TTCGATACTCAGTAAAGTTTAAAAATGGGAAGCGAGAGTTTTAAATGATGGAACCCGATGATGTTTAAGAAATTTTAAAGAAAGAAAGGATTGTTAATGGAACCAACGTTTATTTTAAGATTATGTCATAGATAGTTGACGGTCACCAAGGAGAAGGGTGAGCAGTTGTCTAGATGTCTACTGCCCTTTCATATGAGCTATATGCTAAAACTGATATCGGAAGTCATTTTGATCAAAGTGCAACACGGACCATGAGGAGCTTATATGCCATAAATCTAAAGAAAAGATATTGATGATGAGATCTGGGCTATTATCCCCTGTCTCCACGTTTAAAGAAAGAAATGTTTATGAACGTTTATGTATTGATCAGATGTCTACCTGCGTATTTAAAACTTGTTATTATTCAGGTTTTACTTGCTGAGCCTTTAGGCTCACTAGCTTTTAAAATGGTGCAGGTGCGACAGCTGGAGAACGAACAGAAGGTGAAAATTGAAATCAGCTGCTGGGTGATGTGTTTTTGTCAATGGACAACGTATTCCGTGTCGTAGCAGTCGTTGTTTTGTATCTTAGAAGTACTGTATTGAAATCAATTACAACAGATGTTTATTCATGTAGAAATTCGGGTGTTGTAATCGCAATTGCAAAGTTATATATTAGACTCTGTTTTACGCAAACAAGTTTCAGTAGTTGGCGCGCAAATATATGTTCGTTAGTTTTGTCTTCGAGTTTCCATTTCTTTTGAAGTTATAATAAATATAGCTTATAACAAATTATCCTTTAGCCTTCTTTTATTTCGAAAATTTTTATTTACCCCAAATTCTTGATTCCCGTGGGTTCGGGTGTCACAGAGAGAATGAAGGCCGGGATCGTGTGGCTTGCGCACGGCGCATGGGCGATGCGCCACCTTGGGTTGGTTCTTGGTTCCAACCGATAGCTCACCCCTATGGACCACCTACCGACCTACGTAGGGCCTCCTTGAACCGCCTCAACTCGAGCCACAGCCCCATGAGCAGCCCCTTAACCGAAGCTATGTATAAAACAATTAAGAATATGGTGAAACTTCATGAGTCATGAATGCAACTCAATCAAGGGTGAATAGATCTAAATAGAACACATACAATTCATGCATATTTTTGTTAAAACAGCTTAATACGGCTTAAATGGTGAGAAAACGAAAGGATATTACATGCCTGTCTTGTAGAGAATGGAGATCTGCGAGTTACCGACGTATTGGACGGGAGATCGGGACCGGACCGCCTTTGAATCACCAAGATCTTGCAAATTTTGAAGCTATGGGGAGAAGTGGAGGGGACGACTGTTTGATGGTGTGGAGGCTATGTTTTGATTGAATTTTGGTGTTATGAAAAATGAGGGTGACAAGTTTGACCCCTAAAGCTTAATTAAGAAAAGAAAAGGGATCTTTACATGCTTACCCCTCACATAAGTTTCCAAGTTAATTAAAACTCTAAACCAAGCTTTTAAAACTTCTAATTTTTGAAATAAAGGCCCTCTCAAATTTTAAAACACCTTAAAATCCAATAAAACAGCCTGTATAGGCCAAAAACGGGTTCCCCTCCAAAATAATCATAAAAACCCCAACTTTTCAGAAATTTTTGTTTAAAAAATAATGAATTTATTCTTAAAAATCTAATAACTTAAAAATCTTAAATTATTTTCATCCCGGTCGACCATAGTCTCGTCCACGCGCCCGTAACTCAACATGCTGAAAACATGACATACATACCATGAAATATAGAAAATCACATAAAATGGCATATAATCATCTAAAATTATTTTTCCCTTAGTCATGCACTCATTTCTACGTAGTCAGAAATTTCTAGGCGTTACATCTGATGGTCCCAGAAATAGGATCAATAAGTAAATAGGAATTTCTACGTAGTCAGAAATTTCTAGGCGTTACATCTGATGGTCCCAGAAATAGGATCAATAAGTAAATAGGAGTTCAGAAGGGGGGGGGGGGTTGAATGAACTCCTTCGATTTTTGAAATCTTTTAAAATGTTTTACAACACAGCTTGACTTAAGTCCGAGTTACCAGACTTAAGATATCTCAGTTTTATGCAAGTTTCTCGGTTAACTTGAAAAGTGCGGAATAAAACCGATTCACTTGTGAACAATAAATAATAAGCAATATGTAAATGCGTAAAGTAAATAGCAAAGAGATCAGTATTTGTTTCTGGAAGTTCGGACTTCAATGTCTTACATCTCCCCTTCTTCCTCCTCGGAAGGTATCACTAGAAGATTTGCTGATTACAGGCCTTCTGCAACCAACCGATCACACAAGCAGCACTTGTATGAACTCCTAGACACTCCACTAACTTCCACGCAGACGCAGCTGCTGGTTTTAAACAACACTTGAAAGTTTTTCGAACTTCTTCACAAAGACAGTTCGTTACAGACTCAATAGAATATGACCATGAATACATGATATGAGTACTGTAAAATCCTCTGGTTTCTTAAACAAAGAAACTCGATTCAAGGACTGAACCAGAGGATGACTTGAAGATATTTCAGTGAATAACAAAGGTTGTATTCTTCAAGTCTTTGAGCTTCGTAAAGATGAATGCAAGGAAAGCTCGTGAAAATGTTTTGATAGCGTGACCGCAATAGATAGATAGCAAAGGATTATTTCTTCAATCCAGCTTCTGGTATATATAGGCTTCGATTGCAACGGTCATAAATGCTTCAAAGGAAATAAATCCCGTTTGAATTACTGTCAAATAGTACGCCTTAATTACTGCTCCACTACAAGGTAAATTGCTCATTGACAGAGCCAATTTGTCTTCTTTCCATTTCTATGCAAACATATAAAAATGGCCTCTGCATTTCGTACTATTTACCCAAAATAGTACCTACCATGTCTCCCTAATTCCAGGCAATAGTACGATCCTGAAGATCTTTTCCTTTACAGTATACGATCGTATTTGAATTGATTAAGCTTGCGCCTGAAACTACTTTGATAATCAGCACTTCCTTCGTCATCGTTGATAGTGATACTGCGACTGGAAAAACAATTGAAAGAATTCAACTGCTGATACATGTGTGTTTTTCTATCGACTGGTCCTTTGTAAAACCAAACAACTGATTTTCTTGTGCGAGGGCAAAACGTTGTCGTATCAACTTATTTAAGCGACATCGTTTTGCTATCATCAAGTATCACCTGCTGATTAATAATCACTGTAGCCATCTGCTGAAATTAACTATCTGCTGATTTACTTTAAAGAAAGCATCTGCTGAAAGCAAAACTCCATCGACTGAATCCTAGCGATACCCCAACGTTGTCGTTCCAACTTATCTAAACGCTGTCGTTTTGCATCCTCAAACGGAATATCCAAGTGCAACTGCTGATTCTCTTCACGAACTCTTCCTGCTGATTACCCTGACTGGTTCAACTGCTGATATGAAAACATGTATCTCAACGACGTCGTTCCAACTTACTCGAAAGGTGTCGTTTTGCAATCTTTAGCAAAACACGCTAATACTCAAATTCTTATGTTCGAATCTAATACACCTGCTGATATCAACCATCTGCTGAATTCCAACGAATAGTTAAACTGCTGAAATACACCACGTCGACTGAAAATAAACTCCTGTTAAATTCTTGTCTCATTTTGTTATCAACAAAACTAATAAATTTTGTCCTAACAATTTCCCCCTTTTTGGTGATGACAAAACTTCAGCAGCCGAGATAAGAAGATATGCAGAAATAAATAGCACACGAACTGCTGGTAAACAGACCTTCATTAATCATAGAAATTGTACATAAGAATTGTACAATGATTTCAATTTCTATGCTACTGTCTTCTTCCTCTCTTATACGAACCACTCCTGCCGAGTCTTCTTTCTCTCCTTTCTCTGGCTCTTCTCTTTCCAGCCTATCAGACTCCCGTCTATCTGCTTCAATGACTCTTTCCGCATCCTCTTCTAAACTGATAACTTGTCCACTCTCTATAATGTGTCTCTGCGCCATTGCAACTCTTTCTGCAAAGGTTCCAACAGTTGGTGGAAAAGTTGGTGTTCTCTCAGCACTACCCCCGCCTGTAAGTTGAGTAGCACCACTGCCTTGAACATCAGGAGATGGTTGAGGAGCAGGCAGAGGGCGGCGTTCCACACGAATAGGAGGGCGGCGGCTGCTGCTACTTCCTACTTCCCCCTTTTTGGCATCACCACTTCTTATGAAATCGGCGATGTCACTAATTTGGGTGGAGAGGCTAATAATATCTGCTGCTATCCTTGTTTGAAATTCCAACTGATCATTCCGCATAGCAGCTATTTGGGTGTCCAAGTCATCTAGTTTGGCTTGTTGTGCGTCAATCTTCCGTTGAATATCGAAGTTGTCAGTTTTTACTAACGCACCAAAAGTTTGGACCCCTTTTCTGTACTCACCCAGATTAACGATCAGACCATTTATGTGCACACGGGTGTCTTGGCAAGAATTATTAACCTGAGCGTGGACTGTATTTTCATGGTGTTGCAGATCCTCTCGAAGACGTCCTGCAACAATATTGAGCTTGGATAAGATATCATTCTGAGAATCGGCAATACTTTGTGCTAGATAAGTCTTGAGATCATCAATGTCTTCGGAGAAATCAGTAGAAGAAGCAGGGAAAGAAGTCCTATTATATGCGGGGCGATCCTGCAACTATACATCATCGGAAGTGAAGTTTATAGTAGGATCATTGTCTGAATAGGAAATGTGAGAACATCGGCTCTGGTCTAACGATAACTGAACACTCGGAGCAACTGAAACTGAACTCTATACATTTCTCAAAATTGAGCGTTCCTGAGCAATCTGTACAACTCTAAAAGTTGTTCTATCCAATGCAATAGAAGATAGAAGATCTGTAATATCCACAGAAGGTAGCCAACTGAACAAACTAAAATCAACAAATACAGAGCAAAACTGTGAAACTCTGAAGGCAAAAGCTGAAGATTGGCGAGGAGCAACTCGATAAACTGGTTCAGTCACTGATACAGACCCGCAAAACTGAAGTGAGCCAACTGGTAGAAGTATTCTTGAAGCACAAAAATCAACAACCTCTAAACAAATGTCAGCCCATCTTTTCGTCAATGTTTTATAGTAAAAATTCACTGGTGGAAGAGTGTCATCATATTGGCGTTGACGATGAACTTCACAAGAAATTACCAGCTGGGGAATTTTTACCCACTTATCAGCACACGGTTCTAAAAGCCAAGCACCATCAACCCTCATCATCGTTCTTATCCAGCAGGAAGACCGAGTGTTCGTGTTGGTTCTTGCAATTACAGCGCCTCGATCTCCTGGGCTCCCCTCAAAAATTTTAGAACAACAAGGCTTCTTCCAAAAAAGACCATGTGTGCGTGCCTCCTTAGCCAATTCCTCCAAAATAAATAGGTGAAGATCTGAAAGCAACTCTATCACTTTGAGATCAACCGCTGATGATCCTTGGCCAGGCACAAAATTTGACCTCCATGATTCCAAGAACTTCTGCACCAACACCTCTCTATATTTGAGCAAACTGTACAACTTCCGCTGAATAGCTAATTGGGGTGACTCTGTTTCTCCCCAAGGTAAGACTTGCTCCTCCTTTTTGTACATTTCCTCGATATTTATTGTTGCCAGTTTCTTCAAACTGAAAGAATTAAAGAATTGAGCGACTTCATCAATAACCTTGGCACGCAAATCTACTAGCATGTCAATATCAGCACAAATCAGGAAATAATGCTCATGAGCTGGGTTGCCCTTCATTGGGTCTTTCTCCACCAGAACTGCCTTTCCTTTATTGGCAGCAGGAATTTAGGAAGGCTGTTTAGAAACCAAGTCCTCTCATTAATTTCTGGAAACTTTATCTCTTTGCCCATTTGGATTTTGGTGATTTCCATGCTAGAAGAGGGCAAGGGAACGTCGAGCGGAATAGATAACAGAATATCTTCCAAAGACCTTGCCTCATCATCATCAATGAACTCATAAAAAAACTTATCATCATCATTTAACTCCAAATCCTCTTGTTCTTCCATAGTATACTCTGACTGGGAGAAAGCTACCTGTAAACCCTCGGCAATTTCAATTTTCCTCTCAACCTCTATTTCTTCATTTGTGTCAGGAGGAGTAGTAACTGGTCGCTCTGCATCCCATCTAGCAATAAGTTCCTCATGGGAAAGATCAAACCAATGTCGCTCGTCAATTGATACAGTTGAAAGACCTGTAACAGCAGAACCACGAATATCTAATGCTTCAATATATTCTCCCCTAGTAGACACAGATTTTGCGGTCTCTGATAACACCTGCTGAATAATATGGTCCACGTCATCAGCAGCAGAGTTCTCAACATCCACAGTATGAGCTACTGCTGGCACAAAAACTGATTCACCATCCCTTTTACCAACATATTCTGCTGTTTCTTGATCACCAGTCTCTCCAGTGTCCTCAACGACTGGTTGATTGGTAGGGACATTATCCCCTGCTGCTGGTTGCTCAGCAGAAGGTACACCAGCAGATGACTCAACCATGGTTATGGGCACAGCCTCTTGTGCTACTGCCACCATCTCTAGAGTAGAATGAGAAGTGACAGATTTCTTCTTTATTGTTCTCTTCTTTTTAGTCACTGCTGCTTAAACATCAGCAGCAGGTCTTTTCTTCGAGGCAGCCCTTGGCTTGGTTGCCCCAGTAGCTTCCTCTGCAGCATCTCTATCATTAAGAGAGACAAATAGATGCACAGTCTTGTTAGTGAGGATTTTGGAAGCAGGAAACTCTGAATATTTGCCTAATTCTAGATTCGGAATATTCTCCAGCAGAAGACTTATTTGAATAGCGAAGCCCTTGGCTTGCTTAGATCCTGGAGACACCATTTTCTTAAGAGTGTTGAACAAAACACTGCCCCAATTCATCCGTACTCTACAAACAACTGCTGTAATCAAAGAAAATTTTTCAAAAGTTAACGCATTGAAGGACCCTGCCTTAACAGAAATAGCTTTCACCAAAATGTCGCAAAGAAGGAGAAACTCAATTTTCATTTGATTCTTCGTTCCCGACAGATTTACTGGCTCACCCGACAAAGACACAATGCTCCTAGCATAAAAAATGACATCCTTGGGAATATCCGATAGATCTCCCAAACCATCTACTGGAAGATCAAAAGACTCTGCGAACCATTCCTCAGAGATTTCCACCAACTGCCCAGCCACTGTACTGATAATTACACCCTCTCGAACCGAAGCATTCTCGAAGAATTCAACTAAAGCATATTCATAAATAACTGCTGGACATCCCAGAAAACCTGCAAGGCCGGATGCCATAAGAGCTTGAAACATGGACACCATACCTTGGTCATCCATGGCGAGAACTAAGTAAAATCAACATGCTGAGAGTTGCTGTAGAACGAAGAAGCCATTTTTGATTGTAGATTGTCGATAGAAACACCTGTAAAATCTTTGCAATAGAGAGAACGCACAAGATAGATATGCGAGAGAAAACAAGTATGCAGCGTAAAAGAGAATGAAAAGATACGCGGTAAATAAGTAAGGAATACGAAGAGTTTTTGGAGAGAGAAGATTTCGATGTGACTTTTCGCATGGTAACAACACGTGTCAACCATCCGTTAGCGCATACACTGTTGGAAAAGATTTGAAAAATTTCAAACTAATTTGATCGTATGGTGTAAAATATTTTCCAAAATTTTAATCAAACAAAGTGCAAAAAAAAAAGATAACATCGCGCCAAAGTTATAGAGTCACAACTGCTGATTTAATATTGCGTTGAGGGTGGCAAGAGCTGGTCACAAATAAGCATCAGCAGTATACATGCAACAACTGAGTATGTCCAGTCGTAGCATGTTCTGCGGACGTCACGCTTATCAAATCAGCTCCTGGTTCCCCCTACGACTAATAAACTCCCAACGCGAGAGGATTACATCAGCAGATAGTCTTATCGTTCCCCCTGAACAACAGACCTACTGCTGATTTGAGCAATGGCTAACAACCTACAGTATGCGTTAGTACACAAACAATCAAGGCAATTCAAGGAGACCTAAGATGTTTCTAAAATAGGAGAACTTAGTGTCTGGCAGAGGCTTTGTGAAGATATCAGCAACTTGCTGGTCAGTCGACACATATTCCAGCCAGACGTCCTTCTTTAGCACATGGTCTTTGATGAAATGATGCCTGATGTCGATGTGTTTGGTCCTTGAATGCAGCATAGGGTTCTGGGTGATTGCCATTGCACTTGTGTTGTCACAAAGAATAGGAGCTTCGGAAGCATCAATGCCATAATCTTTCAATTGATGTTGAATCCAAAGGATTTGAGCGCAACAACTGGCAGCAGCAAGATACTCTGCTTTGGCTGTTGACGTGGCAATTTATGTCTGCTTCTTACTAAACCAGGAGATCAGTCGATCCCCTAAGAATTGACACGTTTCACTTGTGCTCTTGCGATCAATCCTGCAACCTGCGTAATCTGCATCACTGTACCCAATTATTTGAAAGCCGGAGTCTTTGGGATACCAAAGACCCACATAAGGAGTACCCTTCAAATATTTCAATATTCCCTTTACAGAAATGTAATGCGATTGCTTTGGCTCTGCTTGAATTCTAGCACACATACAGACAGAAAACATGATGTCTGGTCTGCTAGCAGTCAAATATAGCAAGGAGCCTATAATACCGCGATAAAGAGATACCTCAATGGTAGTTCCAGCTTCGTCTTTATCCATCTTGATTGTGGAGCTCATGGGAGTCGCTGCTGCTGAACTGTTTTCCATTACAAATTTCTTCAGCAATTCTTTTGTGTATTTCGCCTGATTGATGAATATGCCATTCTCCAACTGGCGAACTTGTAAGCCCAAAAAGAATGTCAGCTCCCCCATCATGCTCATTTTGAATTTATCCTGCATCAACTTAGAAAATTTCTTGCACATAGTTGACCCAAAAATAATATCGTCAACGTAAATTTGAACAAGTAAGACATGGTCATCCTTAACAAATTTAAACCAATGTCTTATCAACTGTGCCTAATGTGAATTGATGTTCAAGCAAGAATGTTGTGAGTGTATCATACCAAGCTCTGGGTGCTTGTTTCAACCCGATATAGAGCTTTATCCAGTTTGTAAACAAAGTCTGGATGTGTATGATCTATGAAGCCAGGTAGGTTGTGCAACATACACTTCCTCTGTCAAGACGCCATTAAAAAAACGCACTCTTGACATCCTCAATGTCTTATCAACTGTGCCTAATGTGAATTGATGTTCAAGCAAGAATGTTGTGAGTGTATCATACCAAGCTCTGGGTGCTTGTTTCAACCCATATAGAGCTTTATCCAGTTTGTAAACAAAGTCTGGATGTGTATGATCTATGAAGCCAGGAGGTTGTGCAACATACACTTCCTCTGTCAAGACGCCATTAAAAAAAGCACTCTTGACATCCATCTAAAAGACTTTGAAGTCTTTATATGCAGCATATGAAAGGAACATTTGTATGGCTTATAATCTAGCTACTGGTGCAAATGTTTCATCAAAATCTATCCCTTCCATTTGTCTAAATCCTTTTGCAACTAGTCTAGCCTTATTTCTTGTTACTATGCCATCTTCATTCAGTTTGTTCCTAAAGACCCAACGTGTTCCTATCACTGAATGATTATTAGGTCTAGGTACAAGTGTCCATACTTTATTTCGTTCAAATTGATTTAACTCTTCTTGCATAGCTTCTATCCAGCTTGGGTTTGCTAAGACCTCATCTATTACCTTAGGTTCTATATGCGAAAGAAAGGCAGCATCAAAATGATCATACTGAGATAGCTGGACTCTTGTGCGAACAGGGGATTCGAAATTACCTATGACTTGCTCAGGTGTATGATTTCTATTCCACCGAAGATCAAGTCCAATGGGATTTGTTCTTTGTTGTTCCCCCTGTGTTGCTGGATGATTTGCAGCTACTGGATCAGCAGACGCCATTATATGTGGAGAATAGCTAGCTTGTGCGTCTTCTTCCTGCTGGTAGAAAGTGCTTGCTGCTGATTGACCAGCTGGTGATCTAGATGTGCTTCCTACTGGTTCACCAGCTGGTGGACTCGATATCAATTGAAGTGAACTCGTGACTGGTTGTCCAGCTGGTGTACTTGACACCAATTGAAAATTGCTTGCAGCTGGTTGTCCAGTCGTTGGTAGAGCATCGTCTGATTGTATATTATCTTGATTCTTCAACGCTTCTCCTCCAGCAGTTGGCGCACTTGTAATTTAATCCTGCGGCTGATCCACGTTAGTTAAATCAACAACAACTGGATTACCTGTTGGATATTGTTGAATATTGTCGTGCATTGCGACCACTGCTGGTTGTTCCCCCTCAGCTGATTGTCTTTGTGGCACGTCGTCGTCTGATTCTTCAAGACTTGTTGTCTCCAGACGTGAACACAAATCGTGTAAGCTTGCAACTGAATTTGACTTGAAGCTGGTTTCATCAAACACGACGTGTGCTGATTCTTCAACCGTTAAGCTTCGATTTGTTGAACACTCGAAATGCTTTGCTTACTGCTGAGTATCCTAAAAAGATACCTGCATCAGATTTAGGTTCAAAGGCTGTTAGATGCTTCTTGCCATTTTTATGAATGAAGCACTTGCATCCAAACACCCTGAAATAAGAAATATCAGGCTTCTTGCTATTCCAGATCTCATAGGGGGTTTTATCGTGCATCCTATTAATCATTGATCTGTTTTGAGTATAACATGCTGTATTAACTGCTTCTGCCCAGAATTTTTGCGAAATGCCGGAATATGTAATCATAGATCTAGCAGCTTCTTTTAAAGTGCGGTTTCTCCTTTAAGCTAAACCATTTTGCTGAGGAGTTCTAGCTGCAGAAAGCTCATGCTTTATTCCAATGTCATCCAGATAAGAAGATAATTTTTGATTCAAAAACTCTGTTCCTCGATCACTCCTTATCCGGTTGACTGTACAAGATTTGTCATTTTGCAAACGTTATAAAAGTCTTATCAGCTGGTCGGCGGTTTTTGATTTTGCTTTTAAAAATAACACCCATGTATATTTTGAAAAATCATCAACTACTGCTAGGGTGTAGGACGTTCCCCCTAAGCTCGTGATTGAAATAGGACCAAAAAGATCCATATGCAAGAGCTCAAGGCAGCGGGTAGAACGTTTTCCGCCTTTATTTTTGAAAGTTGATTTGATTTGTTTTCCCAGCTGGCAGGCTGCACAAATCTTATCCTTAGAAAAGCTAATTTTTGGCAGACCGGAAACCATATCATGTTCACTCAACTTGGCAAGTGTTTTGAAGTTTAAGTGATTCATTCTTTGATGCCACAGCCAGCTCTTGGAAGAACCAGCTGCAAGGCACAATTGTTCAGGTTCCTGCTGATCTGACCAGTCGATAATATAGGTATTCCCCGAACGTTTTCCTACCAACATAGTCAGACCACTAGGACTCTGAACCGTGCATGTGTGTTGTTGAAACTTGACTATGTAACCTTTGTCACATAGTTGACTAATACTAATCAAATTATATTTAAAATTATCAACAACAAGAACATCAGCAATAGAAATGTTACCGTGGATATGCTTTCCCTTACCCACAGTGTTATCGTAAGCGTTGTCGCCAAACACAATTTTAGCTCCTTTGTGAGGAATCACGTCTGTTAGTAGCTTTGGATTTCCAGTCATGTGGCGTGCACACCCACTGTCCAGGTACCAGATAATTGAATCATTAGTAGCTTTGTACCTGTTGCCCTGCAATCATACAAGCAAATTTTGGTACCCAATTTTACTTGGTCCAGATTGGATTACCCCTTTCGGGACCCAGACTTGAATTATCCTTACAGTCTTTCCAGTGCTAGGATCCACGAAAGTTTGTGCAAAATTACCTGCAGGCCTTTGGAGTTTTGGTTTCACATTTTGACCATATGAATCTCTTGTTGGCTGAGTATTTTTCCAACCAGGTACCAGATAATTGAATCATTAGTAGCTTTGTACCTGTTGCCCTGCAATCATACAAGCAAATTTTGGTACCCAATTTTACTTGGTCCAGATTGGATTACCCCTTTCGGGACCCAGACTTGAATTATCCTTACAGTCTTTCCAGTGCTAGGATCCACGAAAGTTTGTGCAAAATTACCTGCAGGCCTTTGGAGTTTTGGTTTCACATTTTGACCATATGAATCTCTTGTTGGCTGAGTATTTTTCCAACCAGTTTTTACCTTCTTTGAACTACGCCACTGCTGGTTAGGAACAAACGGCCTTTGACCAGCTTTCGCTTTGTCTTTGTCCAGTTTGTTTTATCCAGTTAGGCATGGAGCTCTCAGGTTTTGAAAAGCCGATACCAGCTTTTCCATTATCGTTCAACTTTGGAGAGTTCTGATCATCATATGTTACCGACTCAAAGCAATCATATATCACATTAGCTTTGACAAAGATCATTTTGTTGAACTTGTCATATACTAATTTTGATTGAGTACTTGTCTCCCCTTCACTGCTCTCACCACTACTGAAGCCAATGCCAGATTTATCATAAACTTGCTTTAGAATTTCATTCAGCTTGTGGAGAGAACGAGTAGACTGGTTCCAGGAGCTCATTTCTTTAGTTAATTTATCGACTTCAGCCTTGAGCTCGCTGGCCTCATTTCTCAACAAATCATTTTCTATCTTCAGCCTACTCAACTCAGTCTTTAAATTGTCTGTATCTTCAAGCTCATCAGAACTTGATTCAGCTGAACTAGTTTTTAGACTTGCGTTTTCAGCTTTGATTTCCTCAAATGTGTGAGATAGAGTTTTGTACTCATGGACCATATCGTTCAGTGCCTGAACTCGATCCTCACGTGTAAATTCAACATTGGAGAAATCAAATACCTCATCATCAGAAGTTGATCAGCCATGAGGCAATGAACCTCCTCCTGTTCACTATCACTTGAAGATGAGCTGCTGCTGGATGACTCTGAGTCGCTATCCGCCCAGCGTTTGGTGCTTTCCTCAGCCACCAATACTTTACGATCATGTCTGCGGCTCGGGTTTCTTGTTTCTGCTGGTCCTCATCCGCCTGTCCTTGGACCTTTCCTTGGATTTCTCCTTGAATTTGTCCTTGGATCTGTCAACAGCCTTCTCGTCAGAATCCTCATCACGTCTGTATCGCTCTTATTTCTTGTATCGATCGTCAGCTCTTCTATCATCTCGCTTGTATCTATCGTCTCTCTTGGGTCTGTATTTCCCAAACTTCTTGACGAAGAGGGACATGACGTCGTCACTAAGTTGATCTGCCGTTTTGCTTGTGCTAGGAGAGCACTGTTCGATAGTTGTAGTTGCTGCTAGCGCCTTGGTTGGCTGGGAGGTTGAGGGAACTTCAGATCTTGTCTCCAATTCAAATTCATATGCCTTTAGATTTGCAAACAGGTCATGAAGCTCCATTTTGTTCAGGTCCTTTGATTCCCTCATGGCCATGGTCTTCACGTCCCACTCCTTTGGTAAAGCTCTCATGACTTTCAGTGCCAGCTCTCTGCTATATTCTTTTCCTAGACTGTTCAACTCGATGATAATTGCACTGAAGCGCTCGTCAAATTCAGTCACTGTTTCGCCGTCTTTCATCTTGATTGATTCATATTTTTGCTGAGCAACCGTCAGCTTGTTTTCCTTTGTCTCATCACTCCCTTCACATATCTGGACTAGCTTTTCCCAGATTTCTTTTGTCGTGGCACATGTCTTGATTTTCCTGAACATGTTTTTGTCTTTGTCCAGCGTTTTGTATAGGATGTCCCTGGCCACATTGTCCAAGTTTTCTTTCTTCTTGTCATCATTGGTGTACTCATGTCTGGCTTTCTCGAGAAACTGAGGCTCGCCATTTGATACAGCAAACGCCAGATTGGGCTTCATTATCTTCAATGGCCCATCAGTAATAACATTCCACATTTCGTCATCCATAGCAGCAAGATGCGCCTGCATGCGGATCTTCCAATCATCGTATTCATCTTTGGAGAACAAAGGGATCTTGTTTTGTGAGGTAGACATATTTAAATATAATAACGCACAGAAGATAACTGTTCAATAACTGAGAAGCGCCTGCTCTGATACCACTTGATGGTCCCAGAAATAGGATCAATAAGTAAATTGGAGTTCAGAAGGGGGGGGGGTTTGAATGAACTCCTTCGATTTTTGAAATCTTTTAAAATGTTTTACAACGCAGATTGACTTAAGTCCGAGTTACCAGACTTAAGATATCTCAGTTTTATGCAAGTTTCTCGGTTAACTTGAAAAGTGCGGAATAAAACCGATTCACTTGTGAACAGTAAATAATAAGGAATATGTAAATACGTAAAGTAAATAGCAAAGAGATCAGGATTTGTTTCCGGAAATTCGGACTTCAATGTCCTACGTCTCCCCTTCTTCCTCCTCGGAAGGTATCACTAGAAGATTTTCTGATTACAGGCCTTCTGCAATCAACCGATCACACAAGCAGCACTTGTATGAACTCCTAGACACTCCACTAACTTCCACACAGACGCAGCTGCTGGTTTTAAACAACACTTGAAAGTTTTTCGAACTTCTTCACAAAGACAGTTCGTTACAGACTCAATAGAAAATGACAATGAATACACGATATGAGTACTATAAAATCCTCTGGTATCTTAAACAAAGAAACTCGATTCAAGGACTGAACCAGAGGATGACTTGAAGATATTTCAGTGAATAACAAAGGTTGTATTTTTCAAGTCTTTGAGCTTCGTAAAGATGAATGCAAGGAAAGCTCGTGAAAATGTTTTGACAGCGTGACCGCAATAGATAGATAGCAAAGGATTATTTCTTCAATCCAGCTTTTGGTATATATAGGCTACGATTGCAACGGTCATAAATGCTTCAAAGGAAATAAATCCCGTTTGAATTACTGTCAAATAGTACGCCGTAATTACTGCTCCACTACAAGGTAAATTGCTCATTGACAGAGCCAATTTGTCTTCTTTCCATTTATGTGCAAACATATAAAAATGGCCTCTGTATCTCGTACTATTTACCCAAAATAGTACCTACCTTGTCTCCTTAATTCCAGGCAATAGTACGATCTTGAAGATCTTTTCCTTTAGAGTATACGATCGTATTTTAATTGATTAAGCTTGCGCCTGAAACTACTTTGATAATCAGCACTTCCTTCGTCATCGTTGGTAGTGATACTGCGACTGGAAAAACACTTGAAAGAATTCAACTGCTGATACATGTGTGTTTTTCTTTCCAGGCAATAGTACGATCTTGAAGATCTTTTCCTTTAGAGTATACGATCGATTTTAATTGATTAAGCTTGCGCCTGAAACTACTTTGATAATCAGCACTTCCTTCGTCATCGTTGGTAGTGATACTGCGACTGGAAAAACACTTGAAAGAATTCAACTGCTGATACATGTGTGTTTTTCTATCGACTGGTCCTTTGTAAAACCAAACAACTGATTTCTGGTGCGAGGGCAAAACGTTGTCGTATCAACTTATTTAAGCGACATCGTTTTTCTATCATCAAGTATCACCTGTTGATTAATAATAACTGTAGCCATCTACTAAAATTAACTATCTGCTGATTTACTTTAAAGAAAGCATCTGCTGAAAGCAAAACTCCATCGACTGAATCCTAGCGATACCCCAAAACGCTGTCGTTCCAACTTATCTAAACGCTGTCGTTTTGCATCCTCAAACGGAATATCCAAATGCAACTGCTGATTCTCTTCACGAACTCTTCCTGCTGATTACCCTGACTGGTTCAACTGCTGATATGAAAACATTCATCTCAATGACGTCGTTCCAACTTACTCGAACGGTGTCGTTTTGCAATCTTTAGCAAAAAACGCTAATACTCATATTCTTATGTTCGAATCTAATACACCTGCTGATATCAAACCATCTGCTGAATTCCAACGAATAGTTCAACTGCTGAAATACACCACGTCGACTGAAAATAAACTACTGTTAAATTCTTGTCTCATTTTGTTATCACCAAAACTAATAAATTTTGTCCTAACAACATCAGTGCCAACAGAGGCCGCAGTAGCAGGGGGCCAGTGCCCCTAGACCTGTAGGGTACCCGATCTTCAAGGAGTGCAGTAAGAAGCATTCAGGACCTTGCATGGCAGGATCAGGCAAGTGCTACCACTGCAGAGAGCCAGGGCATATTTCCTGGGTTTGCCCTAGGAGGAGACCGACCACATGTCATGTTTTTGTGATGCAGGCAGAAGCTGCAGACCCACACAACATTACTCACAGATATTCCATTTTAGATTTCCGTCGTTTCCGTGCTTTGACGTATTGGTGTTTTTGTGTTTCAGAATTGCATGTTAGATAGAGCACTGCTAGGAATTTCCTTGCCTTAGTTTCTGAATTGATATAATTAAGAACTGTAGATCTTCTAGAACTTGCCTTGTGAACTTAGATGAATAGGAATAGAGAACTTAGAAATGTCTTAGGCTTTTAAACTATTTATTGGGATCTATTTTGACCGTAAACGCGTACCTGTGTGACGTTTCTATTTCAGGCGAGATTCATGTGCTAGGTATCACTACCCTCGCCTTGCTAGACTTAGGGCGACCACTCGTTTATTTCGAGTGCATTCACAAAGAGGATGGGTATTGTTCCGGAGAGCTTTGGAGTAGCTCTCGTCGTGACGGTTCAGTCAGGAGAGGTTGATTACGACCAGTATCATGCAGGGTTTGACAATGATGTTCCAGGACCATCCGGTCAAAGCAGACTTGGTCGTTTTTCCTATGTCGGGATTCAACCTCATCCTAGGTATGGATTGGTTGACGGAGTTTGGAGCGGTGATCGACTTTCAGCGGAGGTCAGTGAATGTCAGGCCGCCAGGGAAGGAGGCCTTCTTATTTGAGGCAGCAAGGAGACCTTGGAAGCCCAGATTCATATCGTTTCTACAGGCCAGGAAGCTAGTCGAGCTCGGATGTCAGGAATTCTTGTCCAGTGTTATCGCTACAGGAGGTTCAGAAGGGCCTTCACTGTCTGATGTGGAGGTAGTCAGGGATTCTGCAGATGTATTACCTGATGATGTTGTGAGAGTTCCACCGGAGCGAGAGGTGGAGTTTTCTATCGAGCTGATGCCAGGTACAATGCCTATATCTAAGGCACCGTATCGTTTAGCTCCTACCGAGATGAAGGAGCTGAAGGAGCAGATCCAGGAGTTTCTCGACAATGGTTTCATTCGCCCTGGATTTTCTCCATGGGACGCGCCAGTGTTGTTTGTGAAGAAGAAGGATGGCAGCATGAGATTGTGCATTGACTACCTGGAGTTGAACAGAGTTACAGTGAAGAATAAATACCCACTCTAGATGATAGAGGATTTATTTGATCAGCTGCAGGGAGCTTCGGTTTTCTCGAAGATTGATTTGAGGTCTGGCTACCATCAGTTGAGATTTAGAGAGGAGGACGTGTCCAAGACCACTTTTTGCACACATTACAGCCACTACAAGTTCTTGGTGATGCCGTTTGGCTTGACGAATGCCCAAGCGATTTTCATGGATTTGATGAACAGGGTCTTCAGACAGTACTTGGACCAGTTCATCATTGTTTTCATCGATGACATCCTGGTTTATTCGAGGAGTTTAGAGGAGCATAGACAGCACTTTCATACGGCTTTGCAGATATTGAGAGAGCACAAGTTGTATGCCAAGTTCAGCAAGTGCGAGTTTTGGCTTGAGCATGTGGTGTTCTTGGGGCATATATTGTCGAGAAATGGGATTTCTGTTGACCCATCGAAGGTGGAGGCAGTGCAGAACTGGAGGATTCCAAAGAATGCATCAGAGATTCGTAGTTGCTTGGGGTTACCAGGATACTACCGCAAGTTTATCAAGGGCTTCTCTTTGATTTCAGTGCCCTTGACAGGCCTGACCAAGAAGAATGCAAAGCATGTGTGGAGTCCCGAGTGTCAGAGGAGCTTTGAACAGCTGAAGGAGGCCCTCACTTCAGCGCCAGTGTTAGCGATGTCAGTGGATCAGGAGGAGTTTGCAGTTTATACGAATGCTTCCTTGAGAGGGTTAGGTGTAGTTCTGATGCAGGGAGGAAAGGTTATCGCATATGCGTTGAGGCAGTTGAAGAGTTATAAGCAGAACTATCCGACACATGATATGGAGCTTGCAGTAGTAGTGTTCGCACTGAATATTTGGAGACACTACTTGTACGGTGAGAAGTGTCAGGTTTTCACCGATAATAAGAGCCTCAAGTACTTCTTCACCCAGAAGGAGCTGAACATGAGGCAGCGCAGATGGCTAGAGTTGGTGAAAGACTATGATTGTGACATTAGCTACCATCCGGGTAAAGCTAATTTGGTGGCAGACTCTTTGAGCCGGAAGACTGCACTAGTGGCATGTTTACCAGTCAAGAGGCCACTACAGGCTGAGATTCATAGATTCGGACTGGAGTTTTATTCAGGAGACTATGAATCGAGTTTGGCAGTGCTCATAGTTCATCCGACTCTTCGAGAGTGGATTAGAGATGGGCAGGACTCCGATGAGTAGTTACAGCAGTGGAGACAGCGAGATGAGGCCAGAGGATGAGGTCTGTACACAGTTGAGGATGTGATTGTACGTTTCAGAGGTCGCATGTGGGTGCCGAGTACTGGGAAGCTGAGAGATGAGATCTTAGCAGAGGTGCATGCATCGATGTACTCCATCCACCCATGGAGTACGAAGATGTACAGATATTTGCAAACGTTGTATTGGTGGCCGGGGATGAAACGGATATTGTGAGATTCGTATCTGAGTGCTTGACCTGTCAGCAGGTCAAGGCAGAGCACCTGCGACCGACAGGGTATTGCAGCCACTCCCTATTCCCAAGTGGAAGTGGGAGCATATTATGGTGGATTTTGTGGTTGGGCTACCCAGGAGTCCCAAGGGATACATGGCGATATGGGTGATTGTGGATAGACTCACCAAGTCAGCGCATTTCTTACCAGTGAAGACTACTTTCACCCTGACGCAATATGCAGAGCTTTAAATCAGAGAGGTTGTCAGGCTGCATGGCATACCAGTTTCTATTGTGTCTGACAGGAACACCAGATTTACATCTGCGTTTTGGAGGAGCTTACATGCCGCCTTGGGGACTAGGTTGTCGTTCAGCACAGCGTTTCACCCGCAGACGGATGGACAGTCGGAGAGAGTCTTCCAGATTTTGGAGGATTTGCTGAGAGCCTGTGTGATAGATTCCTTGGTACGTGGGACTCAAGATTGCCTATGATAGAGTTCACGTACAACAACAACTTTCAGGCATCGATTGGGATGGCTCCGTATGAGGCTCTATACGGGAGGAGAAGTCGGTCTCCCGTGCATTGGGACGAGGTTGGAGAGAGAGTGCTGATTGGGCCGAAGCTAGTGCAGTAGACAGCAGACATAGTGATGAGGAATCAGGATCGGATGAGAACAGCCCAGAGTCAGAAGAGTTACGCCGATCAGAGACGACGAGATCTGGAGTTATCTGTTGGGGATCACGTGTTTGTGAGGATATCGCCCATGAAGGGCGTGATGCGTTTTGGCAAGAGGGGCAGGCTCAGCCCGAGGTTCATTGGACCATTTGAGATTTTGGAGAGGGTTGGTGCTTTGGCTTATCGAGTAACCTTACCACCCAGCCTGTCAGCGGTCCATAATGTATTTCACATCTCGATGCTACAGAAGTATGTTCCGAATCCGTCGCACGTGTTGGATTTTGAGCCGCTCCAGTTAGCGTCAGACTTATCATTCGAGGAACGACCAGTACAGATTTTGGCTTGAGAGGAGCACAGACTTAGATCGCGGAGTATTCCGATGGTCAAAGTCCGGTGGCAGAATCACTCAGAGGATGAGGCTACCTGGGGAGACTGAGGCCGATATGCGGATGCGCTACCCCGATCTTTTTGGTACGTACTTAATCAGGGACAAAATTCCTTTAAGTGGGAGAGTTGTAACGCATATAAATTTCTTGAATACGTAAAAATGAGTGCATGACTAGGGGAAAAGTATTTTAGAAAATTATATGCTATTTTATGTGATTTATTTATGATTTTTATGTTTCATGATGTGCATGTCATGTTTTTAGCCTGTTTGAGTTCCGGACGCGTGGACGAGACTAGGGACGACCGAGATGAAAATTATTTGAGATTTTAAGCCTTAGATTTTTAATAATAAATTTATTATTTTTAAGCAAGCAATTTACGAAAATTGGGGTTTTTATGAATATTTTTAGGGGAACCCTTTTTTGTCTATACGGTCCATTTTAATGGACTTTATTGTATTTTAAAATTGGGGAGGCCTTTTATTACAAAAATTATCCATTTTAAAGCCAAGTTTAAAGTTTTAATCAAGACTTCAAGTTAGTGGAGGGTTAACTCCTTTTTATTTTCTTAATTAAACATGAAGGGTCATTTTTGTCACCACTCATTATTTCAAACGTAAAATTTGTGTAACCTAGCCTCCACTCACCCTCTCATAGCCGTCCCCTCCCCCTTGAGCACACTCCATCGACTTTTTCAAGGTTTTTGGTGATCCAAGGTGGTTTTTTGTCCCGATCTCGCGTCCTACACGTCGGAAACTCCCATATCTCATTTTTCTCCATCAAAGGAACGTAATATTGATTATTTTTCTCACCATTTACGCAATAGTATTCTGATTTTAATGATCAAATTCATGAATTTCATGTGACTTGTTATGATCTACGTTTAATGTTTTAGATCCACGCATGCCTCATACTTTTCTAACATGATTTCGATTGGTTCTTGCATTGAATCGGTTTAGGTCTGTCCAAGGGGCTTATATAGGATCCTTAGTGGTCTAATGGTGGCCCATAGACGTGGAGGAAAGGGCTAAACCAGGGCTGGATCGAGGTTGGTGGTGCGGTCGCATGGCGTGCGAGCAGCCTCCTTCCTCGCATTTGTGCGTGCGTCGTGGCTCACGACTGGGGCCTTGTCCTGGTCAGTTGGGACCGGCCGGATCTGGAGGTGGTCCAGCCGGTGGGGCTCTGGCTAGGGTGGCCAGAGCAGGGAGGTCGAGAGGCGTGAAAGGGGCATTGTCGCATGGGGCGGTAGCGTGCATGGGAGTAGGGTTTGTGTGGTGTTTTGTCCGGTTCAATTGGACCGGTTCGTTGGGTTAGGTTGGACCTGGTCGGTTAGTCCAGGGTCGAGTCAAAATTTTTTGAATTTGGTTCGAATTATTTTAATTCTGGACCGGTTATTTTAATTTTGAAGCATAAGGTCCAATTTTAAGATTTTTGGTCAAATCTTTTAAAGTCAAAGTTCTTAGTCAAACTTTTAAATTATTTGGACCTAATATCTTATTTTAAGTTTTAAAGTCAAAATTGGGGTCTTTGGAATTTTAATGAGTCAAAATTGGTCAAGGAGTTTTTAATTAGGCAAATTTTAAAATGGTTGACTTTTTAGTAAAGGATGGAGTCTTTTAAGGACTTTTAAAGGTTAATTTTAAAGCTTGGATTCAAGTCGTGTATAGGGCTAAGTTCAATTTTAAGTTAATTCTAGGTTCTTTTTGGGCTTAGAAGTAGTGGGTCAGGCTCCTGAACCAGTCCTTGACCGGATTATAAAAATGTAGAAGCCCGTGAATATATACTTAATTATATATGTAGTATGTTATGTATGTTAATTTTTTAAATGAAGGAATTAAATATATATTGACGGGCTAAGCTTTTAAATTGCATGATTTTAAGAAATGCACGCATCATGAGATTTTATGAAACGATAAAGGCATCTAGTTAGACCTGAAAGATTTGTGGATTAATTAAACTAATTAATCGGGTTTGGTATAGACCAGATCTGGCGTGAACAGATCTGGGATGGATCAGGTTTGAGCTGGTATGCTTGGTGAACGTATCAGGTCTGTATGAATATTAGAAACAACTCTGGAATGTTGGAGAATTTCACGGGAACGTGATCAGATTTGAGAATTGATGGTGAAATCTGGTTGTCGCAAGCCATTAAGGGCACGCTAGTTGGATAACCTGCACGGGTAGCGAAGCGACGTCATTTGGGAGAAACCAGATTTTAGTTGCGCTAGTGGATTGTAATGCACGGACCGGCCCGGTTTGTGGTTTTGGTGTAGCCCGATGCGGTTCATGGATTCAGATTTGACTGGTCTGCATGAGATCTAACTATTCTTGTTTGGAGCGATGCGACACCGTTTAGCGAGACACGTGTATGTTCTAGCGGGATTGTTGTATGACATTGTTTAGAAGAACTGCTAAGATGTGAGATCTGGATTGTGGCGCGACGCCGTTTTGAGAAATCAAATCTGTTGCGTGCTGGTCGCTAGGAGCGTGTTCTTGTGCGACGTCGTTTGGTAGTAGCGCGCTGGTTTAGCGTATGGTCCAGATCTGGAGTGGTACTCAGATCTGAGTTGGTATCAGCTTTGAGTTCTATGTTGTCGGTGGCTACTGTCATCAGATTTGGGGAGATTTAAGTTATATTTATTGACTTCGACCGTGGTCTCGCAATTATTTCCCAACACTTAGAATATATCTTCCCGACATCGAACTCTCTTCTGTCACGATACCCTTTCTACTGTTCACCGTAGTCTATTTCCTTCGATAGCCGACGGTAGACAACTCCGATTGGAGCAAGAGTGGTAGCGTTGGATTCTTCTTGCCAAGGCGCTCATTTGTATACCTCTTTCGAAGACTTGGGTTAGCTCGAGGAGCGAACGTGAAGGATCTGCAGTGTGTCGTTGTTCGTTTGCAAACACATTTGGTTTTCCCATTCAGGTAGTGCTTTTTAGTAAGAGCTAGATCCTCCCTTATGCTTCGTTTAGAGCTATCTGTTGTGCTAGAAGGGTAGGATAGAGCTGATGGAGCTCGTAGCTTCCAGTTAGTAGTTTTGTGCTACTGTCTCTGAGTATTATCGTTGTTGTTGGCTTAACAGGTTTCAGATTTGAGTTGCTCGGGACCCTTGTTGTGGTAATTGTAGCTCAGAAAGCTAAGGTACGGATATGATCTTATGCTTACAGCTTTGAGATGGACTTGTGTATAAATGGGTGTGTGCTGATATGTTGAGCAGTGTGTATGTTTTTATTACTGTGCTGATGCTTGCATCTGTTTTACGTATGTTATACCTTGGTAACTCCCAGTCTCTCACACATCCGGTGACCACTCTTATTTCTCGTATCCAGTTGTATGCCGTCCTTGGATACTTTGATCTCATCGTTCTCATGCATCACATCGCATTTATAACTTGCTCTATCTATTTGCTGTTTTATGTTGCTCTCCGTACTGGGTTTGACCCCTGTCCCTCTGGGGCTGGATTTTTTTGTTGCCTATGTGGTTGTTCAGGTTATCCAGGTTTCTCTGCTGGTCGTGGAGATGGCCCAGCTGGTGGTGCCCCGGGAGGTGCATAGAGTGTCCCAGATATATATATTGTATATCTAATATTAGGCCGTAGAGTCATCGCCGGGGAATGCCCCGAGAATGTGATGTTCTATTGCTAATTTGGGACTTATGTTTGGGAGTCACTGGATGCTTGTATTTGTTACTGTATCTGTTGTTGTTGGTTTTTGGTTGTAGTAAAACCAATATTTTGAGTATCGATGAATTTTTAAATTATGTTTTCTAAGTTAGGCCAAAAAGAAAAAAATTATCCACTTTTAAATGCTTCCGCTATTTTTTATTGCGTGGTTAATCTTTGTATTGTGCACCGGGCCTGACATTTTTGGTATCAGAGCTTAAACTGGTATAAGCTCGAATTCTTTTTATCACACTTGAGTTTATGCAATTTGTTGCTTGTTGCATGTGCTTGACTAGGTGATATATCCGCTGTGTGATCTTACTGTGTTAGTCTTTGCCTAGATGCCACCTAGACGTAGGGGTAGATCTACCAGAAATATCTCGGTTGAGTCTGAGGGTCAGAATGAGGAGATTCAGCATAGTGTACCTGTTCTTAGGTGCGCTAGATAGGTTGACGACGAGGTTTATGTGTTGCCAGCTCGTGTGGATGAGATGGAATCGATTATGGCGAGGTTTCAGCGGATGAATCCTCAAACTTTCAATGGTGACGAGAGTAGTTCCGATGCTGAGTACTGGCTACAGCACATTACCGGACTTTTTGATATAGTGCGCTATGATGATGAGCACAGACTGAGTTTGGCGACCTTCCAGCTGAGGAAGAATGCAGAGCGATGGTGGAAAGGTGCTTCACGTACGCTCGAGGAGACTGGTATGGGTATACTAGGGATAGTTTCTGTACTGCGTACCGTCAGGAGTATGTTCCGGAGTCTTACATGAATGCCCGAGAGCGAGAGTTTGATAACTTGGTGCAGGAAACCATGTCGGTGGGTGAGTATGCTCGAAGGTTTTCTTCTCTTCGTGCCTACGTTCCTCATGTGTATGGCCGTGAGAGGGCGAAGAGGAACCGGTTCTTGGAAGGGCTAAACGAGGATCTGTATTCTTTTGTGTTGGCGAGTTCACCTACCAGTTATGCGGACGCGGTTGACAAGGAAATGACATCGAAGAAGGATTACGGAACCACAAGTCTCGGGTTCAGCCCCAAGCTGCACAAGGCTCACGTCCTAGTGTTCCAGGGGCGCAACCTCCCCAGTTTCCCCAGTCATCCCAGCAGCAGCCCCAGCAGTCAGCGCAATAGTCTGGGAGCCACAGGTTTAGGCCTCGTGGTCATCAGTTCAAGAAGAAGCAGGGTTCTAGTTCTTCCGACTCGAGCAGTTCGAGCAGTAGTAGTAGTCCTAGGGCTACCTTTGTGGCCAATGTGGAGGCAGACACCCTTCGACGCAGTGTACAGGGGTTCAGGGTGCTTGCAATATTTGTGGGCAATATGGACATTTTTCGAGAGTGTGTCCATTGGCTGGATCTCAGCACACCGCTGCCCCACCAAAGGGTCATACTAATGGGTCATCTCGAGGTCGTTATTTCCCTGTTCCGCAGCCGAGGATGGGGGAGACTAAGCATAGGCCGTTCCAGCAACATGTTCCTTTGCTATTTGGATAGTCTTCCCAGCCCCAGTTCTCAGGACCTCAGCATGCCCAAGTGAATGCCATGACTAGGGAGCAAGCGGAGGGCACTCCTGGAGGAGTGATTGCAGGTACTTGTATTTTTTTTTATTTTCCCGCACGTGTATTGTTTGATACTGGAGCATCACATTCATTTATAGCTGATGCATTTGTGGTTGAGAATGGTTTGCATACCACTTCTTTATGTGATGTTGTTCCTGTTGCGACTCCTGTCGACACGAGCCTGTTCTCCCAAGAGATTTAGTTGAATGGCATTCTTAGGTTTGGTGAGAATGTGTTGGTAGACAATCTGATTCGATTAATGATGTGGGATTTCGATTGCATTGTGGGAATGGACGTGTTGTCTAGTTTTAGGGCCACTGTGTATTGTTTCCATGGCGTTGTGCATTTTCGGCCCCGGTCTGGCTAGAAGTAGAACTTATATGGCCACGATTCCCAATCGAAGATTCCGTTGATCTCTACTATGAATATGTGCCTTATGTCGTTGGAGAATTCTGGATTTATGATTTATGCTTTAGACGCATCCTTGAAGTCGTGTGTGGAACTTAGAAACATCTCCGTTGCTCGTGATTTCCCTGATGTGTTTCCGAAGGAGATTCCTGATTTTCCTCCGAGGAGGGAGATTGACTTTAGCATTGAGTTGGTTCCTGGTACAGCTCCTATCTCGCGTACTCCGTATCGTTTGGTGCCAGTTGAGTTGAGGGAGTTGAAGGTACAACTTAGTGACTTGTTGGAGAAGGGTTTTATTCGACCGAGCATGTCTCCGTGGGGAGCTCCTATCTTGTTTGTGAACAAGAAGGATGGTTCGATGAGGATGTGTATTGATTTTCGGCAACTGAATAAGGCTACTGTGAAGCATAAGTACCCGTTCGATGACTTGTTTGATCAGCTTAAAGGTTCAGCTGTGTTTTCCAAGATCGATCCGTGTTCGAGGTATCATCAGTTGCGTATTCGAGAGGAAGATGTTGCGAAAACTACGTTTAGTATGAGGTATGGGAATTACTAGTTTTTGGTTATGCCTTTTGGTCTGACTAATGCCCCTGCAGTTTTCATGGATCTGATGAACCGAGTCTTCAGAGAGTTCATCGATCAGTTTGTGATTGTATTCATCGATGATATTTTGGTGTACTCGAAGACTCCGATGCAGCATAAAGAGCACTTGAGGTTGGTTCTCCAGACGCTTCGAGACTCGCAGTTGTATGCCAAGTTTTCTAAGTGCGAGTTTTGGTTGGACAGAATAGTGTTTCTGGGTCATGTCATTTCGGCCGATGGATTGTATGTTGATCCCGGTAAGGCAGAGGATCTTGTGACCTGGGAACGTCCCAAGAATGTGTCAGAGATTCGTAGCCTTTTGGGATTGGCAAGCTATTATCCCGCTTCATTGAGGGATTCTCTAAGTATATCTAATCCTATGATGCAGTTGACCTAGAAAGACAAGAGATTCGTTTGGATGGAGCAATGTGAGAATATTTTCCAATTGTTCAAAAAGAAGCTAACTTCAGCACCTGTGTTGGTTTTTGCCTTCAGCTTCCGGTGGTTTTGTTGTTTTTTCGGATGCTTAGCTTAATGGATTGGGTTGTGTGTTGATGCAGAATGGTCGAGTCATTGCGTATGCTTCTCATCAGTTGAAACTGCATGAGTCTCAATACCCAGTTCATGATTTGGAGTTGGCAGCCGTAGTCTTTGCATTGAAGATTTGGGGCCACTATCTGTATGGCGAGCAGTTTGTGGTGTATACAGACCATAAGAGTCTTCAGTATCTTTTCTCTCAGTCAGATTTGAATATGAGACATCATAGATGGATGGAGCTGCTTAAGGATTTCGATTGTGAGATTCAGTATCAACCCAGGAAAGTGAATGTAGTTGCTGATGCATTGAGCCGGAAAGCTCAAGTGTCGATTCTTGCATCGTTATCTATTTCGAAAGTTCATGAGCATCTGAGCACTACTGGTTGGCGTTTCTACCCAGGTGAGGATTATGTTGTGGTGTCATCTTTTCAAGTTGAGCCACAGATTGTTTCGAGTATAAGGGCAGCTCAGAGAACAGATCCATATATCCATGAACTGAAGTTGAAGGCTAGAGCTGGACAGCTGGAAGATTATTCTATCTCATCTGATGATTGTTTGAGATTTCGTGGCAGGTTGGTAGTGCCAAATCTGATTGATTTGAAGGAGGAGATCTTTAGGGAAGCACACTGTAGTAGACATAATGTCCATCCTAGTGCAAGGAAGATGTGCCGTGACGCCCAAACCCATGGGAATCAACGGAATGGAGTAATTAAAAAAAAAATCGAAACTAATAGAAGGACTAAATGCGAAAAATTATAAGCTGTATTCCCTTTAAAAAGCTGATATAAAAATAGTTGGGCCGAAGTAAACAGTAGCAACAGCTTTGGAATAAAAGAACTTCAGATTTCGATTCAAAATGAGATATTACAACTTTGGAACTCTATATGAATTCTCTATTGTTGTAATGGATCTTAATACAGATTTCGACAAAGATCGAAAACAACAACAGCTCTGACTTTGCAGAGACACTGGCCTTTGACAAACACACGCAACCCCTAAATCTGGTTCAGCTCGCGCCACCCGCCTGCCCCTGAGCTGCCTCACATGCATCTGGAAAACTAGTGAGCCCAGGGGCTCAACAAGTAAAACTGAGGATAACAAACATCACCTAACTGAATCTTGATACAAAAATTAAAGGAAGTCAGCGGAATTGAAAATCTTGCTACTGAAAGACAGATCAGAACATCAGATCTGAATTTCTTATACTGAGTGACTTATAATCTAGAGGCTCTCTGGTGGTCCTGGTGCATGAAGAATGTTATCTGAATTTTCAGTAATTCTCTATGAACGGATTACAGTACTTCCATAATCATGTCCCTTCTGTGAAAGGATTATAGTCATACCATAATCATGTCCCTTCCTGATTGACCGGGTCCTCTATGTCATAAATCATTAAAACTGAAACTTTACTTCCTTAATTTTAAAATAGCTATTATACTTTGCTTTACATAAAAGATCGATTACTGAAAATGGGTTGATTCACTGCTATGAAACTCATTTTGTAAAACCTTACTGAGTGTACAGCTGGGCTACGAGCTGGTGATAGCAGAAACCATCTCGGAAGAGAAAACGCTTATAAACGCAAAACAGATTTGGCTAAAGAAAATAGATCTCAAGCGTAAAGAACAGCTTTGGCATAAAATAGATCTTGGGTGTGAAACAGATCACAGGCGTGAAGAACAGCTTTGGCTAACGAAAATAGCTTACGAATAGGAAAACAGATCTGGTTCTACGAAAAAACAGCTTACGCGTAACAAAACATATTTGGTTTTAATAAAACAGCTTACGCGCACTAAAATGGTAACATAAGCTTCATAAGAAGAATTTCAGCTTTGAGAAACCAAATCAGTTTAGCAACGAATCACGCAGACCGGCAAAGAACATAGGCCAAATCTGCTTTAAACGAGGGTAATGCACCACCTTAGACAGTCTCTAAACAGACCAGCTCAGCTTATTCGACCAGAACCTAGTCCCGATCAAACCAGAACCGCCTATCCATTCAAAGTCGATGTCCATGGCTATCACAACACACTAGAAAATAGAACTTCTCTTTGGCTTATCTTATCTGGAAATCTGTACAACTCAGAATTTTAAAAACACAACTGCTTGCTAAAAGATAACTGATGAGTTTTTGCAAAACTAAAACATCACAACAGTGAATCCGTAGCTTAAACATGAACTTAAACTGGTTGAACTGAAACATGCATCAGGCAAGCACACAACATAAAACACGAAACAATCTATGTTTTCCAGATGCAGCAAGAATAGATTTTACTTGCCTGAACTGAGGAGCACAACGAGCATATGGCCTCGACTGGAAACCTTCTCAAGCACAACTCTGCGAGCTTCTGTGGATTTTGAGAGAACTAAAGATTTCTTGAAACCAAAATGAGCTCTAAACTCACGTACAAAAATCATATATGGGAGAGTTTTTGCAAAACTAAAACATCACAACAGTGAATCCGTAGCTTAAACATGAACTTAAACTGGTTGAACTGAAACATGCATCAGGCAAGCACACAACATAAAACACGAAACAATCTATGTTTTCCAGATGCAGCAAGAATAGATTTTACTTGCCTGAACTGAGGAGCACAACGAGCATATGGCCTCGACTGGAAACCTTCTCAAGCACAACTCTGCGAGCTTCTGTGGATTTTGAGAGAACTAAAAGATTTTCTTGAAACCAAAAATGAGCTCTAAACTCACGTACAAAAATCATATATGGGAGTAGTTTTGTAGTAGGTGAAAGGTACAATGATTAGGCATGGTTAGCTTACCAAATCCTTGCAAAATTAATAAAACTCCCTTCTACTATTTTAATTTGTAAATTTGCTACCTCATTTTATAAAAACCCAAATCTCCCATCAAAAGAATTTTATTTAAAAGAAAAGCTACTCCAGCTCAAGATCGTGCTTGGGGAGAAATCCTTCAAGAAACCATCTGGCCGTGCTTCTAAGCTGGAAGGAAAAAGAAAGAAATCAGATTAGATAACTAATGGTAGCTTGAACTTGAATCTGAATGCTCAATATCAAGACAGCCCTTAAAATAAAAAGGCTTGAAATTATGGTCATATGGATTTTGGGGCGCCACAACTCTACCCTCCTTACTAAAATTTTGTCCTCGAAATTTACTTACCAAACAGCTCTCGGTAGAGACTACGCATATCCTCTTCTGTCTCTCAAGTTTCTTCCCGCTCAAATTGGTTAGACCACAGAATTTTAACCATCGGGTTTCTACGATTGCTTAATTTCCTATTCTCCCTATGAAGAATCCTCTCTTGTCTTTCTTCATAACTTAGATCTGGTGCAAGCTAGATTGGTTCGTAGCTCAACACATGCGATGGGTTAAGAACATATTTCCTCAAAGCTGATACATGGAAAACGTTATGCACTGAGGATAGATATGGGGGCGATGCTAGTCTGTAAGCCAGCGTTCCTACTTTGTCCAAAATCTCGTATGGACCAATGAACCTTGGGCTGAGCTTACCCTTCTTCCTAAATCTCATTACGCCTTTCATCGGTGCTATCTTTAAGAATACATGATCTCCAGCTTCGAAACTTAGTTCGCGGCGTCTGTTATCAGCATAGCTCTTTTGCCTGCTCTGAGCTGTTCTCAATCAATCTCTTATTTTTCTAATAGATTTAGTGGTCTGTTCTACTATATCTGGTCCCAAACCAGTTCGCTCTCCTATATCATCCCAATGGATGGGTAAGGGGCCATATGAATTGATGCTTGGAAGCTATTGTTGTACATGATTCCACCAATTTAAGCTTAAATTCCTAGCTCTCTGAAAAATGTATGATACAAGCTCTGAGTAGATCTTCCAGTATCTGAATCGCCCTTTCTGATTGACCATTTGTCTGAGGGTGAAAGGTTGTGCTAAAGGTCAACTTAGTACCCAAAGCTCTGTGTAAAATTTTCCAAAAAGCTGACGTAAATCTTGGATCTCTATCAGATACGATCGAGAATGGGATACCATGAAGTGTTACTATTTCTCTTATATGCAACTCAGCGTATTTGCTCACATCGTAAGTTGTGTTGACTGGTAAGAAGTGAGCAGATTTGGTGAGTCAATCTACTATAACCCAAAATTGAATTATATCCTTTGATAGTTCTGGGAAAACCAACTATAAAATCCATTGCAAACTCTCCCACTTCCATTCTGGTATTGGCAGGGGTTTTAGCATACAATCTGGTCTCTGATGCTCTGCTTTGACCAGCTGACATGTTAGGCTTATATCCTTTGATAGTTCTGGGAAAACCAACTATAAAATCCATTGCAAACTCTCCCACTTCCATTCTGGTATTGGCAGGGGTTTTAGCATACAATCTGGTCTCTGATGCTCTGCTTTGACCAGCTGACATGTTAGGCATTCTGAAACAAATTTAGAAATATCACGTTTCATGCCTGGCCACCAGTACATCTTCTGAAGATCTTTATACATCTTAGTAATCCTTGGGTGCACTGAGTATGGGGCTGTATGAGCTTCTGTCATCAGATCAGAACTCAAGTTGTTCACGCTAGGAACCCATAGTCTACCTTGGTATCTACAACTCCTCCAACTGAGGTATAGAGATTTCCTCCTCTCTCTACATCTTGTTTCACCCACTTCTTCAGCTGTTCATCTCTCAGCTGCCCCTCTCTAATCTATTCTATCAACAAAGACTGGATGGTGAGAACAGCTAGGGCGACAGTACTGTGATGGGGAATAAGCTCTAGCCCAAAATTCTCAATCTCATATGCTAAGGCCTCTGAGCTGTGATCTGGGTAAATCCTATCGACTTCCTGCTAAGAGCATCTGCCACCACGTTGGCTTTTCCTGGGTGGTAGCTAATGGTACAATCGTAATCTTTGACCAGCTCTAACCACCTCCTCTGTCTCATGTTCAATTCTTTCTGAGTGAAGAAGTATTTTAAACTCTTGTGGTCTGTGAATATCTCATGTTTCTGCCCAAATCTTCAGGGCAAAAACCACTGCTGCTAACTCTAAATCATGCGTAGGATAATTCTTTTCGTGATTCTTCAACTGTTTGGAAGCATACGCTATTACCCTACAATCCTGCATCAATACAGCTCCTAAACCTAGCTTGGAAGCATCTGTGTAGATAACAAAATTCCCTTTCTCAGAAGGCATGGTTAGCACTGGAGCTTCTATCAACGCTTGCTTCAACTTCTCAAAACTCTGCTGACAATTAGGGATCCATTCAAACTTAACTTGTTTCTTAGTCAACGAAGTCAATGGAACCGCTATCTTCGAGAATCCTTGAATAAATCGCGTGTAATATCCAGCAAGTCCCAAAAAGCTCCTTACATCTGAAACAGATCTGGGCATGGGCCAGTCTCGCACAGCTTCGACCTTACCTGGGTCGACTTCTAATCCATCCTTAGAAATTATGTGACCTATAAATGCAACCTTCTCTAGACAAAACCCACACTTGCTAAACTTAGCAAACAATTGCTTGTCCTTCAAAACTTGTAGCACTATCCTAAGATGATTGGCGTGCTCTGAGCTGGTCTTGGAATACACTATCATCTATAAATACGATAACAAACTGATCAAAAATGGCTGGAAAACTCTACTAATCAAATCCATAAAAGCAGATGGAGCGTTGGTTAATCCAAAAGGCATTACTAAAAACACATAATGGACATAACGTGTCCTGAAAGCTGTTTTATAGATATCGGCCTCTTTGATCTTAATCTGATGGTATCCGGATCGTAAATCTATTTTTTGGAAAACACTGCTGCTCCCTTCAAATGGTCGAACAAATCCTCACTCCTAGGCAGGGGATGGTCGAACAAATCCTCAATCCTAGGCAGGGGATAATTATTCTTAATGGTAAGCTTATTCAACTCGCATTAATCTATACACAATCTTAAGCTCCCATCTTTCTTCCTAACAAACAAAATAGGGGCTCCCCAAGGGATGTACTGGGTCGTGTGAATCCTTTATCCAAAAGATCTTGAATTTGTTCCTTCAGCTCTTTCATCTCTGTAGGAGCAAGCTATAGGGCGGTCTGGAAACAGGAGCTGCTCCAGGTTCGATAGCAAATTCTAACTCTCTGTCTGGAGGTAGTGTCAGGCCTCGTGCTCTCAACAGAGTAAAATCATACAAACACACGCGGAAGCTATAAAAAAGCGGGTAAAATTTTCGCTTTTTGGCCTGACGGTTTAAACAATATAATTTAAAATACCACGATACTCAAAATATATCCCAGTTTATAAAAACAATCAAAACGCGGGCTACCAGCCAACAACAACAGTATAGCATAACAACAACAACAATGTATCCGACTCCAACAATAAAATACAACGACAAAGCGCAGGGCATCGCCTGGCTAACGGTACTGATACATATAAATATGCTATACGCTACTGGGATACTCTAACCACCTCCTGGGGAACCTCCAGCTGGGTTAAAACCACGACCAGCTGTAAAACCTGGGTTCCCTGAAAAACAACCAAAAACAACGAAACAGCAGGAGTTTTGACATTGAAAAACAAAAACAACATTTGAGAAGCACCATATGCAACAATATATGATTTTGAAAACAAAAGCTGATGCATTTGCTCAAAAATTATAAACGACAGTGACGCCACTCTCCCTGTCTTTTATAACATGAGCTCAAATCATTTTTAAACTTCAAAATTTTGCATCAGCTGAAATCCGCAAAACAGAGCAATTAAAACCAAATCAGAGCAAACAAATATTTCAAATAACATGTGCTACTGAGTTGCTTAAATCTACAAAGAACCAGTACAGAGAACAGCTCAGATTTTTCATTCTTCTATCTCGCCCCATGTGCTTGTCACTGAGCCTCGCTCCAAGTGATCTTACAGCACAACGAAAATAGAAGCTTGGCATCTGCCCGAGACTCGCGCATCCCGACAGTTCATCAAGCGAAAAACCGGTTCTATATATAAACAGATCTGGCCTTCA
>KV016876.1:222332-235114 GCA_001598015.1 Dorcoceras hygrometricum
TGTGACGTGGATGATTCGAAGTCAACCTCTGGATTTGTATTCATGCTCAATGGTGGTTCTGTCTCTTGGAAGAGTTCCAAGCAAGACACCATCGTGGATTCAACCACTGAGGCTGAGTACATCGCAGCATCAGCTGCTGCTAAGGAGGCGGTTTGGATAAAGAAATTTCGTCCAAGAGTTGGGCGTCATTCCTGATGGAGTTGGTCCAGTCCCGGTGTACTGCGACAACACGGGTGCCGTTGCGCAAGCAAAGGAGCCTAGGTCTCACCAAAGATCCAAACATATACTGAGGAAATACCACATAATACGGGATATTGTGGCTAGAGGTGACATAGCAGTTGAGAGAGTCGCCTCTGCGGACAACGTTGCTGATCCACTTACAAAGCCCTTGCCAGGACCGTTGTTTGAAAAACATCGCGAAACGATTGGACTACGTCTGATGAGTAGTTGGCTATAGGGCAAGTGGGAGATTGTTAGAATAGATTTCCAACTAGTCAACTTGTGGCGTGTGGGTTTTATTGACTCTTGTATATGACAATCTTTATTTATGAAATACGCATTTATTTATGGCATTCTTTATTTCCATTATGTTATATAATGTTAACAATTGCGTTGGATAAAGACCTAGAATGCATCATAGTATATGTTAGATATGATAGTGGATATGATGGCTAATCATGAAACACATCTAATAGTCATTGTGCATTGTGAATTCGTTCCTAGTCGATTGGGCCGTCAAAATGAGGATAAGGCCGCCCGAGCTTGAGACTAGCATCTGCGATGTGAAGTACCATGTTTCATTGGTAGGGAACATCGTGATGCTCTGAGCATGCAGATGGATAGTGACCTGGTGATCTATCGAACTACCCTCATTCGTACTTTCCAAGTGGTTACCATTTGTCGAATGGATAAGTCCGAGGTCTTGGTTGTACTGATTAGTCCTCACTACTCGAAACGTCATTGAGACTCTACATGATAGGCATCTCACTTTGACCCGTTTTCGACTCACTTGGGGTCATTAGGCGGCGGGATTGGGTGAGATCCCGATGCATGTAGGAGTCGATGCTTCGTTGTCAAAGATTCACCGCTCGCTTTCATGCGTGGATATCCTATGCTATCTGAGGGGATAATAGTGTATAAATATATGGCCAGAGTACTGGATGTGTTTTAGGTAAATGGGTTTACCTAGTTACACTCGTGATGTCACTATTCGATCTCCAAGATGTATGCATAGCTATCGGATCTCTAGCAACTCTCGATTTACCAATGGTCGTTGATCTGATCGGGATATATGTGTTGAAAGGACCGTACTGTACGCTAACCACATGGAAAATCTATAAATAGAGGCCCTGGGGTATTCATTTGAAACCAAAAGCTCCTCAACTTATTCTTCCTCTCCTCTCCTCTCCTTCCCCACCGCCTCCGCCGCCACCGTCGTCGGAAATCTTGTTACGACCATTCCGGCGAGGAGATTCCGTCCGTGAAATCTTAGTCGAGTTTTCTAGTGCAGACCGGCGAAGGAATTGGGATTCCGGTCGTGGATCGGATTAGGAGGCCAAAACCGCCAATTGTTGAAGTGCCGATTTCCTCGTGAAATTGGTCGGAGCCAGGCGCCTAGACGCAAGCAAGGTACTGTTCTGAACATTCTATGAATGTTTTTATAGGTGTATTGACCGTTCCCGGGCTCAAATTTTTAAATCTTCTGTTGCACCCCTGGACCGGGATCCGGATCCATCGCTGCGCCAATAGTTTTGTACCTAGATCTGAGTTGGTGAGACATTTGAATTAGTCGCCGATGACTTCTGTTGTAGCTTTGACTGGGGATTTAAATGCAAGTGCTGATCAACACTTAGAGCATTTCGAACCTTAGATTTCCTATCTTATTCCCCGATAACCCTCGATTGCTACTGTTCATTCGAACCCTATTTCCATCGATTGCTGTCGTTTGCCGCCAGCGTTTGGAGCAAGATTGGTAGCGCTGAGCTCGTCTTCTTTAGGGCTTTCAATTAGTACCACTTTGGAGACTGGAGTCGTCGGATTTGAGGAACGCGAAGTTGCTGTAGTGCTTGAGTGTCTTCGCGATGGACCAGTAGTTCTTCTGTTCTTTAACAGCCTTGGATTTGAGCTTGTAGTAACTTCTGCTAAGTGTGCAGATAAGCTGGAAGCATAACAACACAGATCTCGGACGAAACGCCAACGAGAAGATTTCAGATCTCAGCTTTCGAACGAAGAAATTAAGCCAAGAGCATGTCATAGAAGTTCACATGCTGGATCAGCAACTTAAACGCAAGCTGGATCAGCAACGGAGACGTCCAAAGCTAGAACAGCAGATCATAAGCAGGCATAGGCCAAGGTGGTCAAATAAGCTGTGACAAAAGCAAATAAGAGTAGCTCAGAAGCATTTCAGATCATACAGAAGCGAAGCAGTAGACGAATCAGATCAGAGATTAACTGGAGCATAGAAGTCAACTGCTGAGCTTATCAGCTTAGAGAAGAACAGCTCAGAATGATCAGCAGAGGCGATCAACTTACAGCAAGAAGAATATCATATCAGAGCCAAAGCCGTATCAAAATCAGATCAGAGCTGAGCAGTTCAGATCAGAACTGAATTGCATGGAGAATTGGAGAAGTACAAAGGAATCAGCTCTGAGCTGATAACAAACAGATTCAAAAAGAGTCTGTATCAGATCTGAAGGATCAAAACAGATGGATGAATCAGTTTGAATAAGGAAATTCAAACTGTTGTATTGTCACATCAGTTCACAAGAAGACGAAATGCATTAAATAGCCACACCTACCCATGTACAATAAAGAACGAAAGGTACACACAATGTCAGATTGCTGCAGAAGCTTTTCAACGGATAGAAGTTTGTGTCCAACAGTTATATCATTGTGGGAAGCTATTTATGCGAAGCAGTCGAATATCAGATCTTAAGAGCTTATTGTAACATTCGACTGCTGAGCTGATTCTAGCTTAATATAGAAGCACTTCCCAGTTGTGTGGATTATATATTCAAGAATTAAGCTTACACTGTAAATCTCACACACACAGAGATTCATTAACAAATAGCCGAGATCTGATTAAATAAATTGAGTGTATCTCAAACCAAACACCAAAATCCCGTCTTCACCCGAAGACGTTAAACTTTGTGGTTGTAGTCTTTGAACAAAGACGTTAAAGAAGTTCATAGAGTTGGATGAACACAGCTGCGAGCTGGTGTAGAATCTAGGAGTTCAATTTTGGGCAGAGAATAAGTCCCAGCTGAGTGGGTTGTACATGATGATGTATAATCAAAGTCTTCTAGTGTTTACCTTCCCATCGAGGAAGAAGGGGAGACGTAGGATTTTCAGATCCGAACTTCTAGAAACAACAACTGATTATTTTAAGCTTTCCGCATACACGCATAGCATCTGTTTAAAACCAGTTTTCAGCACTGCAGTTTTTCAAATCTGTTTTTGTTTATCTAAAATCAAGGTTCAGTTTGGGTGTTTTCCGCCTTGGTATTTTTACCTGACCCGATCTGTTCTCGGTGCTCATATGTTTTCAAGAACAATGAGGTATTGCACCTCGTTAGAGCTATCAAACTCTGATCAGATCTCGCGGTCCCTCCGACCATAGGTGCTCAGCGAGATCTGATCCTTTCCTAACAAGTGGTATCAGAGTAGGTGGTTCTTGAAAAGAGCATTTTTCTTAAAAACACATGTGCTATTTTTTTAAAGGTTTTAAAAATTTTGAAAAGCTTATTTTATGAGGAATAGGTGAGAAATGATGTTTGAACTTCGGTGTTTCTTTTGTCGTGCCGATGCAGAATGCGCGAGTTCTGTGTGTATGCCAAGATCTTATTTTGGTTGGGCTGACTTCAGCACATGGGAAAAAATAAGAGAAATGAAAGAAAATCAGGTTGTTCAGTTATCTATTTTCACCTAATCTGAATAAATTAAGTGACTCAATAGCACGTGTTCATATTTGAAACAAATTTGCTTTTGCTCTGATTTCAAAATGTTTTTATTGCGAAAAATTTCCAGCTGGTGCTTTGTTTTAAAATGATTTCAGCTTACGTTAAAAAATATAGGGAGAGTAATGATTTTGGAATTACAGAGCATTATTCCAAAAGAATATGCAGCAATATGTCTTCTGACGAGTTGACACAGATCAAGTGTGATCTGTGTGTATGCCAAGATCTTTAGTTTTTTTATGGGACAAAATTGAAGAGAAATGGAAGAGATTCTATAAATTCCATTATTATTTATCTCTTAATCTTAGTAATTTGAGCATATATATGAAGCACCATCTCAGATTTGGCTTTGTTTTTCAGCTCAGATCGCGACTCTATTAGTGCGTGATCTGTTTCTCTCAGTGTTTTGTCAAAGCTGATATTTCTTGCAATCATATCTGTGCTACAAAATGTTTTAAAGTTTTAAAACTCATTTTATGAAAGATAAAGGGTGTAATGCATTTTGAATTTCAGTTTACATCTTCTATCGAGCTGACACAGATTACGTGTAATCTATGTGTACGCCATTTTCTCTGTTTATGGTTGTGCTGATCAATAGCGCATGGGACAGCAACTGAGAAACATGGAAGAAGTACTGTTAATGCAGTTTTCATTTATTTCCTAATCTGAATAGATGAAAATTTTCAGTAGCATACGATCAGTTCTTTCAAAATCATATCATTTACTGCTTAAGGTAGTCCCTAATCTATTTTTCGTTTCGAAAACTGAAAACACATTGCTGCTACAGTTCTTGCTTTTTCAGCTTATGGAGAATATATATTTAAAAAAATTAAAGGGAAGGCCGTGTTTCGATCTCTTTTTGATTCCCACAAAAAGGGAGAGAATTCGGTAGATCATTCATCTGTTATTCCAAGTTTTTGTGTGAATAAAAAAGGAAGAGATTGTTGGGATCTGTGTAACAGATCTAGATGTGAGTTTTGAGTTACACAAAACTTGCTGTTATGTTTCTAATATATTTACTAAGTGTGCAGATAAGCTGGAGAATAACAACACAGATCTCGGACAAAACGCCAACGAGAAGATTTTAGATCTCAGTTTTCGAACGAAGAAACTAAGCAAAGAGCATATCAGAGAAGTTGTGAGACCCGAAAGCTTACAAGAATAATTGAGTTAATTAATTGGGTTTAGCATAGACCAGATTTGGTTGGAACAGATCTGGGATGAGCCATCTTTGAGCTCGTATGCTTGGTTTAGTTGTTGGGTTTGTTTAAGTCCTTGGAACAGATCTAGGGAGTTGAGTATTCTCGTGGGAACAGATCAGATGTGAGTGTTAGTCAGTACTGGTGATCGCGCTCAGCTTTGGTGATGAAATCTGGCATCGAAGGTGTTGGAGGTGAGCCAGCGTGTTTCTGTAGTGAGTAGTTAAGCTACGTCGTTTGGATTAGTTGGAACGACGGCGTTTTGGTTAGCGAGCGAGAATCAGATCTGAGGTGTTGGTCTTCAGATTTCGATGGGATCTGAGTGTTGCGATGCTGGTTAGCATTTCAGATTCGAGTAGGGTGACGTGTCTAGATGCGACAGTAGATGCGGTGCGACATCGTTTGAGTAAGTCGAGATCTGTTTATTGTAGAGAGATCTGTTGTGAAATTCAGATCTGAGTGGGAAATTAGTTTTGAGACTTAAGTTGTCGGTAGGTTCGATTCTTCAGATTTGAGCAGATCTGACCTTCATATAGAGAACTTTGCCTCCGTTCTTTATTTTTTAGCTCCGACACTTAGAAATATTTCCCGTGAGCAAATTCTGTCGCGATACCCTAGCTACTGTTCACCGAACCTTATCTTCTTCGATTGACGATGGTAGACAGCTTCGATTGAAGTAAGAGTGGTAGCACTGGACTGCCATTGCTGAGACGCTTTGTTTGGTGCTGCTTTTGGAAGCTTGCGTGAAACTGGTGAGGCGTGCGAAGACATCTCCCTTCATTAGTCTGTTATCATAAGCGTCGGATTTCGTTTGCCGTTCTGGTAGCTCTTTGGGTGAGTGTCAAGATCCTACCTTGTGCTTTGTTTAGAGCCTTCTGTTGTGTTAGAAGGGTAGGACAGATTTGGTTGAGCTCGTAGCTCCCGATTCGTGGTTTTTGTGTTACTGTCCCTGAGCTAGTACTTGTGTTTGGCTTAGCAGGTGTGAGATCTGTGTTGTTAGGGACCCTGTTATAGTAATTGTAGCACAGAAGACTTGAGGTACGGATGTGAGCTTGTTTTACAGCATTGTACTGAGCATGGATGTTTATGCTTGCTGCTGTGTATGCTTGCTTTGTTGTATATGTTCTGTGTGAGGACTAGAATTTGCTAAGTACGATTTATTAGCTAATTAGATTTGGTTTAGAATTAGCTAATTGATTTTCTGAGTATCGGGTTTTCAGATTTGAGGATTTAGTGATTTTTATAATTTCAGTTTTGAGCGGAATCTGGATGCTCAGATGTGCCCTTGTGTGTTTGCGTGAGTTGTTGCAAGCAGGGAGCAAAACGATGTCGTTTTGAGCGCTGGTCAGATGTGGTGTTGCTGGAGGTAATGCGATGTCGTATTATGTTTTCAGAATAGAGGGATCTGTAGCGGGCGTGAACAGATGTGAGCATTTGCACGAGGAAGTCAGCGATGGTTAGTTGTCCAGACTCGTTCAGATGTCAACGATGGTCAACGGTGCTGACTGATGAATTCAGCAGTGACCAAGATCTGAGGAGCGCTAGCGTTTGTACCAAGATCTGAGTTGGTGAGACATATGAATTAGTCGCCGATGACTTCTTTTGTAGCTTTGACTGGGGATTTAAATGCAAGTGCTAATCGACACTTAGAGCATTTCGAACCTTAGATTTCCTATCTTCTTCCCCGATAAACCTCGATTTCTACTGTTCATTCGAACCCTATTTCCATCGATTTCTGTCGTTTTCCGCCGGCGTTTGGAGCAAGATTGGTAGTGCTGAGCTCATCTTCTCTAGGGCTTTCTATTAGTACCAGTTTGGAGACTGGAGTCACCGGATTTGAGGATCATGAAGTTGCTGTAGTGCTTGAGTGTCTTCGCGATTGTGGACCAGTAGTTCTTCTGTTCTTTAACAGACTTGGATTTGAGCTTGTAGTAACTTCTTCTGAGTTGCCGTGGGGCTGCTAGGGCAGTGAACTTGAGTTGGTTATTGCGCCCTTCTTGTTGTAATATCTGTTGAGGTTTGAGGTACGAATTGATCTATATATTAAGCAGTCTTCGATATCAGCTTTGGGACTATTTCTTTCGTGTATTAACTGTTGTGTTTGTATTTACTGCTGAGTGATTGTGCTCATATCTGTTATGTGCGTGTGTGATGCTATGCATTGATTAAGCATGAGTCTGTTGTGCATTCATGCATGCATATTGAGCCTGATTCCTTTGAAAGCTGAATTCCTTTGCACGTTGTGATCGGCCGGCTGAGTCATCGCGCCTGAAAGTTCGAACGTTGATGTTGATGTGGTGTCCAGCTGAGTCGTTACGCCTGAAAACCACTATGCCTTGTGATGGTCGGCTGAGTCGTCGTACCTGAAGATCACAAGATGATGATGATTGATGAGATTGCACAGCTGAGTCGTTGTGCTATTCTATTTTCCTACCGATGATTCTTGTTAGCCCTTTCATGCATTGCACGATAGATATATTGCATTGTCTGATATGATTTATGCTTTTATTGTGCTCTTCGTACTGAGGTTTGACCTCATTTATTTTCCCTGTTTTGGGCTGCCTGGGTCTGTATTGGCTTTGGCGGGTTCTTCATGTAACCAGGCAGGACAGAGTGGAGCTTCAGCTGGTCGATCCCCTTTTTGATTTGAGTCCCAGTTATATTTATATTTATATTGAGCCAGGGGATGTCCTGTGCCTTTGTATGTTGGGGGATCGTGTGTTGTTGTTGTTGTTTGAGTTTTGAGTTTAACTCTTATTTTGAGTAGGATGTATTTTGAAATGATATTGGATCAGGCCCTTATTCGAAAATTTTTAGCCCATATTTTTATGATGCTTCCGCATATTTTGTGACTAATTGTTGTATCGCACGTGGCCTGACATTTTTTGTATCAGAGCTTAAACTTGGATAAGCTCGTTTCCTTTTGATCACACTTGAGTCTAGGCGCAGAGTTTGAGTTTTGATTTTGACTGACTCTGTGATTGTGTGATTTGATTTTCTGCCTTTGTGATTTATCTGCTTGTTTTCTTACCTCTGAGTTTTGGTGGATGCCGCCGAGGAGAGGTAGGAGTAGGATTGCTAGGCAGATAGATGGGGAGTCTAGAGCCTCGGGCAGTGATGAGGATGTTGAGCAGTAGGGTATCCCTTTGCGTCGCCGTGGTAGACATTGGCGGAAGGTTGGCTTGAGCACATGGAAGAGTTGTTTGACGTTGTGGAGTACTCTCAAAAGCGGAGGCTGAAGTTAGCAGTGTTGTAGTTGAGAGAGCATGCGCAACGCTGGTGGAAGGGTACTTCTCGTGTTATGAGAGAGACTGGAGTTGTGATTTCGTGGGAGAGCTTCTGTGCAGCTTTTCGACAGAAGTATACCCCTGAGTCTTTCTACAACAACCGTGAGAGGGAGTTCGACAATCTGAAGCAAGGGAACTTGAGGGTGGCCGAGTATGCCAGGCAGTTTTCTTCATTGTTGTCGTATGTTCCCCATGTTGCGAACCAAGAGAGGACGAATAGGAATAAGTTTTTGAGAGGGTTGAGGCCCGAGTTGTTCCGGATGGTGTTAGCTGGTTCCTTTGTGACGTATGCTGAGGTTGTGGATAGAGCAGTGGACATTGAGGAGAGTCTGATGGAGGTGCAGAATCAGGTTCAATTGATAGCTGGACGTAGTTTCCAACCTGTACCGGAAGTGATGCCTTCTTTCCAATCTCCTCAAGTGCAGCAACAGTCGAATCGTCAGAGGTTCAAGCCCCGAGGGAAACAGTTTAAGAAGCGTTCTAACTCGAGTTTTTCTGGATCAGTGAATTCTGGTGGCAGTGGCTCCGGAGGAGGAATGACTTGTGGACAGTGCGGAGGTCTTCATATGACTTCTCAGTGTCGTGGAGTTCAGAGCCTTTGCCATAACTGTGGGCAGCCTGGACATTTTGCTCGAGTGTGTCCGACTGGAGGACAGTCTTTTAGTCAGTCGCAGCTAGGTTCAGCTGGTGTTTCTTTGCAGAGACTGCAACCTTTTGCTCAGACCCAGCGATCAGGTTTCCAACCCCGTGAACCATCTAGGTTTTGTGGACCTTCGAGACCTCAGTTTCCAGGACCGCAGCAGGCTCAAATGAATGCCTTGACGAGTGAGCAAGTCGCTGAGATGCCTGAGAGGATTATTGCAGGTACTTGTGCTATCTTTGATTTTCCTGCACAAGTTTTGTTTGATACTGGAGCATCACACTCCTTTATTTCTGAGTTGTTTGTGTATGAGTGTGGGTTGAGTTCTTCCCCACTGTGTGATGTTTTCTCTGTATCTACCCCTGATGGCATGCGTTTGTTGTCCCGTGAGGTGGTGTTGGATTGTGTTCTTAGGTTTGATGAGCATGTGTTGGTGACCAATCTGATTGTTTTGGGAATTAAAGATTTTGATTGTATCTTGGGAATGGGCGTGTTGTCCAGTTATAGAGCGACATTGGATTTTTTCCATGGTGTAGTGAGATTTAGGCCTGAATTTGGAGAGAAATGGGATTTCTATGGTGCTGATTCGCGACCTAAGATTCCTTTGTGTCTGCCATGGAGATGTTAGTTTGTTGTCGCTAGAGAATTCAGGGTTTATGATTTATGCCTTGGATGTTTCCCAAGTATCGCGAGTAGAGTTGAGCGATGTTCCGATTGCTCGAGAGTTTCCTAACGTGTTTCCGGATGAGATTCCTCGATTCCCTCTGAGACGAGAGATTGATTTCAGTATCGAGTTGGTGCCAGGGAAAGCCCCGATTTCTAGAGCTCCATATCGGTTGACGCCAGCTGAGTTGAAGGAACTCAAAGAGCAGTTGCGTGATCTGTTAGAGAAGGGCTTCATTAGACCGAGCATGTTGCCCTGGGGAGCTCCGATTCTTTTTGTGAAGAAGAAGGATGGATCTATGAGGATGTGTGTGTATTTTCGACAGTTGAACAAAGCGACGATTAAGAACAAGTATCCGTTGCCGAGGATTAATGACTTGTTTGACCAGTTGCAGGGATCTGCAATATACTCTAAGATTGATCTACGATCTGGTTATCATCAGTTGCGGATCAGAGACGCTGATGTGGCAAAGATGAAATTCAGGACGAGATATGGGCATTATGAGTTTTTGGTGATGCCTTTTGGATTGACGAATGCTCCTGTTGTCTTCATGGATTTGATGAATCGCATCTTCAGTGAGTATATAGATTGTTTTGTGATTGTCTTTATAGATGACATCCTGGTGTATTCAAAGAACTTCAGAGAGCACAAAGAGCACTTGAGATTGGTTTTGCAGAAACTGAGAGACTCACATCTGTATGCGAATTTCAGCAAGTGTGAATTCTGGCTGGATAGAGTTGTCTTCTTGGGTCATGTTATTTCAGCGCAAGGAATTTCTGTGGATCCGAGTAAGGTCGAAGCAGTTCTTAACTGGGAGCGACCTAGTAATGTTTCTGAGATCCGTAGTTTCTTGGGTTTGGCTGGCTATTATAGGCGTTTTATTGAGAAGTTCTCTTTGATAGCTAGGCCGATGACTCAGTTGACCCATAAGGATAGGAATTTCGTTTGGACTGATGCGTGTGAGTCTAGTTTCTAGTTGCTTAAGGAGATGCTGACTACTGCTCCTGTGTTAGCTTTGCCTTCGGGTTCTGGAGGTTTTCTAGTTTGCTCTGATGCTTCTCTGAGTGGTTTAGGATGCGTGCTGATGCAGAACGGGTATGTGATAGCCTATGCGTCTCGACAGTTGAAGCCCCATAAGACGAGATACCCCGTTCATGATCTTGAGTTGGCTGCGATAGTGTTTGCCTTGAAGAAAATATGAGGCAACGCCGCTGGATGGAGTTGCTGAAGGATTTTGAGTGTGAGATTCAGTATCAGCCTGGGCGGATGAATTTGGTGGCCGATGCTTTGAGTAGGAAAGCCCAACCGGCGATGTTGATGTCGATGAGTATATCTAAACGATAGCTAGGCCGATGACTCAGTTGACCCAGAAAGGTAGGAAGTTCGTTTGGACTGATGAGTGTGAGTCTAGTTTCCATTTGCTTAAGGATAAGTTGACTACTGCTCCTGTGTTAGCTTTGGCTTCGGGTTCTGGAGGTTTTGTAGTTTGCTCTGATGCTTCTATGAGTGGTTTAGGATGCATGCTGATGCAGAACGGGTATGTGATAGCCTATGCGTCTCGACAGTTGAAGCCCCATAAGACGAGATACCCCGTTCATGATCTTGAGTTGGCTGCGATAGTGTTTGCCTTGAAGAAAATATGAGGCAACGCCGCTGGATGGAGTTGCTGAAGGATTTTGAGTGTGAGATTCAGTATCAGCCTGGGCGGATGAATTTGGTGGCCGATGCTTTGAGTAGGAAAGCCCAACCGGCGATGTTGATGTCGATGAGTATATCTAAAGTCCACGAGGATTTGGGGATTTATGGGTGGCGTGTTTGTTGGGGATCCGGATCACGCCCCCCGGCGAGGCAGCGGAAGAACAGAAAATAAACAGCCGGGAGATGATCAATACGATTAATACAAAACAATTATGCCATACATAGGGTGTTCAAAACACTACCTTGCTGGCACTTGTGCCTAGCTCCAACCATAGTTACAATAACGTCGGCTCTTCACGTTAGATTGCGGTAGATATCGCCAATCCGGTCCACGACCGGATACGATACTCCTTCGTCACCCTGCACTAGAAGGCGTGACGAGATCTGCACGAACGGATTCTCCTTGTCGAATTGGCCGGAACAAATTCCGGCGAAGAGGCGGCGGCGGCGGCGGTTGCATTCTAGGTTTAGGGTTAGAGTGTCTTGTGTTTTAAGTCTAGGTTTAAGTCTAATTAAATAGACTTAAGTGTTGGACTTGGACCGGCCCAACGGGCCCGGGTCCAACGATGAACATTCAGTTCATCTCCACCACCGAGACTTCATCGTAACTCCGATCGCCGATCAGATCGGACCGATCGATTCAGTTTCCGAAACTGAATATTATGATCTGGAAAAACCATTTTTCAGAACCCCATTTCAAAATGACCGTTTTGCCCCTCAATGGCGGGAAATCTCGATTTGACCCGAGTTGACTTTTAGGAAGTCGCACTCCCCAAAATCCTCTTCGCGTGCTCAACACATTGAGCTGAGTATCCGTGCGGGAATCTCGAATCCAGTACTTGTGTGACCCTCAATGGTTCAGGGATACAGCTAGCCGTGGGCCCACAACCATTGTGGCTCCGGAATCACAATTCTGGACTTGCCCATCGGATCATGGTAAAGCGTCTAGCAACATCGCCCCATGATCCCCTAGGTATCACTGATAGTGCATGCAAGAACCAGTTGGTCGTGGTTAGCGTACAGTACGGTCCTTTCAATCCATATATCCCGATCAGATCAACGACCATTGGTAAATCAAGAGTCGCTATAGATCCGATAGCTATGCATACATCTTGGAGATCGAATAGTGACATCGCGAGTGTAACTAGGTAAACACATTTACCTAAAACACTTCTAGTACTCTGGCCAGAGATTTATACACTATTATCCCCTCAGATTTCATAGGATATCCACGCATGTCTGCGAGCGATGAATCCTCGACAACGATGCATCGACTCCTACATGCATCGGGGTCTCACCCAATCCCGACGCCTTATGACCCCAATTGAGTCGGCAAAT
>KV016879.1:0-10077 GCA_001598015.1 Dorcoceras hygrometricum
GTAGTGCGAGCTGGCAGTGTAGCTGCTCTGTACTACTATCAATTAAGTAGTAAGGCGTAAGCTGGATTCAGCTTTGGGAGTTACGCAGCGTTCTGAGCTGAGTAATAAGAACAAGAGTGTTGTTAGGATAAAATTTATTAGTTTTGGTGATAACAAAATAAGACTAGTTGCTGTTGGACATTCAGCCGTTGGTTAGTATATCAGTGGATAGTCAGTAATCAGCCGATGGTTTGTTATCAGCAGTTGGAGTCTTCAAGGGTTAATCAACAGGTGTATCTGTCTCAGACGCAAGCATTTAAGTGTTAGCGTGTTTTGTTAAAGATTGCAAAACGACAGCGTATTGGATCGGCACTAAGATTCAGTCGTTTGAGTTTGCGATAATGGTATTTCAGCAGGTGCATTCTTTAAGGGAAATCAGTAGTTGGAATAATCAGTAGTTGAGTATTCTTTACAATGATCAGTCGCAAGATACAGTGTTTTGGAATCAGTCGCAAGATACAGTGTTTTGGAAACAGTCGCAATCTACAGTGTATTACATATAAGTAGTTGTCTACAGTACTATTTCATTATCAGTCGATGGTTTATTTAACCAGTCGGGAGGTACAGTAGATTTTATTACGAGTTGTGGTCTACAGTGGTTTATGTAACCAGTCGGGAGCTACAGTGACTTGTGTAACCAGTCGCTGATACTTGGTGTTTGCGAATTGTAAAACTACGTCGTGAAAATAAGTTAATACGACAGCGTTTGGTTTAGAGCTAGAAATCAGTCGTTGGGTCACAGATGGTGAGATTGTACATCGACCATGTGGTGAGATTGCATGGCGTTCCGGTGTCGATAGTGTCCGACAGGAATCTTAGGTTTACTTCCAGGTTCTGGAAGAGCTTACAAGCAGCTTTTGGGGTCTAGATTAGCTATGAGAACAGTGTATCAGCCCCAGACAGTTGGCCAATCTGAGTGGACCATATAGACTTTATAGGATATGCTGCGAGCTGTAGTGATGGAATTTGGTGATGATTGGCAGGATTCCTTGTCTTTGGTAGAGTTTTGTACAACAATAGCTACCAAGTGACCATTGGGATGGCACCACTCGAGGCTTTGTATGGTAGGAAGTGCAGATCGCCTATCTGTTCGGAAAAAGTTGGGGAGAGGCAGTTGTCTTCGCCAGAGTTTGTGCAGCACATGAAGGACCAAGTTGAGCTGATTCGTCAAAAATGAAGGTTGCACAAGATCGCCAAGTCAGTTATGAAAATAAAATGCGTAGGCCTTTGGATTTCCAAGTTGGCGATCGAGTGCTTCAACGAGTTTCTACTTTCAAGAGCGTGGTGAGATTCAGAATCAAGGGTAAGTTAGCTCCTAGATTCATCGGCCCGTATGTGATTATTGAATGTATTGGAGCCTTATCGTATAGATTGCAGCTGCCGCCTGAGTTGTCATCAATGCATGATGTGTGTCTTGTGTCAATGCTGAGGAAGTATGAGTCGGATCCTTTCCATGTGTTGAGAACCAATGAAGTTTAGTTGGACCAGACCTTGAGATACATCGAATATCAGTGAGAATTCTGGAAATAAATGAGAAGCAATTGAGGAATAAGACCATACCTTTGGTTATGGTGTAGTTGAATAAACATGGAAGAGAAGTGTCTACATGGGAAGTGGAAGCCAAGATGAGACAAGAGTGGCCACATCTATTTGAGTACTAATTCCTTCCACGTGTTCTGTTTATTTCTGGTTTTGTTGTGATACATTTTTTTAGTCTATGTTGTTTGTGGGGGCTACTGCGTACAATTTTGAGGACGAAATCTGTTCTACATAGGGGAGAATTTTATGACTATAATTATTTGACGTTATTAGTTGTTTAATCAAATCATCATAGAGAGTTAATCATGAGCTGATATGTTGGCGTGAGTTTAGTTGACCATCGTGACCTACGTTGACCATCGTTAGCTGAGCGATGTTGAGTATAGCCAGACCTGATACTGTGTTCTGGTTTGTTGTAGTGCGAGCTGGCAGTGTAGCTGCTCTGTACTACTATCAATTAAGTAGTAAGGCGTAAGCTGGATTCAGCTTTGGGAGTTACGCAGCGTTCTGAGCTGAGTAATAAGAACAAGAGTGTTGTTAGGATAAAATTTATTAGTTTTGGTGATAACAAAATAAGACTAGTTGCTGTTGGACATTCAGCCGTTGGTTAGTATATCAGTGGATAGTCAGTAATCAGCCGATGGTTTGTTATCAGCAGTTGGAGTCTTCAAGGGTTAATCAACAGGTGTATCTGTCTCAGACGCAAGCATTTAAGTGTTAGCGTGTTTTGTTAAAGATTGCAAAACGACAGCGTATTGGATCGGCACTAAGATTCAGTCGTTTGAGTTTGCGATAATGGTATTTCAGCAGGTGCATTCTTTAAGGGAAATCAGTAGTTGGAATAATCAGTAGTTGAGTATTCTTTACAATGATCAGTCGCAAGATACAGTGTTTTGGAAACAGTCGCAATCTACAGTGTATTACATATAAGTAGTTGTCTACAGTACTATTTCATTATCAGTCGATGGTTTATTTAACCAGTCGGGAGGTACAGTAGATTTTATTACGAGTTGTGGTCTACAGTGGTTTATGTAACCAGTCGGGAGCTACAGTGACTTGTGTAACCAGTCGCTGATACTTGGTGTTTGCGAATTGTAAAACTACGTCGTGAAAATAAGTTAATACGACAGCGTTTGGTTTAGAGCTAGAAATCAGTCGTTGGGTCACACAAGGATTCAGTTGTTGAAATAGCGCATGTGTTTATTAATAGTTGCATACTTTCAAGTACTGACCAGCAGCAACATCATTAACTATCTTGAAAGAAAGTTGAAGCTGGTTAACAGAGAAATTTCAGGCGCAAGCAACAAGCTATTCAAATACGATTGATTACTCAAATTGGAAAAGATCAGTAGAATCGTATAATTGCCTGGAATTAAGAAGACAACGTCGGTACTATTTTGGTAAATAGTACATATTTACAGAGAGCGTTATACGATGTTTGCATAGAAATGGAAATCGACAAATTAGCTCTGACGATGTGCATATTTACCATGTAGTGGAGCATGATTGACGGCATACGAATTACAGAGATTCAAAAAGGGGATTTTATTTCCTTTGGAGAAATTAATGACCGTTGAGAACGAAGACTATATATAGAAGATTTTTGAATTGAAGTAAATACCTTTGCTATTGAAACATACCGTCACTCTGCCAAAATTTACGAGCGTATTTCAATTTGAAGTTATTCTAAAAAAGCTCACAACTCGAAGAACTCTTAAATCAAGCCTTCATAGTCTTAACTTCGAGTTTATTCTCTGGTTCAATCTTTTGAATCGAGTTTCGTTGTTTAGAAACCAGAGAATTTACAGCACTCAATAGACCTGTATTTCATCGTTGTATTCATTGTTGAGTCTGTAACAAACGCACTGTTTAAAATCCGTTTGAAAAACTTATCAATCTAAGTGTTGCAAAATCAGCAGTTGCGTCTGCGTGATTGTTTGTGGAGTTGATAGGAGTTCATCTTGAGCGAGGCTCGGTGACGGGTTGTTTGCAGAAGGGCTATAAATCATCAAATCTTCTAGTGTATCCTTCCTGAAAAGGAAGAAGGGGAGACGTAGGATATTTATATCCAAACTTCCAGAAACAAACTCTCTGCCTTAATCTTTTACTTAACGCATTTACTTATTGCTTTATTGTTCAGTGATCGATTGGCTTATTTCCGCACATTATTTTATAGCCAAGAGATCAGCATTTAAACTGAGATACCTTAAATCTGGTAACTCAGATTTAAGTAAGCGAGGTGCTTGTAAAACTATTTTAAGGGTTTCGAAAATTTAAAATACCAAGGAGTTCATTCGACCCCCCCTTCTGAACTCCTGCTAATCTGTTCAGCAGTTAGCGCGGGTCATCGCTGAATGTTGGCGTTCAGCAGTGGTGACGTCAGCAGTGGTCGCTGAGTGGTTGTGCTCAGTAGTTGTAGCGAGATATGTTGTCGATGAGCAGTAGAGAGCACGCTAGCGTGTTTCGGTAGTGATTAGTTTTACATCGTCGTTTGGATTATTTGGAACGACGGCGTTTTGGATTAGAGAAGATAACTCAGCTGTGAGTTGCTTTAGCGTCAGCTGTGTGAGAGATCTATTGTAGCGTTGCTAATAGATGTTGGTTAGTGTTCAGCAATGAGTAGAGGGTGACGTATCCAGTTGCGACAGTAGTTCTCTGCGACGTCGTTTGAGTTAGTAGAGATCTGTTCTGGCTTAGAGAGAGATATGTTGCAAGATCTGTTTGCGAGCGGGAATATCAGTTGCGATATCTTAAGTTGTTGGTGAGATCTGTTCAGCGGTCTTGGACAGATTTGAGTATAAGAGTACTTGGTCTTCGTTGCCTTGTATTATTGTTCCCGACATTTAGAATATTTCCCGATTGCCAATTTCTGTCGCAATACCCTAGCCACTGTTCACCGAACCTTATCTTCTTTGATTGCCGGTGGTAGGCAGCTCCGACGAGAGTAAGAGTGGTAGCGTTGGACTCCTCTTGCTGAGATGCTTCGTTAGGATATTGTTTTCGAACGTTTTCTTGAAGCTGGAGAGGTGTGCGAAGACATCTCCCTTGTGTAGTCTGTTAGCATAAGCGTCAGATTTTGCTCCTAGCTTGTTGGGGTAAGTAAAGTTCCTACCTTTAAGCTTTTGTTTAGAGCTTTCTGTTGAGTTAGAGAGGTAGGATTAGCGTCGGTGGATTTTATAACTCCCAGCTGCTGTGTTCTGGCTACTGTCCCTGAGGAATTGTGTGTTACCGTTGAGCAGGTGGTAGATCTGTGTGCTCGGGACGTCATTGTGGCAATATTCTGTAGTAATTGTTGCACAGAGAATTGAGGTACGGATGTGCGCTTGTTTACAGCTTAGGATTGAGCATGGATTATGTGCTTTGCTGTGTATGCTCTGTGCTGTTATCGTTTGTGCATTGTTATGATATCAGCTGTTGCATTTGTATACACGCATTATCCTGTTGAGCTCTGTTTTGCTAGCTGTACCTGTTATGTTGATTTGAGAGTACTAGGCTGCTATGTTCGAGGACGACCGATTAGTTCCCGTATACCTCGGATGTCAGGCCCCATGCTACTAAACATAGATTATAGCACAATTAAGCACATAATAGCGGAAGCATAAAATAAGGCTTAAAAATTTTTTCAAAATAATTTCGGCCTGAACTCAAAACCATCATTCAAAATATTCATAATCAAAATACGAGTTGACTCAAACTCATATAAAACAGGTAACATCGAATCTCAAATCAAATATAGATGCCCAATACAATAAAACACGGGACAGCCCCCGGTTTAATACATATCATAAAATAAACTGAGATTCAAGGAAACGGGGATCGACCAGCTGTCTCTCCACTCGGTCCAGCTTGGTTACCTGAAGATACTTCAAATGGGTAACACAGACCCAACAACACAAAAGCAGGAAAACAAATACGAGGTCAAGACTCAGTACGAAGAGATATCAAAACAGCTAATCATGCAACATGCTATAATCGATGTTATGCAATGCATGAGGGCTATCAAGGATCGGATAGCTAGACCAGTGTATCAACTGGCAAATCATCTCAATCAGCCTCTATACCCGCACGGTGTATCAACCGAGGAAATCATCGGTCAGTGATCTACAGAGCCCGTCAGCCCATCATAGCTCGGTGGTAGACACTCGAATCCGGTAGTCACCACTCCGATGATAGCGTTGGACTTTTCAGGCACGACCCATCTGTCGTCCAGTCACTACGTGGCTATCAATCAGGTCATCAATAAATCTGTAGATCAGGCTCAAGATGTATGCATGAATGCCAAGAAATTCATATGTGATTTCTACATGCACAGTTTACGCAAAACAGCACATACAATCAATCAAGCATGCTTCACACAAATACATAACAGAAATTAAATCAGATTTCATGTCACGAATTATAGCCATGTCCATGCTCAAAGCTGTTAGAGCTGTTCAATTCGTACCTTCCACAGCTTAATTCTACCTCACAGATTAAGAACAGAGCACGGATCCCAAAATGGCACAATTCAGTTCTCTTCTGGCTTCCTCAACCACGGCAGAACTCTTCCTGGAACTGAAATCTGTACAAGGTATCTAAATTCTCAGCTAAATCTGAACCTGTACATCAAACACCTACGGCCAGAACTCTACTGAAGTTCCATCACCCACGCAGGTATTAACTACATGAACAAAGCTACAAAACCGAGAAATCTGTACAAGGTATCTAAATTCTCAGCTAAATCTGAACCTGTACATCAAACACCTACGGCCAGAACTCTACTGAAGTTCCATACACCCACGCAGGTATTAACTACATGAACAAAGCTCAAAACCGAGAAGAAACTCTTACCCTAAAGCTCGAGAAAGCTGAAAAGCTGCGGGTTTCACTTCTGCGAAAAGAATCGAGCTCTACTGCTGAAACGCTATTCTCCACTCCAACTAATCCAACCTCCAGCTGGTATCAATCGAGATAATTTCTCCAGGAGAACCCAGCGCCACCAATCTCACTCAAAAAGGAGGCGTAAATCGACGAATATCTCCGGGAAATGGAATGAACAGTAGTTAAAACGAGGGTTTCAAGAATGTCGGGGAAAAACTGAGGAATATCGGTGTCTAAAAATATCCTAAGTGTTGCTCAACACTTATTTTAAATTCCTCCATTCAATAGCTACTGAACGAGTCAAACACCGACGAAAACAGATTCCTGCATCAAAACAGAGCGCCGAACGGATTTCTCAAATCATCGCTCACATCCATCAGATTCCAGCGTTAACACTAACTCTCGCACAACAAGTCAAAACGACATCGTATCGGTGACATCTGAACGCTCCAACGTTAACATGTATCAGATCCCTCCGCTCTCACAATTCAAATCACGCTAAGCGCTCACTAGCCAAAACGACGACGCACCACTTAACGAAACGACGTCGCACTTGAGACATCTGAAACATAACTAACGCTCATCGCTGAATCAGATCTCTTCAAAAGTACCTTCACCAGCGTTCAACACCACTGAAACAGATCTCTCATCTGTACACGCTAATGCACCAGCAGTCAACTCCGCAATTTACCAACACATGGCACCCTCTCACGCCCACGAATTAACGCTACCAGATTCATCTTACCACGAGACATCTGCTCATGTCACACGCTAGAGCTATCAGATCTCTCGCTACTCTCCAATAGCGTTGACGTCTTTTTAAACCACAAACCAGATCCCATCTTCAAGCGAGACATCTGAAATCACGAAATGACGGCGTATAGCTTCTAGCGCCCAACTCAACTATCAGACTTCACCAAAACGATAGCGTTTCACTAAAATTTCACGGCCACTCACGCAAACGCCCAAGGACTCAGATCTCACCCAACGACGGCGTTTCACCTCTAAACGCTAAGGGATCAGAATTCTTCCTTAAATTTCACCAATTCGACTCCAATTATCGCACAGATTTCACCCGATAATTCATGCGACTAAAATCTGAACAACTCCCCGAGAGATCTGAAATTCTCAAATCAGATTTTCACCAAAAATCTCAAATCTGAAATCTGAAAATTCGAAAATTCTAAATTTGAATTTCTCAATCCACACATTCTCCCCACCTTAAGAGATTTCGTCCTCGAAATCAAAGGCAAACACAGGGAAGAAAATCAAGCAAACATTCAAATCAAACGGAAACATCTGAACAAGCTCGAATCAAAGCTTAGAAATTACCTGGAATTAACACGGTCAGTGCTCAAATAGATGAGGGCAATCCTGTCTCATCTTCTCCTCAACCTCCCAGGTTGCTTCTTCTCTTACTCCATTGGACCATCACCAACGGAATTATCTTGTTCCTCAGTTGCTTCTCCTTTCTATCCAGGATCTGCACTGGATATTCGACATAGCTCAAGGCAGAATCCAGCTCAACTTCGTCGTTTCTCAAAACATGGGACGGATCTGGCTCATATTTTCTCAACATTGACACATGGAAGACGTCATGTATCGCTGCTAATTCGTCAGGCAGCTTCAATCGATAAGCCAACTGTCCAATCCGCTCAACAATCTCAAAGGGACCAACGAATCTAGGAGCTAATTTGCCTTTAAATCTGAAACGCATCACGCTCTTGAAAGGAGAAACTTTGAGAAATACTCGATCGCCAACCTCAAATTCCAAAGGTCTGCGTCTTCTATTAGCATAGCTAGAGAAACGATCTTGAGAAGCTTTCATTCTACTCCGAATCAAATCAACCTGATCTTTCATGTGCTGAACAAACTCCGGGTAGAAAGCTGTCTCTCGCCAACTTCTTCCCAACAAATCGTGGGATCTGCACTTACGACCATGCAACGCCTCAAATGGAGCCATCCCGATAGTCACCTGGTAGCTGTTATTATACGAAAACTCAACCAAGGACAAAGAATCCTGCCAGCCTGCTGGGGATCCGGATCCGCCCCCCGGCGAGGCAGCGGAAGAACATAGAATTAAAGCCGAGAGACGACAATACGAAAAATTCAATAACAAACTACGACATTCATAGGATGTTTAGGCGATTACCTTGCTGGCATTTGTGCCTGGCTCCAACCGTAGTTACAATAACGTCTGCTCTTCTCGGTAGATTGCGGTAGATATCGCCAATACGGTCCACGACCAGAAACAAGATTCCTTCATCAGCCTGCACTAGAAGGACTGAAGAGAGCAGCACGAACGGATTCTCCTCGTTGAATTGGCCGGAAACGAATTTCCGGCGAAGAAGGGCGGCGGCGGCGGCTTGTGAGAGTAGAGGAAGGGGGCGGCTAGCACTAGGTTTAGGGTTTGCTTGTTATGAATTAATTGTGTTAAGTCTTGGTTAGAGCTTAATTAAATAAACTTAAGCGTTGGACTTGGACCGGCCCAACGGGCCCGGGTCCAACGATGAACATTCAGTTCATCTCCACCACCGATACTTCATTATAACTCCGATCGCCGATCGGATCGGACGGATCGACTCAGTTTCCAAAACTGAATGCTATGATCTGAAAAACCGTTTTTCAGAACCCCAGTGCAAAATGTCCGTTTTGCCCCTCAACAGCGGGAAACCCCGGTTTGACCCCTGTTGACTTTTAGAAAGTCGCACTCCCCAAAATCCTCTTCTCGTGCTCAACACATTGAGCTGAGTATCCATATGGGAATCTCGAATCCAGTACTTGTGTGACCCTCAATGGTTCAGAGATACAGCTAGCCGTGGGCCCACAACCATTGCGGCTCCGGAATCACAATTCGGGACTTGCCCCTCGGATCATGGTAAGAGCGTCTAGCAACATCGCCCCATGATCCCCTAGGTATCACTGATAGTGCCTGCAAGAACCAGTTGGTCGTGGTTAGCGTACAGTACGGTCCTTTCAATCCATATATCCCGATCAGATCAATGACCATTGGTAAATCGAGAGTCGCTATAGATCCGATAGCTATGCATACATCTTGGAGATCGAATAGTGACATCACGAGTGTACCTAGGTAAACACATTTACCTAAAACACTTCTAGTACTCTGGCCAGAGATTTATACACTATTATCTCCTCAGATAGCATAGGATATCCACGCATGTCTGCAAGCGGTGAATCCTCGAAAACGATGCATCGACTCCTACATGCATCGGGGTCTCACCCAATCCCGACGCCTCATGACCCCAAGTGAGTCGGCAAACGGGTCACAGTGAGACGCCTATCATGTAGAGTCTCAATGACGTTTCGAGTCGTGAGGACTAATCAGTACAACCAAGACCTCGGACTTATCCACTCGAAAAATGGTAACCACTTGGAAAGTCCGAACGAGGGTAGTTCGATAGATCACCAGGTCACTATCTATCTGCATGCTCAGAACATCACAATGTTCCCTACCAATGAAACAAGGTACTTCGCATCACAGATACTAGTCTCGAACTCGGGCGGCCTTATCCTCATTTTGACGGCCCAATCGACTAGGAACATGTTCAGAATACACAGCGACTATTAGATGTGTTTCATGATAGCCGTCATACCCACTATCACATCTAACATACGATT
>KV016881.1:1513-12765 GCA_001598015.1 Dorcoceras hygrometricum
GTACGCTAACCACGACCGACTGGTTCTTGCAGGCACTATCAGTGATGCCTAGGGGATCATGGGGCGATGTTGCTAGACGCTTTACCATGATCCGTTGGGCAGGTCCGGAATTGTGATTCCGGAGCCACAATGGTTGTGGGCCCACGGCTAGCTGTATCCCTGAACCATTGAGGGTCACACAAGTACTAGATTCGAGATTCCCGCACGGATACTCAGCTCAATGTGTTGAGCACGAGAAAAGGATTTCGGGAAGTGCGACTTCCTAAAAGTCAACAGGGGTCAAACCGGGGTTTCCCGCTGTTGAGGGGCAAAACGGTCATTTTGCAATTTAGGGTTAGATGATCTGAAAAATTGTTTTTCACATCATAACATTCTGTTTTGGAAACTGAGTCGATCGGTCCGATCTGATCGGTGATCTGAGTTAGATGAAGTCCCAGCAATGAATATCGTCATTTGGACCCGGGCCCGATGGGCCGGTCCAAGTCCATTGTTAGTGTATTTAGTTAGACTTAAGAGACTTCATAATTAGTGAACTCAACACAATTGCAAACCCTAACCCTAAGCACCAAAAACCTCCGCCTCCCTCTCTCAAACACGCCGCCGCCGCCGCCGCCGCCTCGAGTCGCCGGAATTCGTTCCGGCCGATTCGACGAGGAGAATCCGTTCGTGCAGAATTCGTCAGTGCTTCTAGTGCAGCCTGACGAAGGAGTCTCGGTTCTGGTCGTGGACCGGATTGGCGATTATCTACCGCAATCTACCGAGAAGAGCCGGGTTCTTGTAATTTCGGTTGAAGCCAGGCACAAGTGCCAGCAAGGTATTCGTTTTGAACGCCCTATGTATGTTGAATTATGAATTCTATTTTTCGTATTGATCGTCTCCCGGCCTTTATTCTTTGTTCTTCCGCTGCCTCGCCGGGGGGCGGATCCGGATCCCCAACAATTGTTTGCTAAGTTTAGCAAGTGTGAGTTCTGGCTGGAGAATGTTGCATTTCTAGGTCACATAACTTCTAAGGATGGATTAGAAGTTGACCCAGCTAAGGTCGAAGCTGTGCGAGACTGGCCTGTGCCCAGATCTGTATCAGAGGTGAGGAGCTTTTTGGGACTTGCTGGATACTACAGACGATTTATTCAAGGGTTCTCGAAGACAGTGGTTCCATTGACTTTGTTGACTAAGAAACAAGTTAAGTTTGAATGGACCCTTAATTTTCAGCAGAGTTTTGAGAAGTTTAAGCAAGCGTTGATAGAAACTCCAGTGCTAACCATGCCTTCTGGGCAAGGGAATTATTTACATAGATGCTTCCAAGCTGGGTGCTGTGTTGATGCAGGACCGTAGGGTAATAGCGTGAAACGAACCAGACTCTAGAATATTTTTTTTAAAACATTTGCGGAAGCATAACTTTAAATATGGCTCTTCCTTTCTTTTCTAAATCATTTTCTCAAAATACTTTAAGTATGGCTCATTCCTTTCTAAAACATTTCTAAATCATTTTCTCAAAATACTTTAAGCATAAATAAAGGAATATTTGAAAACTCTAAAAACATCCAACATCGTAAATCAACTGCGTAAAATAATGAAAGCCAAGATGTTTAAAAACCAGTATCTAAAACTGTAACATGACAAAACCGAATCATAAAGGCGGTCACGGGGTACTGCTGCGACAGGCGCTCAGAGGTCCTCACCACCAGTCGGAATATACTCCTCGACAAGATCATCACCTGCACCATTTAAACCTAGTGAGCCTAGAGGCTCAGCATGCTCTATCGTAATACATAATAAAGTACATACTAATAAAATCGCATCCAAGCACACACTTGTCTAAAATAGCGTTAAAAACATGAATGCGTGCCTGATCTTAAAACATTTCTTCATACATTTCATATCGTTCATACGTAACATAAACATACCAAAAGCATGACTTAACGTAACATGAAAAACGTATGAGTGGTATCCGTGAATGTGAGCGGGCGTGTGACTGATCAGTCGAAATAACCAACGTACGTGGCGGTGTGGTTCACCCGACCTCAAGCCGGGATCCCTATATGTCACACCTCTATGCTTGCCACTTCACCATGATGTCAACACATGGATCCATAGACACATAATCATACATTAAAACAGGGGATCCCCGGGCCCGGCTACCCGGCTAGCTTCCATCATTAAACTTTGTCACATCACTTCAATCCCTCGGGTTTTATCTTAAAAGAGACATGCCTGATCGTTTCATAAAATCTCATGATGCGTGCATTTCTTAAAATCATGCGATTTAAAAGTTTAGCCCGTTAATGTATAATTAATTATTTCCTTTAAAATATTTACGTACATAACATACTACATATATGATTAATTATACATTTACGGGCTTCTACATTTTTCTACTTCGGTCAAGATTGGTCCCGGCGCCTGGCTCACTAATACTAGGCAAAACCACGCTCCTTACAGACTCGATGAAATGAATGTTCATCCCCTTTAAACATTTTGCCTAATTTTAATTAAATATGGGCTTATGAAAATCAAGGCTAATTTTGACAAATTAAAATCAATTTTGACTTCTTAAAATCAATTTGGACTTATAAAAATCGATTTTGACCTTTAAAAGCAATTTTATTAATTTTGACCTCAAAAGTTGATTTTGACCAAAATACCGATTTTGACCAAATTAAATCCCAAAAATCGATTTTTGACTCCAATAAAATCCTAAAGCCATAACTTTGACTAAAAACATAAAATCAGGCATAACAAAAATTATTTAAAAGGTTTGACTCAATTTTGAAACTTCTGACTATTTCTTTAAAATTGGACCTCCGACACATTAATAAAAATAACAGGTCCGAAATTAAAATAACTTGACCCCATTTAAAATATTTGACTCGGGACCTGAAGAAATGATCTGGTCCAACCGAACCAGTCGAAACCGGTTCACCTAGACCGAACCAATTCTCCAAAAATAAACCTAGACCAAAACACACACCTAAGCAGCGGTCGCCACGACCAGCCTCTGGTTTTTGCATTTGCTCTCCATGCTCCAGCCACCAATGCCGGAGCCCTTATGTCTGGACCACCCCCAAGTCTAAACGGTTCTAACGAGACCAACCTTGGCTCAAACCGTTGGCTAACCAGGGAGAACTGGTCGCTGCAAGTGGACGCTCCAGCCATGCTGCTCCGTCGCGACCACCTGCTGGTCTTTGCGCTTGTTCTCCCTTATCCGGCCACAAATTCCGGAGCCCTTCCGACTGTACCACCCCCAGGTCCATGCGGTTCTAACTCGACCAACCATGGCCAAAACCATGGGCTAACCAAGGAGAACCGATCGAGGGAAGTGGGCGCATTAGCCACGCAGCGCGACGCGTCACCTCGACCTCTATGGCTTTTCCCTGGTTCACCCGATCACTTAGCCACCTTCCTACCTCGATCTAGACCACCATGAGTCTCCTAGGAATCCCTAGAACCAAGCCAATACCCCTGTAAATCGCCCTGCCCGAAGTCTTAAAAGAAGGAAGCGAAACATGTCAAGAAACGTGAAGTGCATGCATGAGATATGATCATAGATGTATAGATCTGAAATATTCACCATTAACTCATGCATAATTTTCCTAAAAACAGGTTATTATGATTTAATTGGCGAGAAAAGGGAATGATATCACATGCCTGGGTTGAAGAAAACGCGGATCTGCGAGGCACGGACGTTGTAGACGCGAGATCGGGGCGCAACCGGCTTTTGATCACCAAGCTTCTTCAAAGGTTGCATATTTTCGAAAGTTTGTGTGCTATGGAGTGGAGAGGACGGCTGGTTGTGTGAAGAGGAGGCTAGGTTTGTGTAACTTTGTGTTTAGGAAATAATTAAAGTGCCTAATATAACCCATACTAATTTAAATTAAGAAAATACAAGCTTGCCCCTCGACTTAAATTAAAAAGGTGTTAAAAACTCATACTTGGGCTTTAATAATCATAAAGTTTCGAAATCTAGGCCTCTTAGAATTTTAAAATGCTTTAAAACTCAATATACCAGCCCGTATAGGCGAAAAACGGGTTCCCCTAAAAAAAATTATAAAAATACAAATTTCTAAAAATTGTTGCTTAAAAAATAAATTCATTCTTAAAATCTCATAACTTAAAAATCTCAATTATCTTTATTCCGGTCGACCCTAATCTCGTCCCACGTCCATAGCTCAAGCAGGCTGAAAAATAACACATGCATACCATGCAGCATAAAATCATAAATAAATCATATAATAAGGCATGTAATCATCTAAAAATATTTTTCCCCTAGTCATGCACTCATTTTTACGTAATCCGAATTTCGGGATGTTACAATCTCCCCCTTATAGAATTTCGTCCCCGAAATTAAGTTACGTACCGATAGCACGTCTGGGAGGCTCATGCACACCAAAACCCTATCACATAAATCTAAGTGCATAACTAAGAGTCTAATTTAAAACTCAAAGGTCAAAACTCATGCAGGGCTAAAACATGCAGCATGCAAACATAAATATAACTCAAAAATAAAACTCACAGACTGGTAGTGCGACTTCTGAGCTCCACGCAGCAGACAAGTACCCCACCAGAACCACCGCTCTAAACCAACTGAAACGAACCAGACTCTAAAATTTTATTTTTAAACATTTGCGGAAGCATAACTCTAAATATGGCTCGTTCCTTTCTAAAACATTTCTAAATCATTTTCTCAAAATACTTTAAGTATGGCTCGTTTCTTTCTAAAACATTTTTAAATTATTTTCTCAAAATACTTTAAGCATAAATAACGGAATATTTGAAAACGCTAAAAACATCCAACATCGTAAAATCAACTGCGTAAAATACTGAAAGCCATGATGTTTAAAAACCTGTATCTAAAACTGTAACATGACAAAACTGAATCATAAAGGCGGTCACGGGGTACTGCTGCGACAGGCGCTCAGAGGTCCTCACCGCCAGTCAGAATATACTCATCGACGGGATCATCACCTGCACCATTTAAACCTAGTGAGCCTAGAGGCTCAGCATGCTCTATCGTATTACATAACAAAGTACATACTAATAAAATCGCATGCAAGCACAAACTTGTCTAAAATAGCGTTAAAAACATGAATGCGTGCCTGATCTTAAAACATTTCTTGAAATCTCATAACTTAAAAATCTCAATTATCTTTATTCCGGTCGACCCTAATCTCGTCCACACGTCCATAGCTCAAGCAGGCTGAAAAATAACACATGCATACCATGCGGCATAAAATCATAAATAAATCATATAATAAGGCATGTAATCATCTAAACATATTTTCCCCCTAGTCATGCACTCATTTCTACGTTATCCGAATTTTGGGATGTTACATAGCGTATGCTTCCGGACAACTGAAGAATCACGATAAGATTATCCTACGCATGACCTGGAGTTAGAAGCAGTGGTTTTTTCCCTGAAGATTTGGATACATTATATGTATGGATAGAAGTGTGAGATATTCACAGACCATAAGAGTTTAAAATACTTCTTTACCCAGAAAGAATTAAATATGAGACAGAGGAGGTGGTTAGAGCTGGTCAAAGATTACGATTGCACCATTAGCTACCACCTGAGGAAAGCCAATGTAGTGGCCGATGCACTTAGCAGGAAATCGATAGGACTAACCCAGCTCACAGCTCATAGGTCCTTAGCATATGAGATTGAGAATTTTGGCTAGAACTGATTCCTCGTCACAGTACTGCAGCCCTAGCTGTTCTTACCATCCAGTCTTCATTGATAGACCAGATTAGAGAAGTTCAGCTGATGGATGAACAGTTGAAAAAGTGGGCCAAACAAGATGAAGAGAGGGGAAGTAATCTCTATACCTCAGCTGGAGGAATTGTTAGATATCAAGGTAGACTATGGGTTCCTAGCGTGGACAACGTGAGAGCTGATCTGATGACAGAAGCTCATACAGCCCCGTTGTGACGCCCGAACCCAACGGGGCCACGAGATTTGGGGTGAATAAAAATTTTCGAATAAAAGAAGGGCTAAAAGATAATTCGCTATAGGCTGTATCTCCTATAACTTGAAAGAAAACTCGAAACACAAACCAGACACAGACAATTTACACTACTGTGGCGCCAACTGCTGGAAACAATGATTGCGGAAAACAAGTCTTATATATATATTGCAATTGCGATTACAACAATTGTCATTCTATATGAATATACAAAAGTTGTAACTGATCTAATACAGATACTACAAAAGATAAAACAACATTATCCTAGACACGGATTACGTTGGCCCCTTGATAAACACAACCACCCAGCCGCTGGTTCAACTTTCACCTGCTGTTCTTCCATCAGTTGTCGCACCTGCACCATTTTAAAAGCTAGTGAGCCTAAGGGCTCAGCATGTCAAACCTGGGTAATAACAATTCAAATATACAGGTGGACATCTGTTCAATACATATGTTAAGGAACTTCAATGAACAATATCATTTCCTAAACAGTTTCAATAAACATTTCAATGGCAGAAACAGGGGATGATAGTCCAGATTCTCATTGTTAACATTTTCAATAACATTTCAGTTGATCATGGCATATAAGTTCCTCATGGTCCAATTTGCACTTTGATCAAAATGACTTCCGATATCAGTTTTAGCATATAGCTCGTATGAAAGGGCAGCCGACATATGGACGACTACTCACCCTTCTTCAATGGGTGACCGTCAACTATCTATGCCATAATCTAAAATAGCTTTTGTTCCTTAACAATCCTTTCTTTAACATTCCTTGAAATTTCTGTAAATCATCGGGTTCCATCATTTTAAACATTTTCTTCCATTTTAAAACTTTACTGAGTATCGAATTCGACTTTGGAAACATATCGTTGAAATGAAACTGGTGAAAAGAAAACCAGTCGCAACTGCTGAAATTTTGACAATAAAATGCATCTGCTGATGAACAGTGAACTGTTGGAAATTTACTAGGAAATGCGTCTGCTGAATTTTAGAAGACAACGCAACTGTTGAATTATAACAAAGAAATGCAGCTGCTGAATTAGTTCAATAGGAATGCACCTGCTGGTGTTAACAAAGAAATACACCTGCTGGTTTTAGCAAAAGAAATGTACCTGCTGGTTTTAGCAAAAGAAATGCACCTGCTGGTGAACAGTGTACCAGCTGGAATTTACGAAAGAAATACAACGACTGAAATATTTCAATAGGAATGCACCTGCTGATGTACAGTACATCTGCTGATTTTATGAAAACAACGTAACTGCTGAATTTTGGCAAAGGAAATGCAGCTTCTAGTTTTACGATAACAATGCAGCTGCTGATTTTCAACAAAGAAGTGCAACTGCTGATTTTAACAAGGAAAGATGCACCTGCTGATGAACAGTGCATCTGCTGATTTTACGATAACACTTGTAATATCGAAACAATGATCGCTACCAGTCGTCGCCTATTAAACCAGACTTTATACTGATTCAACTAGCAACTACAGATTACACAATCATCAAATCCCGATATTACAGCAAAAGGAAGAACATTCGTAAACATTATAACAATGCAGCTGCTGAATCTTAACAAGGAGATACAACTGCTGGAACATAACTCGACATTTGTAACATCAAAACAACAACTATGCCATCCGCCGTTGCCTATCAAACCATACTTTATAATGATTCAACTAGCAAATACCGATTACACAGTTATCAAATTCCTATGTTACAACTACTGAAAGAAGAACATTCATAATCGTTCTGTGAATGAACTCGAATCCTCAGTGCTTTTGAAACATCAAAATCTTTCTGGAAACATTTTGGAAGCATCAATATCATTTCTTTTTAAAACATGAACTTTGAAACTTACAATAACATATAGGCAAGAAGACTCAGAAACATGAATATATGCTTTAAATGGTGAGTCAAGAAACAGCTTTTACTTGCCTTAACCGTAGCTTTGCAACAGCAGCTGATCCCTGCAGAATTCTTCCCCTTGAGCAATACACGAACTTCTCTGCAAATAAATTTGAAGAACATAGGAGGATTTCTTTGAAAATGATAAAGATCTTTCTTTAAAAACAAGTTTAAATACCGAAGGGATTAGTGGCAAGCTACTTATAATATTTAGCATGACACACTTTAAACAAGTTGCAGTATTTTAATAAAAACTCCCTTCTAACCATTTTAATTTGTAAAGTACCAAACCTTTTCCAAAATAAATCATTTCACCTCCTTAAAGATATTTTCAATCCATTTCAAATAAACTAGCTCGTGCATCACCCTTGGAGTCATCCGCTGGAACCTGCTACGTCACACTATTTTCTGAAATCAATTAATTTCAACAATGCATAACATATTTTAGAGATGCCATTTTAAATAAACAATATGCATATCGTGGTCCTAAGGATTTTGGGGCGTTACAACTCTACCCTCCTTATTGAACTTTCGTCCTCGAAATTTACGTACCAAATAAATAAGGGTAAAGGCTAAACATATCAGCTTCCGTTTCCCATGTTGCTTCTCGCTCCGACTGGTTAGTCCATTGCACTTTAACCATAGGAATGCTACGGTTTCTTAACCTTCTAATTCCTCGGAGGAGAATCCTTTCTGGGTGTTCTTCATAACTTAAATCCGGTGCTAACTGGATTGGTTCATGGCTCAACAAATGTGAAGGGTTGGGTACATATTTCCTTAAAGTTGAAACATGGAATACGTTGTGTACTGCTGCCAGCTGAGGCGGTAGTGCTAATCGATAGGCTAATGTTCCTATCTTCTCCAATATTTCATACGGTCCAATATATCTTGGACTCAATTTCCCTTTCTTCCCAAAATGCATAACTCCTTTCATTGGAGTTATTCTCAGGAATACATGATCACCTATCTCAAAATTCAGTTCCCTTCTTCGATTGTCTGCATAACTTTTCTGTCGACTTTGAGCAGCTTTCATTCGTTCCTTTATCTTTCGAACAACTGCTGCTGTTTGCTCCACAATATCTGGTCCTAAACCAGCTCTTTCTCCAACTTCATCCCAATTAAGTGGTGTTCTACATTTCCTACCATACAGTGCTTCATATGGAGCCATTTGAATCGAAGCTTGGAAACTGTTATTGTAGGAAAATTCTACCAGTGGAAATTTCGAATCCCAACTTTCTGAAAAATCCACAATACAAGCTTTGAGCAAATCTTCTAAAATCTGAATCACCCTTTCCGATTGTCCATCCGTTTGGGGGTGAAACGCAGTACTAAAAGTAAGATTTGTACCCATAGCCTTATGTAAACTTTTCCAAAAGGCTGATGTAAACTTAGGATCCCTATCTGATACAATGGAAACTGGAATACCATGAAGTCTCACTATTTCCTTTACATACAATTCAGCGTATTTGCTCACTTCATATGTTGTTTTAACTGGTAAGAAATGAGCAGACTTAGTGAGCCTATCAATTATAACCCAAATGGAGTTATATCCTTGTACAGTCCTTGGTAAACCAGTTACAAAATCCATCACTATCGACTCCAATTTCCACTCGGGAATCGGCAGTGGCTTCAATAGTCATGCTGGTCGCTGGTGTTCGGCTTTCACCAGCTGACAAGTTAAACATTCTGCTACAAACTTGGCAACATCCTTCTTCATTCCTGGCCACCAATACAATTGCTGGAGGTCTTTGTACATTTTTGTACTTCCTGGATGCACCGAATATGGCGCTGTATGGGCTTCTTTCAATAATTCAGCTCTTAAACCATCTATTTGGGGTACCCAAATTCTGCCCATAAATCTCACAATTCCATCTTCTGTAAAATATAGACTGTTGCCTCTTTCAATGCATCAGCTACCACGTTTGCTTTTCCTGGATGATAACTGATAGTGCAATCATAATCTTTAACCAGTTCTAACCTTCGCCTCTGCCTCATATTCAATTCTTTCTGGGTAAAGAAGTACTTCAAACTTTTGTGATCTGTAAAGATCTCACACTTCTCCCCATAGAGGTAATGCCTCCATATCTTAAGGGCAAAGACAACAGCTGCCAGTTCCAAATCATGCGTTGGGTAATTCTTCTCATGATCCTTCAGCTGCCTAGATGCATAAGAAATAACTTTATGATCTTGCATCAAAACAGCTCCTAATCCCAACTTAGACGCATCAGTGTATAATACAAATTTTCCTTCATCAGTTGGCATCGTCAATACAGGTGCTTCAATCAGCGCTTGCTTCAACTTGTCAAAACTGGTTTGAAACTCTTCTGTCCAGTTATACTTCACTTGCTTTCTCCTTAGCGTAGTCAGGGGAACATCAATCTTAGAGAATCCTTGGATAAATCGCTGATAATATCCAGCTAAACCCAAGAAACTCCTTATCTCTGCAACATTCTTCGGTGCTGGCCAGTCGCGAACTGCTTCAACTTTGGCAGGGTCGACTTCTATTCCATCCTTAGAGATTATATGGCCTAGGAACGATACTTTCTCCATCCAAAATCGCATTTGCTAAATTTTGCAAACAACTTCTTATCTTTCAAAATTTGGAGAACAGTTCTTAAATGTTGAACATGCTCCTCTTGGGTTTTAGAATAGACTAAGATATCATCAATAAAAACCACTACAAACTGATCTAGATATTGTTGAAAGACCCTATTCATTAAATCCATAAAAGCAGATGGAGCATTTGTAAGTCCAAAGGGCATAACTAGGAATTCATAATGGCCATACCTAGTTCTAAAGGCTGTTTTATAAACATCAGAAACCTTAATCTTCAATTGATGATATCCTGACCTCAAGTCGATCTTAGAAAATACTACAGACCCTCTCAACTGGTCGAAAAGAACTTCTATCCTAGGTAATGGATATTTATTCTTAATCGTCAATTTATTTAACTCCCTATAATTTATACATAACCTCATACTTCCATCCTTTTTCTTAAAAAACAATACAGGCGCTCCCCAGGGCGAAGTACTTGGTCTAATAAACCCTTTCTTCAACAGATCTTGTATCTGTTCTTTCAATTCTTTCATCTCTGCTGGAGATAATCGATATGGTGGTCTAGATACTGGAGCAGCTCCCGGAATTAGATCGATGGAAAACGCTAACTCCCTGTCTGGTGGTAGTCCCTGGATGTCTTCTGGGAAAACCTCAATAAACTCATTCGCAACCTCTACGTCTACCAGTCGAGGCCTATCAGTCGCGGTTATGGATGATACAACTAGAGAAGTTCTATTAACATGTTTTGCCAAAACCTGGAATGAACTTCCTACTGGTGGGCTAACCATTACTGTTCGTGACTTAAAATCAATCACTACACCATACTTAGTTA
>KV016976.1:28680-73715 GCA_001598015.1 Dorcoceras hygrometricum
TTGTTGTAAACCAGAAGAGTTTTTACTAGTCTCAAATACGTGTTTTCATTGTCATATTCCATTGAGTCTGTAACGAACTGTCTTTGTAAAGAAGTTCGAAAAACTATCAAGTGTTGTAAACCAGCAGCGAAGGCTACGTGAAGTGTTGTGAAGTGCTAGGAGTTCTCGTAGCTGCGGGTTACGGGATCGGGTGTTTGTAGAAGTGCTACTCTCATCAAAGTCTTCTAGTGATACCTTCCGAGGAGGAAGAAGGGGAGACGTAGGACATTGAAGTCCGAACTTCCAGAAACAAATTCTTGACTTAATCTGTTACATACAGCATTTATTTATTGTTGCGTATTATTCACTGTTCACAAACCAATCGGCCTTTTTCCGCACATATATTGTTGGCTGAGAAGTTTGCATAAAACTGAGATCCAAACATTTTTAAAAAAGTTTTGAAATAGAAAAATCGAAGGAGTTCATTCAACCCCCCCCCCCTTCTGAACTCCTATTTACTTAGTGATCCTATTTCTGGGACCATCATAATGTTCAGTTTTGGAAACTTAGTCGATCGGTCCGATCTGATCGTCGATCGGAGTTATGATGAAACCGCAGTGATTTAAATGAACCGAATGTTCATATGAACCTGGGTATGACCCAAGTCCATTGGGCCGGTTCAAGCCCATCTACCATCTTTATTAAGTTAAGTTGGTTTAGTGTTTAATCATAAGACACATTACACAAACCCTAGCCTCCACTATAGAGTTCGGCCGCCCCTCCTCTCAAGCCTCACGCCGCCGCCGCCGGTCTTCACGCGCCGCCGCCGCCCGCCGCCCCGCGATCGGACTTGTTCTGATCGTCACGCTGAGGAGTTTACGTCCGTGCTAAAATCCGTCAGATCTTCTAGTGCAGATTGACTGAGGAAGATTGATTCCGGTCGTGGACCTGATTGGAGGATCTACCGCCGCCTACTGTGAAGAGCCAGAACTTCCCTGTGAATTCTGGTTGGAGCCAGGCTCCTAGACGCCAGCAAGGTAACGATTCTATGAACGCCCTATGAATTTTTATAGAATTGTTTTAATGTATTGAACGCATCTCGGGGCATAATTCTAATTTCCGCTGCGCCCCCGGGAAGCGGGATCCGGATCCACCATTGTACGCCAACATTACAGAAGCTCACGGCTGGGAGCCACGCTCAACCAACACAATTACTACCAAAACAACTTACTGGAAGCTTAAACCAAGGCTAGGAACAAGATCTCATCACAAGGGAACGAAGTTCTACCTGCACTACAAAACGCACAATCGGGCAGCAACTTTGCGTTCCTCAACTAGCCAACCACAGCCTCCAAAAGTGGTATGGAATGATAGAGCTTCGCAAGAGGAGTCCAACGCTACCTTGAACGTATCAAACAACGGCCGGAAACGATGGGAATTGCCGGAGAAAGCTACGGTGAACAGTAACCTAGGGTTCGAAGCGAAGAACACAATCGAGGAAATATTATAAGTATGGGATCTGATATCTCCAATCGAAGACCAAGTCTTTCTTATATATATATCTCGCAAAAGCTGGAAACTTGGTTTAGAATATCCACCGACATAACCAGCAGGCACCAACAATCAATTACAACCAGCAGATGCAAAGAACCAACTGCTGAATTCCCAAACCCCGCTAAACAAAACGACGTCATAGAACACTACCTACGACTGGTTCTCAACCAAAAGCTGGACAACAGACTGGTTTAAACATCACGGGAATTCTCCAAAAGCTGGTACCAGCCGCAACATATAAAACACAGCGTTGCAACTAATCAAAACGGCGTCGCACCGCTGAAGTCATCAAATCTGGTCGATACTCTCGCGAAACACCAGCTGCAAGCTACAGTAACCTCCACCAGCTGCAAGCTACAGTAGCGAACAAATCTCTCGCAGCTGGACAACCAGTCGCAACATCCAAACGACGACGTTTTCTTCTCGCGCTACAGGAATGTTGACCCGCGTTGACATCTGCTTCGGCTGAACAACCAGCAGGAACACACGCGACCAGATCTCTCGATAGCGCTACACCAATACGACGTCGCTCCAACTAATCCAAACACTGTCGTTTTGCCCTTACTGCCAAATACACAAATGCAACGGCTAGAAACTGAACGCGCAACCAGATCTCTCTCAACGACGGCGTTTTGGAATCTCACGTTGCCAAAATAATGCTACGACTGGATTACACCAATTCGACCAGCTTTCTCAATAAAACCAGCTTTCCCCACAAAAACCAGCTTTCACATTAAAATCTCAAAAACACGAAAACTCCCAGAATTGCTTCAAATGCTATTTCAGACCCGAAAATGCAAATCAAACTTACAAACAGAGATCTAAACCACCAGAAATCTCTAAAAACCGATACATTCCAACAATTAAATCTTAGATTTACAAAATCCAGGTATCACACCCATCACTGTTCCAGTTTCGATATCTTCACGTCTACTTCCAGTCTTAGAAAGTCTGCGCATGTCACATATTTAAAATAAAAAAAATAGATCATGGGGTAATTTTATGTTCGAAATAAAAACATTATGCACAGTTTGAGAAAAATAGATTCATGGCATGAGTTTTTTGAAAACAAAATCTATGATACCAAAAAGAATTCTCATTTATGTAGACCACAGGAGCAATAGAAGATTCAATTCACATAATCTCTTCCATTTTTCCCTAAGGCTTATCCTCTCGCCCAGCCCTAGAGATCTTGGCGTCCACAAACCTCGCGCAATTTTTCAGCTCGTCAGAAGAGATGTTGCCGCTCTTTCCTTTCGAGAAATCGCTCTGCAATTCAATGGACATTCCTCCCCCTATCCATATGCAATGAGTTTTTGAAAACCTTAAAATTTTTGCAGCATAGACAGGCTTTCAAACAATCAGAGCAGAATTTTTTTTTTAAACCGTTTAAAATTTTTCGAAAGAACATGCACTATTCAAAAACACCTGCTCTGATACCACTTGTTAGGATCGACTTTACCCTCTGTTGGTGTATACAAAAGTTATTTAGTCAATAACCGACACTAAGAGGGAAGAACCAGATCGCGTAAAAGACGCTGATTCCAGCTAGACACTGAAACCAGATAGCGATAACTAAGCTGGTTCCAGCTGGATGCTGAAACCGGATCGCTTTTGTGAATGACCAGCTCAGTGCAAGAGCCTGGTTCTAGCTGGTTGTTGAAACAAGCTCAAAGAAAATCCGTGCAATTTGGTTATTTATGTCTTGAGCTGTAGTAGCTCAGTGTTCTTGAATACTTGTGCAGCGAGATACAGATTGAGTAATGAATATAAATCATGCGGAAATAACTCAAACTGCACTCTTAGATTCGAAAGCCTTCTAAATAGTTTTAAGATGTGTTAAACAAATATGCAGTGCATATGAATGAAGCAGTAAAGCAGTAAAAGAATACGCTGATTTGTTTATGGAAGTTCGGAGATCAATCTCCTAAATCTCCCCTTCTTCCGCAATGTGAAGGATCCACTAGAAGACTTTGATTACAATGACCCTCACTGCAACCCACTCTGACGACCCTCGGCCGCAAGAACTCCTAGCCACACAACTACACACCAGCTCGCAAGATGCATGTGTCTAACTCATTTCTTTACTATCTCAGTGAGAAAGGCGACACTTCTTCATTGTCTCAGTGTGAAAGACTACACACACTTCTTTAACGTTTCAGTGCGAAAGACAACAAGACTTGTTTAACGTTTCCGTCCAAAGACTACAATGGAGAGTTCAATTGATTCACTCAACTCAAAAATTTAGCTCTCAGCTCTCATATGTGAGTGAATCGTGTGTGAGATTACAGCGTATGCTCAATCTCTCGAAGATAGAATCTCACACACTGGGAAATTCTCCTAGTCTGAGCTGGTTTTACCAATATCTTCCCAGAGCTTGTGTTGTGCGTTCTGCTGTTTTTACATTTTGGTTCACACAACACTTCGCTCTTTTCTTTTGCGCCCTTCTTCGGTTGTATGCGCCTTACTCTATTTTGGTGTCTTGCTTCTGTTTAATTGCACCTGGTATATAAAGCCTCCTCCTTGGATTTGTCCATTGGATACAAAGTTGTAGCCGTTTTGAAAAGTCTTCTGACGTATTTGTACTATGTGTCCTTTGGTTTTTATTGTGTTGCGAGCTTTATTTGACTTGAGCTCTTTTCATCGACTGATGGTCCCAGAAATAGGATCAATAAGTAAATAGGAGTTCAGAAGGGGGGGTTGAATGAACTCCTTCGATTTTTGCAATCTTTTAAAATGTTTTGCAGCACGGCTTAACTTAAGTCCGAGTTACCAGACTTAAGGTATCTCAGTTTTATGCAAGTTTCTCGGTTAACTTGAAAAGTGCGGAATAAAACCGATTGACTTGTGAACAGTAGATAAACATTGTACTATGTGTCCTTTGGTTTTTATTGTGTTGCGAGCTTTATTTGACTTGAGCTCTTTTCATCGACTGATGGTCCCAGAAATAGGATCAATAAGTAAATAGGAGTTCAGAAGGGGGGGTTGAATGAACTCCTTCGATTTTTGCAATCTTTTAAAATGTTTTGCAGCACGGCTTAACTTAAGTCCGAGTTACCAGACTTAAGGTATCTCAGTTTTATGCAAGTTTCTCGGTTAACTTGAAAAGTGCGGAATAAAACCGATTGACTTGTGAACAGTAGATAAACACAATATATATAAGTGCAGTATGTAAAAGATAAGGATTCAGGATTTGTTTCTGGAAGTTCGGATATAAATATCCTACGTCTCCCCTTATTCCTCTGCGGAAGGTATCACTAGAAGATTTGCTGATTACAGGCCTTCTGCAACCAACCGATCACACAAGCAGCACTTGTATGAACTCCTAGACACTTCACAATCTAACACGCAGACGCAGCTGCTGATTTTTTACAACACTTGTATATTTTTCGAACTGCTTCACAAAGCCAGTTCGTTACAGACTCAATTGATTTAACAATGAATACAAAGCTATGAGTACTGTAAAATCTCTGGTTTCTTAAACAAAGAAACTCAATTCAAGGAATGAACCAGAGATTTAAACTCGAAGGTATAACAATGAATATCAATGAATGAAGATTCTTCGAGTGGTTGAGCTTTTTGAATGCTTTCAACGAAGTGTAAGCTCTAGAGAGATTTTGACAGCGTGACCGCAATATGATAATAGAAAAGGATTATTTCTTTAATCCAGCTTCTTGTATTTATAGGCTTCGATTGCAACGGTCATAAATGCTTCAAAGGAAAATAAATCCCGTTTGAATCACTGTCAAATAGTACGCCGTAATTACTGCTCCACTACAAGGTAAAAAGTCCCATTAACAGAGCCAATTTGTCGTATTTCCATTTCTGTGCGAACAATGAAAAACGGCCTCTGTACATCTTACTATTTACCCAAAATAGTACCTACCTTGTCCCTTAATTCCAGGCAGTAGTACGATCCTGATGATCTTTTCTATTTTGAGTATACGATCGTATTTGAATCAATTTAAACTTGCGCCTGAAATTACTTTGATAACCAACTCTAACTCCATCATCGTTGATAATGATACTGCGACTGGAAAAACAATTGAAAGAATTCAACTTCTGACCCATGTGTGTTTTTCCATCGACTGGTCCTTTGTAAAACCAAACAACTGATTTTCTGGTGCGAGGGCAAAACATTGTCGTATCAACTTATTCAAGCGACATCGTTTTGCTATTATCAAATATCACCAGCTGGTTAATGTTCACTGTAGCCATCTGCTGAAATATATTAACTATTGACGTGACCAATTGTCTTCTGATTTACTTTAAAGAATACATCTTCTGAAATACCAGCGATTGGCTATGCGCAAACTCCATCGGTTGAATCCTAGAGGTAGCCCAAAACTCCGTCGTTTCAACTTATCTAAACGCTGTTGTTTTGCATTCTCCAACGGAATATTCTGATGCAACTGCTGATTCTCTTCAAGAACTCTTTCTGCTGATTACCCTGACTGGTTCAACTGCTGATATATAAATGTGCACTCCAACGACGTCGTTCCAACTTACTCGAACGGTGTCGTTTTGACTACTTCGAACGCTGTCGTTTTGCAATCCTTAGCAAGACACGCTAATTCTCAAATGCTTGCGTTCGAACCTAATACACCTGCTGAAATCAAACCATTGACTGATTGCAAACCATTTGCTGAATTCCAACGAATAGTCCAACTGCTGAAATACACCACGTCGACTGAAAATGATCTCCTGTTAAATTCTTGTCTTATTTTGTTATCACCAAAACTAATAAATTTTGTCCACTCTGATAGATTGTCCACTCTCTACATTTGAACATTCGGAGGCTGTTGGGGTCCTCGGCTGCTACTTTCCCCCTTTTTGTCAGCACCGCCCCGATTAATATAATTGACAAGCTCGCTCAATTGGGCATGAAGAATATTTTGATTTGCCTGTGCCTGACTTTGAAATTCCAGAATTTGGTGAGAAAGGGCTTCCTTGGTTTCCTCAACATTCTTTCGAACGTCATTCAAGCTCGAGGCTATAATGTCCACTTTGGCATTTACTTCCTGCACTTCCTTTCGAACATCAATTCCAGAATTTGGTGAGAAAGGGCTTCCTTGGTTTCCTCAACATTCTTTCGAACGTCATTCAAGCTCGAGGCTATAATGTCCACTTTGGCATTTACTTCCTGCACTTCCTTTCGAACATCAACTAGTCCAGTAAAAATAGAGGAATTTTGAGCCAGAATATTTTTGCGGAATTCGTTAAAGCGCAGAGTCTGGACATCATCAATAGTGCGACCTTCTTGGCGTGCTCCCTGAAATAAATTATTGTTAGGACAAAATTTATTAGTTTTGGTGATAACAAAATAAGACAAGAATTTAACAGGAGATCATTTTTAGTCGACGTGGTGTATTTTAGCAGTTGGACTATTCGTTGGAATTCAGCAGATGGTTTGCAATCAGTCGATGATTTGATTTCAACAGGTGTATTAGGTTCGAACGCAAGCATTTGAGAATTAGCGTGTCTTGCTAAGGATTGCAAAACGACAGCGTTCGAAGTAGTCAAAACGACACCGTTCGAGTAAGTTGGAACGAAATCGTTGGAGTGCACATTTATATATCAGCAGTTGAACTAGTCAGGGTAATCAGCAGAAAGAGTTCTTGAAGAGAATCAGCAGTTGCATTAGAATATTCCGTTGGAGAATGCAAAACGACAGCGTTTAGATAAGTTGAAACGACGGCGTTTTGGGCTACCGCTAGGATTCAGCCGATGGAGTTTTCGCATAGCCAATCGCTGGTATTTCAGCAGATGTATTCTTTAAAGTAAATTAGCAGACAGTTGGTCACTTCAATAGTTAATATATTTCAGCAGATGGCTACAGTGAACATTAACCAGCTGGTGATATTTGATGATAGCAAAACGATGTTGCTTGAATAAGTTGATACGACAATGTTTTGCCCTCGCACCAGAAAATCAGTTGTTTGGTTTTACAAAGGACCAGTCGATGGAAAAACACACATGGGTCAGCAGTTGAATTCTTTCAATTGTTTTTCCAGTCGCAATATCATTATCAACGATGATGGAGTTAGAGCTGGTTATCAAAGTAATTTCAGGCGCAAGTTTAAATTGATTCAAATACGATCGTATACTCAAAATAGAAAAGATCATCAGGATCGTACTACTGCCTGGAATTAAGGAGACAAGGTAGGTATTATTTTGGGTAAATAGTACGATGTACAGAGGCCGTTTTTCATTGTTGGAACAGAAATGGAAATACGACAAATTGGCTCTGTCAATGGGAATTTTACCTTGTAGTGGAGCAGTAATTACGGCGTACTATTTGACAGTGATTCAAACGGGATTTATTTTCCTTTGAAGCATTTATGACCGTTGCAATCGAAGCCTATAAATACAAGAAGCTGGATTGAAGAAATAATCATTTGCTATTATCATATTGCGGTCACGCTGTCAAAATCTCTCTAGAGCTTACACTTCGTTGAAAGCATTCAAAAAGCTCAACCACTCGAAGAATCTTCATTCGTTGATATTCATTGTTATACCTTCGAGTTTCATCTCTGGTTCATTCCTTGAATCGAGTTTCTTTGTTTTAAGAAACCAGAGATTTTACAGTACTCATAGCTTTGTATTCATTGTTAAATCAATTGCGTCTGTAACGAACTGGCTTTGTGAAGCGGTTCGAAAAATATACAAGTGTTGTAAACAATCAGCAGCTGCGTCTGCGTGTTAGATTGTGAAGTGTCTAGGAGTTCATACAAGTGCTGCTTGTGTGGTCGGTTGGTTGCAGAAGGCCTGTAATCAGCAAATCTTCTAGTGATACCTTCCGCGGAGGAAGAAGGGGAGACGTAGGATATTTATATCCGAACTTCCAGAAACAAATCCTGAATCCTTATCTTTTACATACCGCACTTATATATATTGTGTTTATCTACTGTTCACAAGTCAATCGGTTTTATTCCGCACTTTCAAGTTAACCGAGAAACTTGCATAAAACTGAGATACCTTAAGTCTGGTAACTCGGACTTAAGTTAAGCCGTGCTGCAAAACATTTTAAAAGATTGCAAAAATTGAAGGAGTTCATTCAACCCCCCCCCCCCTTCTGAACTCCTATTTACTTATTGATCCTATTTCTGGGACCATCAAGCGGTATCAGAGCGGGCACATCTCAGTTATTGAACAGATATATTTTTGTGCGTTATATTATCTAAATATGTCGATCTCTCACAACAAGATTCCTTTGTTTTCGAGGGAAGAGTATGATGACTGGAAGATTAGGATGCAAGCACATCTAGCGGCCATGGATGATGACATGTGGTATGTCATCAAAGAAGGACCGTTGAAAATAATGAAACCAAATCTGGCGGTTGCTGTAACAAGTGGCGAGACTCAGTTTCTCTTGAAATCCAGACATGAGTACACGAATGAGGACAAGAAAAAGGCGAATCTAGACAATGTAGCAAAGGACATATTATTCAAGACACTAGACAAAGACAAGAATATGTTCAGCAAGGTCAAGAATTGTCCTACAGAAAAAGACATATGGGAAAAGCTGACCCAGATATGCGAAGGAAATGATGAAACGAAAGAGAAAGTTGACCGTGGTGCAACAAAAATATGAATCAATCAAAATTAAGGATGGAGAGACGATGGCTGAGTTCGACGAAAGATTTAGCGCTGTGGTGATCGAACTGAACAGTCTTGGAAAAGAATATAGCAACAGGGAGTTGGCACTAAAGGTCATGAGAGCGCTACCCAAAGAATGGGACGTGAAGACAATGGCCATGAGGGAGTCGAAGGACCTGAACAAGCTGGAGCTCCATGATCTATTCGCTAATTTGAAGGAATACGAATTTGAACTGGAAACAAGATCAGAAGCTGGTCCATCAACCTCCCAGCCGACGAAAGCCCTTGCTGCCATGCTCTCCTAGCACCAGCAAGTCTGCTGACCAGCTCAGCGACGATGCAATGTCCCTCTTCGTCAAGAAGTTTGGGAAATTCATGAGAAGATCCTTCCACCCTTCCTCTCCTTACAGTAATTTTAATAAATCTGATAAAGTTGCATCTGACTTAATATGCTATAACTGTGATCGTCCAGGTCATTTTGCAGCTGATTGCAACAGACCCAGGAAAGATGACAGATACAGACGAGACAACAAGAAGAATGAGCGACACAAAAGAGAGGAGGAATATGATGAAAGAACTGTTGAAAGATCCAAAGACAAGTCCAAGGACAAATTCAAGGATCGATCAAAGGACAGGCGGATGAAGATCAAAAGCGACAAATGACCCAGTCGTAGGAATGACCGCAAGGTGTTGGTGGCTGAGGAAAGCACCAAGAGCTGGGCAAATTCAGACTCAGAGTCATCCAGCAGCAGTTCCTCTTCAAGTGACAGTGAACAGGAGGAAGTTCATTGTCTCATGGCTGACCAGATGGATGACGATGAGGTATTCAACTTTTCTAACGCTGAATTTACACGTGATGACCTTGTCACTGCACTAAATGACATGGTTAAAGAGTAAAGGAAGCTTTCTCGCTCATTCGAGGAAGTGAAGGCTGAAAACATAAGTCTGCAAAATAGTTCAACTGAATCAAGTTCTGTTGAGCTTGAGGACGTTGACAGTTTAAAGACTGAGTTGAGTAGGCTAACAGCTGAGAATGAGATGCTGAAGATGAGACCAGTGAGCTCAAAGATGAAATCAAAACATTGAAGCAAGTGGTGAGCGCCTGGAATCGGTCTTCTAGATCTCTTCACAAACTGAACGAGAGTCAAAAACTAGACAATGATAAGTCTGGTTTGAGATTCAATAGTAGTGAATTCAATGAAGGAGAGACCAGTACTCAGTCACAGCCGGCATATGACAAGTTCAAAACAAGGAACTTTGTCAAAGACAGCGTGATATATGACTGCTTTGAGTCGATAAAATATGATGATCAGAACTCTCCAAAGTTGAGTGATAATGGAAAAGTTGGTATCGGCTTTTCAAAACCTGAGAGCTTCAAGCCTAACTGGCTAAAGAACAGACTGGACAAAGACAAAGCAAAAGCTGGTCAAAAACCATTTGTTCCTAACCAGCCGTGGCGTAGCTCAAAAAAGGTAAAAACTGGTTGGAATAATACTCAGCCAAGGAGAGATTCATATGGTCAACATGTCAAATCTAAACTCAAAAGATCTCACGGTAATTTTGCACAGACTTTTGTGGATCCACACACTGGAAAGACCGTAAGGATAATTCAAGTCTGGGTCCTGAAAGGGGTAATCCAATCTGGACCCAAGTAAAATTGGGTACCAAAAGCTGCTTGTTTGACTGCAGGATAACAGGTACAAAGCAGCAGCTGAAACAACTTTGTGGTACCTGGATAGCGGATGTGCAAGACACATGACAGGAAATAGAAAGCTGTTAACAGACGTGATTCCTCACAAAGGAGCTAAAATCGTGTTTGGCGACAACGCTTACGGTAACACTGTGGGTAAGGGTAAGCTTATCCACGGTAACATCTCCAAGCCCTGCTGGTTAAAGAACAGATTGGACAAGGACAACGCGAAAGCTAGTTCCAAGCCCTATGTCCCAAACCAGCAGCGACGTAACTTTAGGAAGGCAAAATATGGTTGGAAAAAGACTTGGCCGAGAAGAGATCCTGTTGGTCAAAATGTCAAATCAAAACTTCATAGATCGCACAATTTTGCACAGACTTTCGTGGATCCAAAAACTGGGAAAACTGTGAAAGTGATTCAAGTCTGGGTCCCGAAAGGGGTAATTCAATCTGGACCCAAGTAAAATTGGGTACCAAAAGCTGTTTGTTTGATTGCAGGATAACAGGTACAAAGCAGCAGCTGAAACAACATTGTGGTATCTGGATAGCGGATGTGCGAGACACATGACTGGAAATCCACAGCTGCTATCAGACGTCAAACCACACAAAGGCGCAAAAATCGTGTTTGGCGACAACGCTTACGGTAACACTGTGGGTAAGGGTAAGCTTATCCACGGTAACATCTCTATTTCTGATGTCCTTGTTGTTGATAACCTTAAATACAATTTGATTAGCATTAGTCAGCTGTGTGACAAAGGTTACACAGTTCAGTTTCAACAACACACATGCACGGTTCAGAGTCCAAGTGGTCTGACTGTGTTGGTAGGTAAACGTTCGGGGAATACCTACATCATCGACTGGTCAGATCAGCTGGAACCTGAACAGTTGTGCCTTGCAGCTGGCTCTTCCACGAGATGGTTGTGGCACCAGAGAATGAATCATTTGCATTTCAAACAATTGCTAAATTGAGTCAACATGATATGGTCTCTGGTCTGCCGAAAATTAGCTTTTCTAAGGACAAGATTTGTGCAGCTTGTCAGTTGGGAAAACAAATTAAATCTACTTTCAAGAATAAAGGCGGAAAACGTTCTACCCGTTGCCTTGAGCTCCTGCACATGGATCTTTTTGGTCCTATTTCAGTCACGAGCTTAGGGGGAACGTCATACACCCTTGCAGTAGTTGATGGTTTTTCAAAATATACTTGTGTGTTATTTTTAAAAGCAAAATCTGAAACCGCCGACCAGTTGATAAGACTTTTAAAACGTTTGCAAAATGACAAATCTTGTTCAGTCAACCGGATAAGAAGTGATCGCGGTACTGAATTTATAAATTTTAAATTAACTTCTTATCTGGAGGATTTGGGAATAAAGCATGAGCTATCAGCAGCGAGAACTACTCAGCAAAACGGGTTAGCTGAAAGAAGAAACCGCACTCTTAAAGAGGCTGCTAGAGCTATGATTGCATATTCCGGAATTTCTCAAAAATTCTGGGCAAAAGCAGTTAACACAGCGTGTTACACTCAGAACAGATCAATGATTAATAGGATGCACGATAAAACCCCCTATGAGATCTGGAATAGCAAAAAGCCTGATATCTCTTATTTCAGGGTGTTTGGATGCAAGTGCTTCATTCATAACAATGGCAAGAAGCATCTAACTGCCTTTGAACCTAAATCTGATGCAGGAATATTTTTAGGTTACTCGGCAGTGAGCAAGGCGTATATAGTATTCAACAGCAGAAGCTTAACTGTTGAGGAATCCGCTCATGTGGTTTTCGATGAAACCAGATTCAAGTCAAATTCAGCTGCAAGCCTTCACGATTTGTGTTCACGTCTGGAATCAACATCCCTTGAGGAATCAGACGACGAAGTGCCACAAAGACAATCAGCTGAGGGGGAACAACCAGCAGTGGTCACAACGCACAACAATATTCAACAAGATCCAACAGGTAATCCAGTTGTTATTGATTTAACTAACGTGGATCAGCCGCAGGATCGAATTACAAGTGCACCAACTGCTGGAGGAGAAGCGTCGAAGAATCAAGATAATATACAATCAAACGATGCTCAACCAACGACTAGACAACCAGCTGCAAGAAATTTTCAATTGGTATCAAGTCCACCAGCTGGACAACCAGTCGCGACACCTTCTCAATTGGCATCAAGACCACCGACTGGTGAACCAGCCGCAAGAATTCATCAATTGGTATCAGAGCCAAGGTCACGGGTTCGATTCTCATTGATTGCAAGGAGTGAAATTATTGGGAGGGGGATTTTTGGAGTGCAATAATTGCCCCTGCTAGGTAGAGCGATCGAACCGTGGCGCTTGTGTTGTTGTACGGTTTAAAATATTGGAGTTGTACCGTTACCACCAGCTATAGCTTTTGGTAAAGCGGCAAGCGCTCGGTCCTACATCGACGAGTTTGCAGCTTTTGCTAACATCGAGCTCTGCTTTCTTGTACCTGATGTGGACAAGTCAAAACAAATCAATTTGAACCAATTAATTCGGTCTTCATATGATTGTTCAAACTGCTTTGTCTATCTGGATTGGTTTGTCCAGATCTGGTTCTTCCGCTGGCATCTTCATCAAGCTGGTTGCTCTTCATCTTTGAGAAACTCTGCATCTGTGCCTCTTTTTGTCTGCAGCTGAGCTTGTTCTGTTCTTTCCTGCTCTTGAGCTTCTCCGAGGCTCCAGCTTTGCTCCATTCCCAGCTGGTTGATATATCTGTGAGATCAAGCTTCTCACAGATATCATACGGCCAGCTGGTTTGTCTGCTCCCGGCTGGTCTTCTTAACTTCAAGCTGGTTTGTCCTTAACCAGCTGGGCTCTATTCTTCTCGTCTCACGTCTACTCCAGTCTTAGAAAGCTGCGCATGTCACGTAGATCGTTAGTACAATAGAAGCAGATTTTGCGTGAATCAAAAATTAGATTCTGATCTATAGAACACATCCAACAATCTCCCTCTTTTTTATGTACACAAAATATGGATAAACATGTGCAGGTATGTTTATGTTCGAAATTATTTCTCCCCGTTTTTGTGGGAATCAAAAAGAGTTTGAAATCTTGTCCCCCTTAATATTTAAAATAAAAAAAATAGATCATGGGGTAATTTTATGTTCGAAATAAAAACATTATGCACAGTTTGAGAAAAATAGATTCATGGCATGAGTTTTTTGAAAACAAAATCTATGATACCAAAAAGAATTCTCATTTATGTAGACCACAGGAGCAATAGAAGATTCAATTCACATAATCTCTTCCATTTTTCCCTAAGGCTTATCCTCTCGCCCAGCCCTAGAGATCTTGGCGTCCACAAACCTCGCGCAATTTTTCAGCTCGTCAGAAGAGATGTTGCCGCTCTTTCCTTTCGAGAAATCGCTCTGCAATTCAATAGACATTCTTCCCATATCCATATGCAATGAGTTTTTGAAAACCTTAAAATTTTTGCAGCATAGACAGGCTTTCAAACAATCAGAGCAGAAAAATTTTCTTTTTTAAACCGTTTAAAATTTTTCGAAAGAGCATGCACTATTCAAAAACAACCTGCTCTGATACCACTTGTTAGGATCGACTTTACCCTCTGTTGGTGTATACAAAAGTTATTTAGTCAATAACCGACACTTAGAGAGAATAACTAGATCACGTAAAAGACGTTGGATCCAGCTAGACACTGAAACCAGATAGCGATAACTAAGCTGGTTCCAACTGGATGCTGAAACCGGATCGCTTTTGTGAATGACCAGCTCGACGCTAAACCAGCACAGTGCAAGAGCCTGGTTCTAGTTGGTAGTTGAAACCAGCTCAAAGAAAATACCGTGCAATTTGGTTATTTATGTCTTGAGCTGCAGTAGCTCAGTGTTCTTGAATACTTGTACAGCGAGATACAAATTGAGTAATGAATATAAATCACGCGGAAATAACTCAAACTGCTCTCTTAGACTCGAAAGCCTTCTAAACAGTTTTAAGATGTGTTAAACAAATATGCAGTGCATATGAATGAATGCAGTAAAGTAGTAAAAGAATACGCTGATTTGTTTATGGAAGTTCGGAGCTCAATCTCTGTTAGGACAAAATTTATTAGTTTTGGTGATAACAAAAATAAGACAAGATGATATTGGACAATTTTTTGTCGCATTCTACAGGAGTATATTTATCAGTGGTATTTCAGAAGTTGGGGTATTTGAGAGATCAGCAGATAGTATGCGATCAGCAGATACATTCTTTGAGAAATCAGCAGTTGCTCAGTTTATTCGTTGGAGATTGTGAAACGACAGCGTTTGGATTAGTTGAAGCGACAGCGTATTGATTGGCTTAGTATTTCAGCAGATGGCTACAGTGAACTTCAACCAGCAGATGATGATAACCAGCAGGTGCTTTACAAAGATAATAAAACGGCGTCACTTGAATAAGTTGACACGATATCGTTTTATCGCTAAAGGAATCAGTCGATGTAAAAACACAAGTGTATATCAGCAGATGAATTCTTCCATGTGTTATTTCAGTCGAAGTATCTTTGACAACGTTTATGGAAGTGAGTGCTGGTTATCAAACTTATTTTAGGCGCAAGCTCAAATTGATTCAAATACGATCGTTCACTCAAAAGAAAAGATTCGTAGGATCGTACAGTTGCCTGGATTTAAGGAGACAAGTTAGGTACTATTTTAGGTAAATAGTACAGTGTACATAGGCCGTTTCTCCATGCTTGCACAAATATGGAAAGAAGAAAAATTGGCTCTGTCAGTGAGCAATTTACCTTGGAGTGGAGCAGGAATTACGGTGTACGATTTTGGCAGTAATTCAAACGGGATTCATTTCCTTTGGAGAATTTTTGTGACCGTTGCAATCGAAGCCTATATATATCAGCAGCAGTGTTGAAGAAAACACACTTCGCTATCTATCTATTGTTGTCACGCTGCCAAAATCAATCTTGAGCTATACTCTGTTGAAATGTCCAAAAAACTCAAAGACTCGAAGAACCTAACAGTTGATCTTCATTGAAATACCTTCGAGTCAATCTTCTGGTTACTTTGTTGTAATCAAGTTTCATTGTTGAAACCAGAAGATTTTTACAGTCTCAAATACGTGTTTTCATTGTTGTATTTGATTGAGTCTGTAACGAACTGTCTTAGTTAAGAAGTTTGAAAAACTATCAGTGTTTTAAACCAGCAGCGAAGTCTGCGTGAAGTGTTGTGAAGTGCTAGGAGTTCTCATAGCTGTTGGCTTTGGGATCGGGTGTTTGTAGACAGCCTACTTGCATCAAAGTCTTCTAGTGATACCTTCCGAGGAGGAAGAAGGGAAGACGTAGGACATTGAAGTCCGAACTTCCAGAAACAAATTCTGACTTAATCTTTTACATACACCATTTATTTATTGTTGCGCATTATTCACTGTTCACAAACCAATCGGCCTTTTTCCGTACATATATTGTTGGCTGAGAAGTTTGCATAAAACTGAGATCCAAACATTTTAAAAAGAGTTTTGAAATAGAAAAATCGAAGGAGTTCATTCAACCCCCCCCCCTTCTGAACTCCTATTTACTTACTGATCCTATTTCTGGGACCATCAAGTGGTATCAGAGCAGGAAATCTCAGTTATTGAACAGTTATCTTTGTGCTTTACATCATATTAATATGTCTACCTCACAAAACAAGATTCCTTTGTTCTCCAGAGATGAATACGATGACTGGAAGATTCGCATGCAGGCACATCTTGCTGCCATGGATGATGAAATGTGGAATGTTATTACTGATGGGCCATTGAAGATAATGAAGCCCAATCTTGCATTCTCTGTATCAAATGGCGAGGCTCAGTTCCTTGAGAAAGCTAGACATGAGTACACCAATGATGACAAGAAGAAAGCAAACTTGGACAATGTGGCCAGGGACATCCTATACAAAACGCTGGATAAAGACAAAAACATGTTCAGCAAAATCAAGACATGTGCCACGGAAAAAGAAATTTGGGAAAAGCTTGTCCAAATCTGCGAGGGCAATGATGAAACTAAAGAAAACAAACTTACTGTTGCCCAGCAGAAGTATGAGGCGATCAAAATGAAAGATGGAGAGACAATGGCAGATTTTGATGAGCGTTTCAGTGCTGTGGTGATCGAGTTGAATAGCCTTGGCAAGGAATACAGCAACCGTGAACTGGTGCTGAAAGTGATGAGGGCACTGCCAAAGGAATGGGATGTAAAGACTATGGCAATGCGAGAGTCCAATGATGTAAACAAAATGGAGCTTCATGACCTGTTTGCCAATCTCAAAGCATATGAGTTCGAACTGGAAACAAGATCAAAAGCTGGTCCATCAACCTCCCAGCCGACGAAAGCTCTTGCTGCTACAACTGCTGAACCATGCTCTCCAAGCACGAGAAAATCAGCAGATCAACTTTCAGACGATGTCATGTCCCTCTTCGTTAAGAAGTTTGGGAAATACCTGAGAAGATCCTTCAACCCTTCTAATTCTTTCAATAATTATAATAAATCTGATAAAGTATCTTCTGAGTTGAAATGCTATAACTGTGATCGTCCAGGTCATTTCGCTGCTGATTGCAACAGACCCAAGAGAGACGATAGAAGCAAGCGAGATGATAGAAGAGCTGACGATCGATACAGGAAAGAAGAGCGATACAGACGTGATGCGGAAGATAACGAAAGAACTGTTGATAGGTCCAAGGACAAATCCAAGGACAAGTTCAAAGAAAGATCAAACGACAGAAGTATGAAGACCAGCAGCAACAAAAGATTCAGTCGCAAGCATGACCGCAAGGTGTTGGTGGCTGAGGAAAGCACCAAAAGCTGGGCGGATAGTGACTCAGACTCATCCAGCAGCAGCTCATCTTCAAGTGATAGTGAACAAGAGGAGGTTCACTGCTTCATGGCTGACCAAACAGACGATGATGAGGTATTTGATTTTTCGAATGTTTAATTTACACGCGATGACCTTGTCATAGCACTCAATGATATGGTCAAAGAGTACAGGAAGCTTTCTCACTCATTCGAGGAAGCTAAAGCTGAGAACATGAGTCTCAAGAGTAGTTCGATTGACTCAAATTCTGATGAGTTTGAGGATATTGACATTCTAAAGACTGAGTTGAACAAGCCAGTGATAAGACTGGTGTGGGATTCAATAGCAGTGAGTTCAGTGAAGGCGAGACAAGTACTCAATCACGATCAGCCTATGACAAGTTCAATAAAATGATCTTTGTCAAAGCTGAAATGATATATAACTGTCTTGATTCGGTGAAATATGATAATCAGAACTCTCCAAAGCTGAGCGAAAATGGAAAAGATGGTATCGGCTTTTCAAAACCTGAGAGTTCCAAGCCTAACTGGCTAAAGAACAGACTGGACAAAGACAAAGCGAAAGCTAGTCAAAAACATTTTGTTTCTAACCAGTCGTGGCATAACTCAAAGAAGGTTAAATCGGGTTGGAAAAAGTTTCAGCAGAGGAGAGATCAACATGATCAAAATATGAAACCAAAACTCAAAAGACCAGCACGTGATTTTGCACATACTTTCGTGGATCCTAGAACTGGAAAAACCATAAGGATTGTTCAAATCTGGGTCCCGAAAGGGGTAATCCAATCAGGACCCAAGTAAAATTGGGTACCAAAAGTGATTTTCTTGCGTGCAGGTCAGCAGGTACGAACCAGCAGACACATAAAAAATATGGTACCTGGACAACGGCTGCGCAAGACATATGACTGGAAATCCCAAGCTGTTAACAAATGTTGTTCCTCACAAAGGAGCAAAAATAGTCTTTGGAGACAATGCCTATGGTAACACTGTGGGTAAGGGTAAGCTTACCAATGGTAACATTTCAATTTCTGATATTCTTGTTGTTGATAACTTGCGTTACAATCTGATAAGTATCAGTCAGCTTTGTGACAAAGGTTTCCTTGTCAATTTTCAACAACACACGTGCACAGTTCAGGACTCAACTGGTCTAACCGTGTTGGTGGGTAAGCGTTCTGGGAACACCTACGTTATCAAATGGTTAGAGCAAGTGAAGTCTGAACACTTGTGTCTTGCAGCTGGCTCTTCCAAGAGCTGGTTGTGGCACCAGCGAATGAATCATTTGCATTTCAAAAAAATTTCTAAATTAAGTGCGCATGATATGGTTTCTGGTCTGCCAAAAATCTCTTTTTCTAAGGACAAGATTTGTGCAGCTTGTCAACTGGGAAAACAAATCAAATCTACTTTCAAAACAAAAGGCGGTAAACGTTCTTCCCGAAGCTTAGAGCTTTTGCATTTGGATCTTTTTGGTCTTGTTTCTATAACCAGCTTAGGGGGAATGAACTACACCCTAGTCGTCGTTGATGATTTTTCCAAATATACTTGGGTGGTGTTTTTAAATGCAAAATCCGATACCGCTGACCAGTTGATTAGGCTTTTAAAACGTTTACAAAATGACAAATCTTGTACAGTCAACCGGATAAGAAGTGATCGAGGAACAGAGTTTTTAAATCAAAAATTATCTTCTTATCTGGATGAAATTGGAATAAAGCATGAGCTTTCAGCAGCTAGAACTCCTCAGCAAAATGGCCTAGCTGAGAGAAGAAATCGTACTTTAAAAGAAGCTGCTAGATCTATGATTGCTTATTCAGGCATTTCGCAAAAATTCTGGGCAGAAGCAGTTAATACAGCATGCTATACTCAGAACAGATCAATGATAAATAGGATGCATGATAAAACACCCTATGAGATCTGGAATAGCAAGAAGCCTGATATTTCTTATTTCAGGGTGTTTGGATGCAAGTGCTTCATTCACAACAATGGCAAGAAGCATCTAACAGCTTTTGAACCAAAATCTGATGCAGGTATCTTTTTAGGATATTCAGCAGTAAGCAAAGCTTACAGAGTGTTCAACAGCAGAAGCTTAACGGTTGAAGAATCAGCACATGTCGTGTTTGATGAAACCAGCTTCAAGTCAAACTCAGCTGCAAGCCTACACGATTTGTGTTCACGTCTGGAATCGACAAGTCTAGAAGAATCAGACGATGATGTGGCACAAAGAGAATCAGCTGAGGGGGAACAACCAGCAGTGGTCACAACGCACAACAACGTTCAACAAGATCCAGCAGGTAATCCAGTTGTTATTGATTTAACTAACATGGATCAGCAGCAGGATCGAATTACAAGTGCACCAGCTGCTGGTGAAGAAGCGTCGAAGAATCAAAGTAATATACAATTAGACGACGCTCAACCATCGACTGGTCAACCAGCAGCAAGCAATTCCCAAATAGCATCTGCTGGACAACCAGTCGCGAGAAATTGTCAATTGGTATCTCCTGTTGATCAATCAGTCGCAAGAGATATTCAACAAGCATCAAGGCTACCTGCTGGTGAACCAGCAGACAGCACCTCCAGGCCACCTGCTGATGTACTAGCAGCGAGCACTTCCAACCAGCAGGAAGCAGACGCACAAGCTAGCGATTCACATCAAATGGCGTCTGCTGATCCAGTAATTGCTAACCATCCAGCAACACAGGGGGAACAACAATCAAATCCCATTGGACTTGATCTTCGGTGGAATAGAAATCATCCACCTGAGCAAGTCATAGGTAATTTCGAATCCCCTGTTCGCACTAGAGGCTAGCTATCTCATGATATTTTTGATTCAGCATTCATTTCGCATATAGAACCAAAACAAATAGATGAAGCCTTAGCTGACCCAAGCTGGATAGAAGCTATGCAGGAAGAATTAAACCAGTTTAAGCGTAATAAAGTTTGGCAACTTGTACCTAGACCTAAAAATCATTCAGTCATAGGTACTCGTTTGGTTTTTAGAAATAAACTGAATGAAGATGGCATAGTAACTAGAAATAAAGCTAGGCTGGTTGCACAAGGATTTAGACAAATGGAAGGAATAGATTTTGATGAGACATTTGCACCAGTAGCTAGATTAGAAGCCATTAGAATGTTCCTTGCATATGCTGCATATAAAGACTTCAAAGTCTTTCAGATGGATGTCAAGAGTGCTTTTCTTAATGGCGTCTTGACAGAGGAAGTGTATGTTGCACAACCTCCTGGCTTCGTTGATCATACAAATCCAGAGTTTGTTTACAAACTGGACAAAGCTCTATATGGGTTGAAACAAGCACCCAGAGCTTGGTATGGTACACTCACAAAGTTCCTGCTTGAGAATCAATTCAAATAGGCACAGTAGATAAAACTTTGTTTAAATTTGTTAAGGATGATCATGTCTTACTTGTTCAAATTTACGTTGATGATATTATTTTTGGGTCAACTAACCCCAAACTGTGCAAGAAGTTTTCTAAATTGATGCAGGATAAGTTTGAAATGAGCATGATGGGGGAGCTGACATTTTTCTTAGGCTTACAAGTGCGCCAGTTGGAGAATGGAATATTCATCAACCAGGCTAAATACAAAAAAGAACTGCTGAAGAAATTTGGAATGGAAAATAGTTCAGCAGCAGCGACTCCCATGAGTTCCACGATCAAACTCGACAAAGATGAAGCTGGAACTGCCATTGAGGTATCTTTGTATCGTGGTATTATAGGCTCTTTGCTATATTTAACTGCTAGCAGACCAGACATCATGTTTGCTGTCTGTATGTGTGCTAGATTTCAAGCAGAGACAAAGCAATCGCATTACATTGCTGTAAAGCGCATATTGAAATATTTGAAGGGTACTCCTAACGTGGGTCCCAAAGACTCCGGCTTTGTTCTAATTGGGTACAGTGATGCAGATTACGCAGGTTGCAGGATTTATCGCAAGAGCACAAGTGGAACATGTCAATTTTTAGGGGATCGATTGATCTCTTGGTTTAGTAAGAAGCAGACGTCAATTGCCACATCAACTGCTGAGGCGGAATATCTTGCTGCTGGCAGTTGTTGCGCACAAATCCTCTGGATTCAACATCAATTGAAGGATTATGGCATTGATGCTTCTGAAGCTCCTATTCTCTGTGACAACACAAGTGCAATTGCAATCACCCAGAACCCTGTACTGCACTCACGGACCAAGCACATCGATATAAGACATCACTTTATAAGAGACCACGTGCTAAAGAAGGACGTTCGGCTGGAGTATGTGTCAACTGAGCAGCAAGTAGCTGATATTTTCACAAATCCTCTGCCGGACGCTAAGTTATCTTATTTTAGAAAGTCTTTAGGTCTTCTTGAATTGCCTTAATTGTGTGTGTACTAACGCATATTGCAGGTTAATTAGCCTTTGCTTAATTCAGCAGTAGGTTTGTTGTTCAGGGGGAATGACTAGCCTATCTGCTGAAGTAAGTTTCATGCGTTGGGAGTATATTGGTCGTAGGGGGAACCAGGAGCTGATTTAATAAGCGTGACGTCAGCAGAACATGTTGCGGCTGGACATACTCAGCTGTTGCGTGTATACTGCTGATGCTTATAAGTTACCAGCTCTTGCCACCCTCAACGCAATATTGAATCAGCAGTTGTGACTTTATACCTTTGGCGCGAAGTTATCTATTTTTGCACTTTATTTGACTAAAATTTTGGAAAATATTTTACACCGTACGATCAAAACTTTTTGAAAATTTTTCAAATCATTTTCAAAATTGTACGCGCTAACGGATGGTTGACACGTGTTTTACCATGCAAAAAGTCACATCGAAATTTTCTCTCTCCAAAATCTTCTCGCATTCTTTACTTATTTACCGCATGACTATTCATTCTCTTTTACGCTACATATTTGCTTTCTCTCTAGCATATCTATCTTGCGTGCTCTCTCTATCACAAAGATTTTACAGGTGTTTCTATCTACAATCCACAATCAGAAATGGCTTCATCATTCTACAGTAACTCTCAGCACGTTGATTTTGAATCCGTTCTCAGCATGGATGACCAAGGTATGGTGTCGATGTTTAAAGCTCTTATGGCATCCGGCCTTGCAGGTTTTCTGGGATGTCCAGCAGTTATTTATGAAGATGCTTTAGTGGACTTATTTGAGAACGCCTCGGTTCGAGAGGGTGTTATTATCAGCACTGTGGCTGGGCAGTTGGTGGAAATATCTGAGGAGTGGTTTGCAGAGTCTTTTGAGCTTCCTGTAGATGGTTTGGGAGATCTATCGGAGATTCCCAAGGATGCGATCTTTGATGCTAGGAGCATCGTATCTTTGTCTGGTGAGCAAATCAGTTTGTCCGGAAGGAAGAATAAGATGAAGTTTGAGTTTCGTCTTCTGTGCGACATAATGGCGAAAGCTATTTCTGTGAAGGCCGGGTCCTTCAATGCCATAACTGTTGAGAAGTTTTCTTTGATTACGGCAGTTGTTTGCAGTGTTTGGATGAACTGGGCTAAGATTTTGTTCAGCATTTTTAAGAGAATGGTGACTCGGGGATCCAAGCAAGCCAAGGGCTTCGCTATTCAAATCAGTCTTTTGCTGGCGAATATTCCTAATCTAGAATTAGGCGCATCTTCAGAGTTTCCTGCTTCCAAAATCCTTACTAAAAAGACTGTGCATCGATTTGTCTCTATTAATGATCGAGACGGTGCAGAGGAAGCTACTGGGGCAATCATGCAAAGGGCTGCCTCGAAGAAAATACCTGCTGCTGATGTTGGAGCAGCAGTGCCTAAAAAGAAAAGGACTTCAAAGAGGAAATTAACTTTGGAGACAGTGGTCGTTGCTCAGGAAGCAATGCCTATTCAGAGTGTTCCTGTTTCAACAGCTACAGAGCCTATGGTTGAGGAACAGCAGGCAGAAGTTAGTAAAGAGCGACCAGCTGATGAGCTTGTTACTAATAAATCAGCTGCTTCCACTGAGGAGAGACATTGGTTTGATCTCTCATATGACGAACTTCTTGCGAAATGGGCTGATGAACGCCCAATTACCTCTCCTGCTGATTCATATGATGAAATCAAGGATGATAAACCAGTTGTCGATGATCCTGATACTATTATCAATCAAGTTCTTCACCATTTGGATTCTACTTCAGATGATAAGAATGTTGAGCCAGTTGAAGAAGCAGCAACTGTGGGTGTTGTCACTGCTGGTGAGGACCAGCAGGTACAGGAATTTTTGGCTCAAAACGCTAATGATGATCTGCTTGATGCTGATGAGCAGAAGTCACTGGAAGATATTCTTCTGGCGATTCCAGTTGACGTTCCATTGCCTTCTGCTGGCATGGAAATTACAAAGATTGTGCTGGGCGAAACGATAAAGATTCCAGGCGTCACTGAGAAGACCTGGTTTCTAAACAGCCTTCCTCAAATTCCTGTTGATCATAAGGGGAAGACAATTTTGGTGGAGAAAGACCCTATTAAGGGCAATCCAGCTCAGGAGCATTTCTTTTTAATCTGTGCAGATATTGATTTGCTTGTGGCTTTGCGAGCCAAAGTAATTGATGAAGTCGCTCTATTCTTTAATTCTTTCAGTTTAAAGAAACTGGCCACAATAAATATTGACGAAATGTACAAGAAAGAGGAGTTAGTTTTATCCTGGGGCGAAACAGAGTCGCCTCAGGTAGCTATTCAGCGGAAGCCATACGTCTTGATTAAATATAAAGAGGTGTTGGTGAGGAAGTTTTTGGAATCTTGGAGGGCCAATTTTGTTCCTGGCCAAGGCTCCACAGCGGTTGATCTCAAAGTTATAAATTTTCTTACAGATCTTCACCTATCTATTTTGGAGGAATTGGCCAAGGAGGCACGCGCCCATGGTCTCTTATGGACAAAGACTTGTTGCTCTACAATTTTTGTAGGGGGCAGAGTCGCCTCAGGTAGCTATTCAGCGGAAGCCATACGTCTTGATTAAATATAAAGAGGTGTTGGTGAGGAAGTTTTTGGAATCTTGGAGGGCCAATTTTGTTCCTGGCCAAGGCTCCACAGCGGTTGATCTCAAAGTTATAAATTTTCTTACAGATCTTCACCTATCTATTTTGGAGGAATTGGCCAAGGAGGCACGCGCCCATGGTCTCTTATGGACAAAGACTTGTTGCTCTACAATTTTTGAGGGGAGCCCAGGCGATCGAGGCGTTGTAATTGCCCGAACCAACACGAATACTCGATCGTCATGCTGGATTAGAACGATGATTTTGGTTGATGGAGTGTGGACTGTAGAACCATGTGCTGATAAGTGGGTAAAAATTCCCCGGCAGATAATTTCTAATGAAGTCCATCGTCAGCGACAATATGTTGACACTCTACCTACAGTGAGTGAATTTTTCAGGCTGATGAGGAAGAGATGGGCTGATGTCTGTTTGGAGGTCGTTGAGTTTTGCGCTTCGCGGAGACTTCTACCGATTGGTTCTCTCCAGTTTTGCAGGTCTTCGTCAGTAGTAGAACCAGTTTTTCAAGTTGCTTCTCGACAGTCTCCAGTTTTTGCATTCAGAGTCTCTCAGTTTTGCTCCGTGTTCGTTGATTTTAGTCTGTTTAATAGGCTACCAAGTGCAGATATTTCAGATTTTCTTTCTTCTATTGCTTTGGAACGAACAGCTTTTAGTAGTGTTCAGAGATCTTTTGCTGAGTCAGTTGTTCCGAGTGTACAGTTTTCTCTAGATCAGCGCCAGTCTTTTTCATCTTCTACTGACAGCTCTTCTTCCTTACATTTTGATGTGTCAGATGTCGATGCTACCGCGTCTTCTCTACCTCCTGTTTCTCAAGATTTCTCTGCTGCTCTTGCTGATCTTCAAGCTATTCTTTCAGAGCAGATTAATGAATCTCAAAGTGGCATTTCTTCTAAGCTGCACAAGATTGAACAAAGCTTTCGTGACTCCTTGCACGAACAAGCATCAGTCGTCAAAAAGCTATTTCAGGAAGCATGCCAAGAGGGGCGCTCTATTGATGATGTCCAGACTATGCGCTTCAACGAATTCCGCAAGAATATTTTAGCTCAAAATGCTTCTATCTTTGTCGGATTGGCGGATGTTCGTAAGGAAGTGCAAGAAGTGAATGCCAAAGTGGACATTATGGCCTCGCGCTTAAATGACATTCAAAAGGATGCTAAGGCCACCAAGGAAGCCCTTTCCCACCAGCTTTTTGAATTCCAAAGTCAAGCACAAGAAAATCAGAATATTCTTCATGCCCAACTGAGCGAACTTGTTGATTATATCCATCAGGGCAGTGCTGACAAAAAGGGAGAAAGTGGCAGCCGATGACTCCAACAGCCCTCGAATGTTCAATTGAGTGCCAGTGCTGAGAGGACTCCGACATTTGCGCAAAGAGTTCAGCCCTCGAATGTTCAATTGAGTGCCAGTGCTGAGAGGACTCCGACATTTGCGCAAAGAGTTGAAATGGCTCAGAGACATATTGTTCATACAGTGCTGGATGCTGATGCTAACAGAGAATTACTTGAGAGACAAGCAGCAGCGGAGCGTGATAGAGAAAGAAGAAGAAGAGAGGAGAGCATGTTGAAAAGGATAAGAAGAGATTAGATTAGCTTTTCTGCTGATAATCTTTGTACACATCTTTTGTACAATTTTGTTGGTTAATGAAAATTTGCATTCCAGCAGATAGTGTGTAATTTATTTTTGCATATATTTTGTCTCGGCTGCTGAAGTTTTGTCATCACCAAAAAGGGGGAAATTGTTAGGACAAAATTTATTAGTTTTGGTGATAACAAAAATAAGACAAGATGATATTGGACAATTAGTTGTCGCATTCTACAGCAGTATATTTATCAGTGGTATTTCAGCAGTTGGGGTATTTGAGAGATCAACAGATAGTATGCGATCAGCAGATACATTCTTTGAGAAATCAGCAGTTGCTCAGTTTATTCGTTGGAGATTGCGAAACGACAGCGTTTGGATTAGTTGAAGCGACAACGTATTGATTGGCTTAGTATTTCAGCAGATGGCTACAGTGAACTTCAACCAGCAGATGATGATAACCAGCAGGTGCTTTACAAAGATAATAAAACGGCGTCACTTGAATAAGTTGACACGACATCGTTTTATCGCTAAAGGAATCAGTCGATGGAAAAACACAAGTGTATATCAGCATATGAATTCTTCCAAGTGTTATTTCAGTCGAAGTATCTTTGACAACGTTGATGGAAGTGAGTGCTGGTTATCAAACTTATTTCAGGCGCAAGCTCAAATTGATTCAAATACGATCGTTCACTCAAAAGGAAAAGATTCGTAGGATCGTACAGTTGCCTGGAATTAAGGAGACAAGTTAGGTACTATTTTAGGTAAATAGTACAGTGTACAGAGGCCGTTTCTCCATGCTTGCACAAATATGGAAAGAAGACAAATTGGCTCTGTCAGTGAGCAATTTACCTTGGAGTGGAGCAGGAATTACGGTGTACGATTTTGGCAGTAATTCAAACGGGATTCATTTCCTTTGGAGAATTTTTGTGACCGTTGCAATCGAAGCCTATATATATCAGCAGCAGTGTTGAAGAAAACACACTTCGCTATGTATCTATTGCTGTCACGCTGCCAAAATCAATCTTGAGCTATACTCTGTTGAAATCTCCAAAAAGCTCAAAGACTCGAAGAACCTAACAGTTGATCTTCATTGAAATACCTTCGAGTCAATCTTCTGGTTACTTTGTTGTAATCAAGTTTCATTGTTGAAACCAGAAGATTTTTAAGTCTCAAATACATGTTTTCATTGTTGTATTTTATTGAGTCTGTAACGAACTGTCTTAGTTAAGAAGTTCGAAAAACTATCAAGTGTTGTAAACCAGCAGCGAAGTCTGCGTGAAGTGTTGTAAAGTGCTAGGAGTTCTCATAGCTGTTGGCTTTGGGATCGGGTGTTTGTAGACAACCTACTTGCATCAAAGTCTTCTAGTGATACCTTCCGAGGAGGAAGAAGGGGAGACGTAGGACATTGAAGTCCGAACTTCCAGAAACAAATTCTTGACTTAATCTTTTACATACAGCATTTATTTATTGTTGCGCATTATTCACTGTTCACAAACCAATCGGCCTTTTTCCGCACATATATTGTTGGCTGAGAAGTTTGCATAAAACTGAGATCCAAACATTTTAAAAAGAGTTTTGAAATAGAAAAATCGAAGGAGTTCATTCAACCCCCCCCCCCTTCTGAACTCCTATTTACTTAGTGATCCTATTTCTGGGACCATCAATCTCCTACATCTCCCCTTCTTCCGCAACGGGAAGGATCCACTAGAAGACTTTTATTACAAAGACCCTCGCTGCAACCCACTCTGACGACCCTCGGCCGCAAGAACTCCTAGCCACACCACTGCACACCGGCTCACAAGCTGCGTGTGTCTAACTCACTTTTTTACTGCCTCAGTGAGAAAGGCGACACTTCTTTACTGTTTCAGTACGAAAGAAATCTAGACTTGTTTAACGTCTCCATCCAAAGACTACAATGGAGAGTTTTCAATTGATTCACTCAACTCAACAATTTAGCTCTCAGCTCTCATATGTGAGTGAATCGTGTGTGAGATTACAGTGTACGCTCAATCTCTCGAAGATAGAATCTCACACACTGGGAAGTGCTCCTAGTCTGAGCTGGTTTTACCAATGTCTTCCCAGAGCTTGTGTTGTGCGTTCTGCTGTTTTTAACATTTTGGTTCGCACAACACTTCGTTCTTTTCTTTTGCGCTTTTCTTCTGTTGTATGCGCCTTACTCTGTTATGGTGCCTTGCTTCTGTTTCATTGCACCTGGTATATAAAGCCTCCTTGGATTTGTCCGTTGGACACAAAGTTGTAGCCGTTTTGAAATGTCTTCTGATGTATTTGTACTATGTGTCCTTTGGCTTTTAATACATTGCAGGCTTTATTTGACATGAGCTCTTTTCATCGATGATTCTGCAGCTTTTGCTAACATCGAGCTCTGCTTGCTTGTACCTGATGTGGAAAAGTCAAAACAAATCTGTTTGAACCAATCAATTCGGTCTTCGTATGATTGTGTATGATTGTTCAAACTGCTTTGTCTATCCAGATTGGTTTGTCCAGATCTGGTTCTTCGGCTGGCATCTTCATCAAGTTGGTTGCTCTTCATCTTTGAGAAACTCTGCATCTGCGCCTCTTTTTGTCTGCAGCTGAGCTTGTTCGGTTCTTTCCTGCTCTTGAGCTGCTCCGAGGCTCCAGCTTTGCTCCATTCCCAGCTGGTTGCCAACCAGCTGGTTGATATATTTGTGAGATCAAGCTTCTCACAGATATCATACTTCCAGCTGGTTTGTCTGCTCCCGGCTGGTCTTCTTAACTTCAAGCTGGTTTGTCCTTAACCTGCTGGGCTCTATTCTTCTCGTAGAGATTCCCAATGTTACTTGCTTGTCCACTTGATCCATTCAGATACCTCATCCAAATAATCAGCAAGCACACTGTCAGTCAGTTCTGATTCAGTCTTCCCAAGGACAGATATCCCTAAGATGAACTGATTATTGTCGTGCTCAATGATCAAGCGTGCACTCGAACACTGCTCTTGTATACTGCTTCGCACTCAATCACTGTTATTGTACGCTGCACTTGATCTATGTTTGAGCTGTTCTGCACTTCAACATTCTGCGCTTGATCTTCGTGCAGCTCCAACTCCAAGCCGGTGAACCATCTTGGTGCAGTCAGTTCTGATTCAGTCTTCCCAAGGACAGATATCCCTAAGATGAACTGATTATTGTCGTGCTCAATGATCAAGCGTGCACTCGAACACTGCTCTTGTATACTGCTTCGCACTCAATCACTGTATTGTACGCTGCACTTGATCTATGTTTGAGCTGTTCTGCACTTCAACATTCTGCGCTTGATCTTCGTGCAGCTCCAACTCCAAGCCGGTGAACCATCTTGGTGTTCCCTGAACTTCTGGAAGTAAACTGTTGTACCATCTTGGGCGTCCCCTTACTGTTCCAGCTAGATATCTTCGACTAGTGCAGCTCAGGCATCCCCTCACTGTTCCAGTTTGGATATCTGCACGTCTACTCCAGTCTTAGCAAGCTGTGCATGTCACGTAGAGCGTTAGTACAATAGAAGCAGATTTTGTGTGAATCAAAACTTAGATTCTGATCTGTAGAAACAGATACAACTGTTTTTTTTTTCTCTTTTACATTCTTTACTTTTCTTATGCCCAATTATTCTACAATATCAAATGTCAAGTTTTATTTGTTAGTCCCTTCCAAATATAACACAGCCTTTGATTTTTTATCCTTCTGAAATATGTATATATTTAGTTTTTATTTAAAAGTCCTTAAAAAAAATCTTTAAAAATCTGATTAAGTAAATAGGATTCTTTTTACAGTTTCCATCAAATTAATAAAATTCTATCAAATCTACAAAAGTCTTTAATTTTAAAAAAAACACTAAAAGTCATCGAATCTCAGGATTGAATACACTCTTATTAGTTTATTTTGGCTTCACCAAAATTATGAAATCCAACACACTCACTTTATTTAATGAAATCTTAAAAAGATTGCTCAACAAGTATTATAATAATAAAACATACTTACATGCTTTTGTGCAGCCCAATCATTATTCTGTTGTCCTCCTCTATAAAAAAGTAACTCGAAAGTGTCGATAACACTTGGAACTCTCCGGCACAGGATTAAAAAAGTTAATTATCATAAAATTGTGAAAAGAAATTTTATTTTCCAATAAAACTTACATTAGCAGTGGAATTGTAGAACTCAAGCATTTTAATTTGATAAGGACTGTGTATTATCTCTACCTTCATAAAATTCAATTCCTAGATCATGTCAAACTAAGTGCAGTAATAGATTTAAATCATAAAGCAACATATGTTATTTTGGATAGAAATATATCTTCCTATAAAATCCAGATATAAATATCCAACAGCATGTAATGACTATTGATACATAATTCACTACCTGTAGCACTAAGTTTTCAACACCCTTTAGTCGAAGAAAAATGTGCATATGTACACTAAATAACATCCAGAACTATAAATATCTAGCAGCATGTAATGACTATTGATATGTAATTCACTATCCGTAGCACTAAGTTTCAACATCCTTTAGTCGAATGAAAAATGTTCATATGTACATTAAATAGTATCACATGTATTTTTTATCAAGCATGCCAACATACCGACACGTAGCTACCCACTACTTTCTTTCTGTTATTTTGTTTGACAGTTTCAAGCGGCTCCATAACCCATAGACCATGGTTTTTATTATGCAATTCAGAAAAGATAATAATTTAATTATACCAAGCATTTAGCAAACTACCAACATCTGTAAGTAATCTTGTTTAAGGTTAAGAAACTCATACAATTGATTTCAGTCCTTTTTATTATACAAGCATGTCAAAAATTGTGCATAATAGGTGCTATTGAAACTACTTACAGAGCCAATCACTGGAATAATTTTCCTTGACCAACTTAGAGTAAGTAACAAAAACAGAATCTTTTTTAACTCTCCCTAACAAGAAGAAACGGAATTTGACCATAACACATGCAACCAACCAAAGTCCAAAAAATATGTATTGTTTGGTTTGCGAAGCAATCACGGGAAAGTGCAAATAAAAAAGGCAGTGACGCACAGCTATTATAATACTAAGCCTTAGAAATCAGCACACAGCCCTATCAACACCCCAATCTTGATTAAATCGACGCAAGTTTGTATTGCCCGGTCTACAAAAATTATTAACCGAAATATACAACATTAAGCACAAACAAAAGCTAGTAATATAAAATGATGTTAGAAACGGATCAGATAGAAAAAGAAAATTGTGCAAAGGAATTTTTTGTGCAATGCTAGCAATTATGTGCTCAAGTTTTATTCTATTTAAATTTCAAACCTCGTGAATCATAAATACTTGCAACAGCAAGTATGCATAGTTTTAGCTTTTGCGTCATATCTTTTTATCTGTTTCAGCTAAAAATCGAAATCAACTAAGTTGTTGTGCGTTATTGAATCTTCTAAGTCGTTAGCTCTCAAGAACAGCGCTGTGAGACGTCTTCCCACTTTACCGAATTCAAGAACAACAATCGCAGACTAGTAATCGAAAGACAGATACACAAAGCTATCACAGAAAAATAGGAGAGACAAGATTTATAGTGGTTCGGCAATGTGCCTACATCCACTCCTCTGGAACTCAGAGCAATTCATTAAGATCAAGAGCAATTTTGTTACAGAATATTTCAACAAGCAGAACTGTCATCGAAGAAGATGAACGCAGACGTAAACTTGTCTATTTATACATATGCCTTCACAGGCTATTTAAATCCAAGCCCAGCCCACCCATTTCTCTTCTTGGGCTTCTAATTACTTGGCCCAGTGACTTGTTGATTATCCTCCAACAATCCTCCACCTGATCATCAAGTCTTCTGGTAGATTTCCTGCTCTTCATCGCTCCAGAGATTTATCACTTTCCAGCTAAGGTGGCCTGCCTACTCTCAACCATCCCAGGCAATCTTTGAACTTTCCAGTGGGCACCACTTTTGTAAGTATATCCGCTGGATTGTCTTTCGTATCTATCTTGAGGATTTTTATTTTTCCACTTGCTACAATATCTCTGATAAAGTGTAGCCTCACATCTATATGCTTTGTCCGTTCATGATGTACTGGATTTTTTATCAGCTGGATTGCACCTTGACTGTCACACCATACCCCAGTCAAAACCTCTGTCCCCTCCAACTCTTCGACCAACCCCTTTATCCACAGCGCTTCCTTAAATGCTTTAGTGGCTGCTATATATTCAGCCTCGATTGTGGATAGAGCTACTACTGGTTGAAGTGTTGCCTTCCAGCTAATTGTGTTCCCATATAGAGTGAATATATATCCTGTTTGTGACCTCCTTTTGTCCTTGTCTCCTGCAAAATCAGAGTCCACATATCCTGTTACCTTCTCTGTACCATCCCACTTTTTGCAATAGTTTAGGCCATACTCTTGTGTCCCCTTTAAGTATCTTAACACCCACTTTACTACTTCCCAATGTGCATTTCCAGGATTAGCCATAAACCTGCTTACGAGACTGGATGCAAATGCTATATCTGGCCTGGTGCATACCATTCCATACATAATGCTCCCCGCAGCATTGGCATAAGGTGCCCTTTGCATTTTCTTTTGCTCTTCTGCAGTTTGTGGTCCTTGTTCTATAGATAATTTGAAGTGAGCTCCTATAGGTGTTATCACTTCTTTAGCTTTGTCCATATTGAAGCGTTCTAAGACCTTGCTCACATATTTCTGTTGGGTCAAGAATAACTGCCCTGTTTTCCTGTTTCTGTGAATGTCAATCCCTAGGATCCTTGATGCATGTCCCATCTCGTTCATTTCAAATTCTGACTTCAACAGAGCTTTCAGTTTCTTGATTTCAGTGTCCTGGGTACTTGCTATGAGCATATCATCAACATACAGGATAAGATAGAGAATTGTGCCTTCTGTTCTTTTATAATAGAAACAAGTGTCATATTTGCTCCTGCAGTAATCATTCTGTATCATGAAGGAGTCAAATCTCAAGTACCATTGCCTTGGAGACTGCTTTAACCCATATAAAGACCTTCTCAACAAGCATACTTTCCCCTCATCTCCTTCTGCTACATACCCTTCAGGTTGTGACATGTATATTGTCTCATTCAAAGTTCCATGTAAGAAGGCGGTTTTCACATCCATCTGCTCTAGCTCTAGATCATAGTGTACCATTAGTGACAGTAGGATTCTTATAGAAGAGTGCTTAACTACTGGAGAAAATATTTCATTGTAGTCTATTCCCTCAAGTTGTGAGAATCCCTTTGCTACAAGTCTGGCTTTGTATTTAGATTCCATCACGCCTGGAATTCCTTCTTTAAATTTGAATATACATTTAGAGCCGATGGTTTTCTGATTCTCAGGCTTTGTTACCAGTGTCCATGTGTGATTCTTATGCAGGGACTTGATTTCTTCATCCATGGCCTGTTTCCATAAGTTTCTTTTCTCACTGGTCACTGCTTCCTTGTAGCTTCTTGGTTAATTTTCCAGATAGTTGCCTGCAATTTGAAGTGCATACGCTGTGATATCTGCATATCCCAACCGATCAGGAGGCCTTATTTCCCTTCTGACTCTGTCTCTGGCCAACTGATAGTGAACCAAATTCTGATATTTCCCATCATCCTCAAAACTGTGTATGCAGCCTTTGTCCTCAACCTGCTCCTCTTCTGTTTTAACCACAGTTTCTTGTTTGGTGTTTGAGGAACCTCTTCATTTCTCATTAGTACAGAAGTAGTTTTTTCTGGTTGTGGCAGCAACATTTTTTGTTCATGGAAGATTACATCACGGCTGATCAAAAGTCTTGGTCTATTATCACTCACTGCCCAGCACCTGTACCCCTTTACTCCCTCTGGATATCCAAGAAATAGACATTTTATGGAGCGTGGTTCCAGCTTCCCTTCATTTACATGAACATACACTGGACAACCAAACACTCTCAACTTGGTATAGTCTGCCTTCCTTCCAGTCCATTTTTCTTCAGGTGTTTTGAATCCTAAGGCAGTAGAAGGACTTATATTTATCACATAGACAGCAGTAGAGACAGCTTCTCCCCAAAACCGTTTGCCTAGCTTAGCAGAACTTAGCATACACCTTACTTTTTCCAGAATGGTTCTGTTCATTCTCTCAGCAATCCCATTCTGTTGAGGGGTCTTTCTCACTGTTTTGTGTCTCAATATGCCTTGATCCTTGCAGAAATCTGTAAACTCAGTGTCTAGATACTCCAGGCCATTGTCTGTTCTTAATGCCTTTACCTTTGTTCCAGTTTGGTTTTCCACAAGAGCTTTCCACTGCTTGAAGGTCCTAAAGGCTTCACTCTTGTGCTTTAACACATATACCCAAACTTTCCTGGAATAGTCATCTATGAAGGTGATAAAGTATCTAGCCCCCCCAAGTGTAACAGTGGATGATGGCCCCCATACATCAGAATGAATGTAATCCAAAATGCCTTTAGTAAAATGCTTTGCTGTATTAAAACTTACTCTTGTCTGTTTCCCCATTATGCAATGTTCACAGAAATCAACCCTACTCAGCTTTGTCTGTCCAAAGGCTCCCTGTTTTTCCAGCTCATCCATTCCTCTTTGACTCATGTGGCCTAGTCTTAAGTGCCACAGTCTTGTCTCATCTGTCACCGCAGCTACTTGCATGGCTTGTGAAGGGGTTTGAGTGTTGCCAAGTAGAACATATAGGCCATTCTTCTTTTCTCCCTTCATGATCACCAATGATCCATGGTAGACCTTGAGTATCCCTGCGTCTGCCTTATAAGTATATCCTTTGGAGTCCAGGCAGCCTAGAGAAATCAGATTTCTTTTCAGCCCAAGAACATATCTCACTTCAGTGATTGTCTTGATAGTTCCATCAGTTAGCTTCAGCCTTATTGAGCCTATACCCTGCACTCGTCATTCAGCATTGTTTCCCATCAACACTTTCCCTCCATCTCCAGCCTGCAAGTCATGAAACCAGTCCCTAATTGGAGTCATGTGGAATGTGAAACCGGAGTCCATGATCCACTCATCATTGTTCTGCCCTGTGGTGACTGCTAGGACTTCTGAACTTTCCAAACCATCCAGGAACATCGCATGATCCGTGGGCTCCTCTCCCTTTGTCTTAATCTTCTTCCCCTTTTCAGGGCAATCCCTTTTGAAGTGTCCCTCTTTAGGACATATGAAACACTTCAGCCTTGTTCTGGATTTAGACCTGCCCTGAGGTTTCCTTTTCTCTCGTGGAGTCCTTTTTTCTGGTCTTCCTCTTGCCACTAGCCCCTCAGGTTCTGGCTCAACAGCCTCCCTTTTCTCTTGCAATTCTTTGGCCTTCAAGGATGTCTGAACTTCTTCCAAGGTGAGGGATTCCTTTGAATATTTCATAGTGTCTACAAATATTGCGTAGGTCTTAGGAAGGGAGTTCAGGATTAAAATCGCCTTGTCCTCATCCTCCACCTGAATACCAAGGTTTTCCAGCCCGATGACTATCTTATTGAACTCATCCATATTATCATCGATGGATTTTTCTTCTCCCATCTTGAAGCTGAAAAGTCTACCCTTCAAGTGGATGCGATTATACAGATTGTTGGTCATGTACAGTTGTTCCAACTTCACCCAAATACCTGCGGCAGTTGTTTCCTTATCCACTTCCCTCAATACCCTGTCACTGAGATGCAGTATGATGGTGCTGTAGGCCAGTTCAAGAATGTCTTCCTTTTCTTGATCTGACAAAGTGGGAGGAAGGTTCTTTTCTCCTTCGAGGGCTTTCGCTGCCTTCAATTGTACCAGCATGGCCCTCATACTTTTCCTCCAGATTGAGAAGTCTGATTTCCCATCAAACCTTTCAATTTGTATCTTGGCTAATCCCATTCTTGATTTCCGCATTTTCCCTTCAAAGAAGATCCTGAGCTCTGATACCAATTGTTTTGCGTTATTGAATCTTCTAAGTCGTTAGCTCTCAAGAACAGCACTATGAAACGTCTTCCCACTTTACCGAATTCAAGAACAACAATCGCAGACTAGTAATCGAAAGACAGATACACAAAGCTATCACAGAAAAATAGGAGAGACAAGATTTATAGTGGTTCGACAATGTGCCTACATCCACTCCTCTGGAACTCAGAGCAATTCATTAAGATCAAGAGCAATTTTGTTACAGAATATTTCAACAAGCAGAACTGTCATCGAAGAAGATGAACGCAGACGTAAACTTGTCTATTTATACATATGCCTTCACAGGCTATTTAAATCCAAGCCCAGCCCACCCATTTCTCTTCTTGGGCTTCTAATTACTTGGCCCAGTGACTTGTTGATTATCCCCCACAAAAGTGAATCAAATGACGCCTCGGAACACAAATAAAACACACCCATTCAAATGAGTCATGTATCTTTATTGAAGACAGTACAAGATGTTACTTAGAACAAGTCGATTGTCGAAACAAGTTCCACACGATATATATACATATCGATGAAGTATTGTCATTGGTAGATCATTAATCCTTCAACCGCGAGTTTTCCCACGCCCAGAATGATTCTGGAGAATTTGGCTAGGGACGACTTGAAGCACACCTAGATGTTCTGCAGATTCTATCATACTTTTATCGGTACTTTGAAGTAGATTTAGTTCACTAGTGGTGAACATGAACAGAACAGGACACGTACAAAAATTTTGATAGCATAGCATGTCGAATGGGAGTAAAACATCGATGTGTTACATCTAAATCCAAACTATAACTAAAATCATATCTTTCCAATATAAAAAGTTTTCCAATTGAATACATAGGTATTGCAAAGAGAGTTACTTAGTAGATGAAAATTGAAAATTCAAATGGTGAGCATCAACGCTTTTCCTACTCACAGTTCCTCGTTTCCCAAAAGCCAATAACAAAAACACCTACTAAATGCAACACCAAATTTAACATCGGTAACCAAAATCATTGAACCAAGAACATAAGCTGAATAATCTATTTTCCCAGTAACCAAACAAGTCACATTCCTGACTCCCGAAATGATGGAGCTTAATACATGAAGGATCTCAACAACACCTCAATTACGGAGACTAGAAAGATAAGAGAATTACCTGGATGTCAACCGATCGCATGGAGCTTCAATTCTCGACCCAGGAGTGCGGAAGTGCGATGAATTTTTGTGAAGAATGTTGTTGGATCTGGAAACAGTTCTAACATGATTTTGATGAACAGAAAACTTGATATGTTGCGTACTGATGTATTTTATTGAGCATGCAGACCAGATCAGAAGATCAGCTCGAAGCTTAGCGAAATAAAGCAGATGACGAAGAAGCTCAGAGGTCTAAGTTGGAACAGTAGCGGACGCCCAAACTGATCCAACAGACAACATCCAAGCTGACCCAGCTCGGAACAAGAGCAGCTTAGAAAATCAGGTCAGGGCCGGGAAGAAAGTTGAAGAACTGTACAGTATAAGAAGAGTTGAGCTCAGTTACGAAATGCAGATCAATTGAGTGTCGATGGAGCTTCGGGCTAGAGCAGTTCGGATCAGCTCCGAGCAGAATCAGTTCACGTCAGATAGAGCAGATCTGTAGGTGCAATAATTGCTCCTGCTAGGTAGAGCGATCGAACCGTGGCGCTTGAGTTGCTATACGGTTTAAAATATTGGAGTTGCAGCGTTACCACCAGCTATAGCTTTTGGTAAAGCGACAAGCGCTCGGTCCTACAATTGGTATCAGATCAGAGAAGCAGTTCAGATCAGCTTAGAGCATAACAGAACAGAATCAGCTCAGGACAGAACAGAACAGAATCAGCTCAGATCAGATTAGAAGCGCAGAGACAATCAGATTAGCTTAGAGCTTACAAGAGCAGCTCAGAGCTTAAACAGATAGAATCAGGGGAGAGTCAATCAGCTTAGAGCAGATTAGAGCAGATAAGAACAAGAGCAGCTTAGAGAAGAAGCGCAGGAACAGCTCTAGAGCAGAAAGACTCAGATTAGAACAACTTAGAGCAAATCAGCTCAGACCAGCTTACAACAGAGCAGGTGAGAATCAAGGAGCTTAGAACAGCTTAGAAGGAAAGCAGCTCAAATAATCAAGAACAATATAGTTCTACATTAGATCAGATTGGAGGCTTGCAACAGATCAGTTCACATAATAAGAGAAGAGTTTAATTGATAGAACAGATCAGCTCGGAATCCATATCAGATCAATATAGGCTATCAGTTCACGAGCAAAGCAGTTTGAACATGAGCGTATGCGAAGACTGGATTAAAAGTAGTTCAAACTTATTTGTTACGTCTACATCAGTTTCAGAGAAAGACAAAGAACATTAAATGGCCTCACCTACCGATGTACGATGAAAAGATAACAAGGACACAATGTCATAAACTTTACAGAAACTTTTCAACGGCTAGGAACCTCTGTCCAATGGATGTATCATATTGGAGGCTATATATATCGAGAGCCGAACTGATGAAAGAAGGTGTGCGACAAGAGAGAAGATAGAAGAAAAAATAGTTGAGAGCTGGTATACACAGGTGGCAGCTGGTGTACAAGCTGATAGCTGGTGCCCAGGTGTGAGCTGGTGCGCAACCGAGAGCTTAAACTCAGAATCACTATAGTCAACTACACAACTTTGGAAGAGGATGAAGACATCAGCTTAGGAAGAAGCACTTTCCAGTGTGTGAGATTTATTATTTGTGAGAGTGAGCTTACACTGTAAATCTCGCACACACAGATTCACTCACCTATATGAGAGCCGAGAGCTGAATAGAATAGTTGAGCGAATCATAACTCAAAACTTATTAAAGCTGTCTTGACACGAAGACATAAAACTTAGTGTTTGTAGTCTTTCTTACAGAGACGTTAAATAAGTGAAAACAGAGTGTCTAGGAATCTCAGCTTTGGGCAGTAAGTAAGTCCAGCTGAGGTGAGTCTGCACAGATTGCTGTAAAATCAAAGTCTTCTAGTGATGCCTTCCAAAAATGGAAGAAAGGGAGACGTAGAAGATTCAGCTCCAAATTCCAGAAACAAATTCTGTGTGCTCTGTGTTTTATTTGTTTATCAACTTTTAGCTTTAATATTTTTAAGCATTTTAATAAATCAATGTTAGAGAGTATATCAGATGTTTTTCGCTTGGTTTTTATACCAGATCTGATATACTTCTCGGTGCTCACTAGTTTTCAAGAACACGAGTTATTGCATCTCAGGAATCAAATCGTGCACGACCGGTTCTCGTGAGCATCGCCTTGATGCACTCTGAGCTCGTCAGCCCGTCCGCACCCCGTGCTGTTTTTTGAAAACCCATTTTAAAAACACGCAATCTGAATTTTTGATCCATGTATTGGTGCCAAGCTGTGTGAAAGCTCCCAGATACAAGTTCTCGGACCCTTCAAATGTTTTCCCCCAAATGTTTTGCAACTTCAATTTTCCACTTCTGCAAACGTGTTACACTTTCTCCATTTTTATGTTTATATATATATATATATATATATATATATATATATATATATATATATATATATATATATATATATATATATATATATATATATATATATATATATATATATATATATATATATATATATATATATATATATATATATATATAAATTAATTACATAATATTAATATAACTACATTATAATAAAATATCAATACACTATAAGACATATAAATAATTTAAATTTTAGTTTACAAAAGAATAAACTACACACAAAAATATAAAACAATACAATAAATACTTTTAAACAATGATATTTTCAAGAAACATACATCTTTTAAAAAATTTATATTTACAATTCAAAAAGAATTATATATATATATTTGGATTTTCAAAAAGAATTCTATATATATATATATATATATATAAATTTGAAATTTCTTTATTTAGCTATACGTTGCAAATGACCTAGAGCTACTGGGAAAATTTCCTACCATTTATTAACAACGTGGAGCATGCTGTGCGTCGCAAAAAAGTCATATTTGGCGACACATTATTTTTATTACGTCCTAAAATTACCAACGAAAAAAGAAGGGAAATTTTTACTCATCGCACACTTGTTTTGTGACGCTAATTGCATGGGCGTCGCAAACTATTACATTTGGCGACTCGTCACACTCCGAGGTCGCTAAAAGTCGGAATCGTTGTAGTGTATATAAAGAGGAATGCAAAAAAGAATAGCATTATTGCGATCATGAAAGATGATGGTTACTATACGACTGTTATGCATGAAATCTCTATTGAATTTTACTATACGACTGTCTGCATGAAATCTCTAATGAATTTTATTATACAACTATTCTGCATGAAATCTCTAATGAATTTTGATGTAACCAAATTTCGCTCAGCCAATGAGCTACCGCATCGTAAGACGTATCAGGTCGGGAGGTCGGGATGGACTTGTTTTCAATTCTCGAGCTGGTCTTTCCTTGCAATATTCTGCGAACACGAAAGCTAGTCAAAGGGCATCGGGTGGTGTCCCGAAGAAGGCCCACCGATGCTTAAGTTAGAATGAAGCTCGGGGGCAAAGAGAATAAAGTAAATGAGTTTACTAAATGAATAAAAGGGAGGATATACCAGGGTATTTATAGGTAAGCAAAGTGGTTGGATGTACCTGTCCAGATAATTATGATTTGGAGTGGGCGCAGCAGACCTGTCATGTACTTCCACCTACCTCCTGCAGGTAGGGATGGTTTCTACCGTACTAGTCGGTATATTAATCATAAGTTTATCCAAGAGGGCCAAGTTGTTCATGTGGGGTCGCTATAGAAACGAAATCACATGTCTTGTCGCTGGAAAATGAGGATATGTTACTCTCAGCTCGAGATCCCGAGATGACCAAATGGGGTCAAGGTGATAAGTTATTATCAATACTTTTAAGAGGAATGCCACATCGGGTCCCGAGGTGTAGAACTCTACCTAGGGTCTCGAGGTGACACTAATTAGTAGTATCAATAGTAAAACCCCCCCCCCCAATGAGTCCTAAACAAAGAATTGAAGTATAGGACTGTGAGAGACGTAGGTCGGGACCAAAGTTTAAATTGGTGCTTCTAAGGAAAATCACGATCCTTGTGGTCTCTCATCTCAATCGTTAAGAAATTCCTTGCGGGTGATCCAGATGAAGCTCGGTACTAGAGATAGGATTTGTGTTTTCTGAGGAAGACCATAATCCGTGTGAAGTCATTTTCGTCCCTTGATTAAATTTCGATCGAACGGCCAGTATGATTAGCTCCAGGCTCGAGGAGCCGGTTATAGTTCTCGAGATGATCTGCGTCGTCCACCAAGATGAGAATCTAATGGTGGTAATGTTCTCCGAATTTCCTATAAGCAGCTAGCTCTTTCCCGTTCATTTTTACCTTTACTCTTTTTTAGCGTCGAAACTATGTCAAAATCTCCACTCGTTCCCGAGCTTTCCAGTTGTTTTTACTGTTTCCGACCATTTTTCTTCTTAAGTTTTCCAATTTATCTTTTTCTATAAAAATGTCTTCCCCTGACAGTAGCATAGTTAGGAGAGTTGCAGAGTCATTAGATTCTCCCTCACCTTCTAGGCTTAGGAATGAAGGTGAGGAAGTCCCGAGCTCCATAGATCTTCATAGAGCTCGGATGCTCAGGATTGCCCGTGATGAGGTGCACCTTGTAGCTCAGGGATGTCCTTGGTACGAGGTTAAGGCCTCTACACTCAGAGAGTCCGATATCTCTCTAATTAAGGAGAAGGCAGGGATATTCGTGCTATATGAGGTAGTAATACCCCACGTAGAGGCCCGAGCTCACCGTCCACCTCCCGGATTTCATACTTTCTATATAAATCAGATAGATAGAGGCCTTAGGTTTCCCATTCCTAAGTTTATTTCCCGTTTATGTAGCCATCTCGAGGTCAGTCCTAGCCAGCTAACCCCGAACTCCTTTAGCTCTCTGCTTTCCCTAGGTACTTTGCTAAAATATTTCAAGATACCTCTCTCGACCTATACCTTGATGCGACTTATCCAAATTAAGAATTTAGGTCCTAGAAAATTTTATATCTCCAATAAGCAAGAGCTAGGGTTTATAGGCGGTAACCCGAGCTCCCACAAAGGGTGGATGAGTCGATATTTTTTCATTAAGCGCATCTCGAGCAGGGAAAACCCGTGGGGCTGTGATATGTCGTAGCAGTATGATGCCTATACACTGCCTCCCTCAACCCCTGAACAGGCACCCGACCTAACCAAATTCCTTGAGGCTATGAGCGAAAAAGGTTTCAACGCACATGAGTTAATCGAGGAAGACCTCCTGTGTCGCTTTAGTTTTAGTGGGAAAAACGTTCAACTGGTCGGGGATTTAGGTATCTCCATCGTCTTTTCGTACTGCCTTTACTAAATCTGAGATTTGATCTGTTAACTTGTGTTTTATCTTGGCAGACAACAGGATGACAAAGGCTGAAATGATGAAATCCCTAAAGGAGAGAAGAGTCGACCCAGAAGGAACCTCTAGCTCCCGCCGCTCGAGCAAGGAGAAAAGGAAGGCCTCTTTGGAGGGAGGGGAAAGGAGCAAGAAGCGCCAAAATGAAGAGAAGACCACTGAACCTGCTCGGGCAACAGCCCCCAAGGACCCGGTCAGCAAGCCAGTAGGCACGACAGAGAAGATTCCTGAGCAACAATCTACCGAATTACCCTATGTACTTCTGGATACCTCCTCCATCTCTTTTGTGGCCAAACCATCTGGCTCCATTTCGCTGGACTTCATCCGTCGCTTGGTCCCATCCAAGATTTCGACCTGGTGAAGAGGACCCCCGACCTCGAGGTCCTTGAAGCTGCCGGCCTTCATTTTATGCAAGTGTGTACCAGTTCGAGGTTTTATTTTTTTACTCGAATGTCCCGACTAACTATCATCTCTGTGCAGTCCTTGGTGTGGACTGGACAGGCAGCGAGTCGCCTCTCCCAAGCACGTGATGTGGTCGTTATGACCAGACACGTGAGTCGCCTTTCCCAAGCATGTGATGAGGTCGTTATTACCAGACGCTCTATGGATGGAGTGCTTGGTCGTCATAACGACCTGTTGAAACAGCTTGAAGAGATGTGGGCTCAAGAGGACAGGGAGAAGGAGTCGCTGTGGCTCGAGCTAGAGACAACCTGAGCTGAGGTCCAATCATCCAAGGCTCAGGTGCAGTCTCTTGAGGCCAACGTTCAACGTTTTGAGGAGGAAAACAAGATCCTCCATGCCGAGGTGGAGAAGCTTCAAGGAGAGGCAACAAACTCTTGGCAGCTCGAGAAGGAGAAATTATTATAGTCCAAGGAGTTTTGATACCTGTGCTCAGTGAGAGCCTCTATCTTCTTTGAACAAGGTTTCAATGTGTGTCTGGCCCAGTTCAGGGCAATAGCACCCGACTCCGTTCCTCGACGTTGAGCAAGCTCTGGCGGACATGCCCGAGGAATCTGAGGATAGCAGCTTGGGTTCAGAGGAGGCCCCCCATCTTGATGTCTCTTTACCTCTGTCTGTGTATTTATTTTGAAGATTTAATGGAATCAATTATTCACCTTTTATTTCTGTCTCTTTTACTTCAAGTACTGTCGTATATGCCCTTGTGAACAGACTGACCCGAACAAACCATAATTATTTTAACATATTTTGAAACGTGGAGTAGATTTTTATCGAGGTAACTTCGAATAACAAGATTTGCTTAAGTGTAAGACAGCGATATCCGAGACAAGATCTTACGCCGACGCGAGTCAAAATTGTGTGCCGAGCTGGTTGGGCTTAGTGCCAACGAGAGTTGGGCTTGTATGCCGAGCTGGTCGGGCTTAGTTCCAAGGAGAGTTGGGCTTGTATGCCGAGCTGGTCGGGCTTAGTTCCAACGAGAGTTGGGCTTGTTGTCGGGCTTAGTGCCAACGAGAGTTGGGCTTGTATACCGAGCTGGTCGGGCTTAGTGCCAAACAGGGTTGGGCTTGTGTGCCGAGCTGGTCGGGCTTAGAGCCAACGAGAGTTGGGCTTGTATGCCGAGCTGGTCGGGCTTAGTGCTAACGATAGTTGGGCTTGTATGCCGAGCTGGTCGGGCTTAGTGCCAGCAGGAGTTGGGCTTATATGTCGAGCTGGTCGGGCTTAGTGCCAACAAGTGTTGGGCTTGTATGTGTAATCAAGAAGGATTACTACTCAAGGTATTGCCAAGTCTTTCTAGAAGAAACTTCTCCGTTCATGAAATAAGCTTTCTTACAAGGATGGATTTTAAGCGTAATATCGTCGAAGATGGATAATATTCCAGGGCATTTGGGTTCTTTTTCCCAAGGCATCTTCTAAATAATATGCGGCGATGCCTGCTTTTTGCCCACAATCTTAAATGGACCTTCATACTTAGGATTGAGTTTCCCTATGTCTCCTTGATGTTGAATCTTTTTATGACCAAGTCTCCTATTTCGTATCTTCGAGGTCGGACTCTTTTGTTATAGGCCTGGATCATTCTCCTTTGATAAGCCGATAGTCGTACTTCAGCCCTAGCTCTTCTCTCGTCAAGATGGTCCAGTTCGAGAATTCGAATGTCATCATTGTCTTTGTTGTACTCTGTCACCCTGAGGCTATCTTGACCAATTTCAGCGGGTAAGAGAGCTTCAGTTCCATAAACCATGCAGTAGGGTGTTTCTTAGGTTCCTGCTCGGGCAGTAGTTCGGTAGGCCCACAACACACTTGGTAACTCGTCCACCCATTTCCCTTTAGCGGAGCCCAATCGTGTTTTGAGAGCTTGTACAATAGAGCTGTTAGAGTAGATGCCCAACTAGCCAACTTGTGGCGTGTGGGTTTATAGACTCTTGTATATGACAATCTTTATATATGATATTCGCATTTATTTATGGCATTCTTTACTTTCATTGTGTTGTATGATGATTAACAATTGCGTTGAGTAAAGACCTAGAATGCACTATAGTGTATGTTAGATGTGATAGTGGGTATGACGGCTATCATGAAACACATCTAATA
>KV016976.1:83399-99596 GCA_001598015.1 Dorcoceras hygrometricum
TGTTGAAGGGCAAAACGGTCATTTTGCACTGGGGTTCTGAAAAATGTTTTTTCAGATCATAGTATTCAGTTTTGGAAACTGAGTCGATCGGTCTGATCTGATCGGCGATCGGAGTTACAATGAAGTCACGGTGATAGGGATGAAGCGAATGTTCATCCGTTGGACCCGGGCCCGTTGGGCCGGTCCAAGTCTATTGCTTGTCTACTTAATGTAGACTTAGGAGGCTTTGATCATAACATATTAATCGCAACTCTTAACCCTAACCCTAGCTAAAAGAGCCGCCCCCTCTCCTCTCTCAAAAGCCGCCGCCGCCTCCGCCTTGTTTCGCCGGAATTTGTTCCGGCCATCTTGACGAGGAGAATCCGTCCGCGCTGATCTCATCAGGCCTTCTAGTGCAGGCTGACGAAGGAGTCTCGCTTCCGGTCGTGGACCTGATTGACGTAATCTACCGCCGCCTACCGTGAAGTGCCGGTTTCCTCGTGAAACTGGTCGGAGCCAGGCACGAGTTGCTAGCAAGGTAATCGACAAAACACCCTATGAATGGTTCATAGTTTGCATGTTTTAGAATTGTATTGATCGTCTCCCGGCCCAATTTTTGTTCTTCCGCTGCCTCGCCAGGAGGCGTGATCCGGATCTGCCACGGTTCCCCAACAAGAGCGACTGGTGACCTCTACATGCCCGTTGCTCTGAGGGTAAGATACTGAAGTGAAAATCTGCTCAATCTTCATCTCTTGACACCATGCTCGCACTTTTGCCCCCTCAAAATTGCCTTCCATTATCTGATATAATTCTCCTAGGAATTTCAAAACGGCATACAATGTTCTTCCATAAGAATTTCAAAACTTCCACCTCAGATATTTTAGCTAGTCGTCCGGCTTCTACCCACTTGGAAAATTAATCCACTGACTTCCTCTATCCTCCTGCTGGGGGTAAGGGTCCTACAATATCGATGCCCCACTGATCGAATGGACACGAGGACGGGACTGTTCTTAAGAGTTCGACAGGTTGTTTTTGTAGATTGGCATGCCTGTGGCAGTCACGACAGGATCGAACAAGGGCCAAGGCTTCCTTCTCAATGGTGGGCCAGAAAAATCCTGCGAGGAGAGCCTTTCTGGCCAGAGCTAAGCTTCCGAGGTGGTGCCCACAACATCCCTCATGAATCTCTCTCAGTACATATTTAGCTTCCTCCGGGTCTAAACATTTCAAGAGTGGTTTTGAGAAGTATCTTTTGTACAACGTACCATTCAATAGTGCAAAACGGAGAGCCCGTCGCTTGATTTGTCGAGCCTTTCGGGGATCCTCGTGTAGTACTTGATGAGTGATATACTCATAGAGTTCACATCGACAGTCCGAGGTGGGCATACCCTCAGGATCTATCTCGACCTGGTAAATTTGTGATATCAGCTCTTGTCCCTGCACTTCTTTTCCCGAGGCTGGTTTGAGAGAACTGGCCATCCGAGCCAACCTATTTGCCTTTTAATTCGCTTCCCGAGGTATCTGTGAAAAGTTCAGAAAAATTTTCGGCCATCTTTCTTAGGGCTTCCGCATACTTAACCATCTTTTCATTTTTCACTTCAAATTGGCCATTGCACTGCTGAACCACTAATTGAGAATCAGAATACATGAGAACTCGAGCAATCCCCTGTTGGCGCAGTGGCGGATCCGGATCCCGCTCCTGGCGCGCAGCGGAAGAATTAAAAATTTGGAGCTCGGGAATGGTCAATACACCTATATAATAATAAAAACATTCATAGAATGTTTAGAATATACCTTGATGGCGTCTAGGCGCCTGGCTCCGACCAATTCCACAGGGAAATTGGCACTTCAACGGTTGAACAGCTACGGCCTCCTAATCCGGTCCACGACCGGAATCTTAATACATTCGCCGGTTTGCACTAGAAAACCGACGATGTTTCACGAACGAAATCTCCTCGCCGAAATGGTCGGCGGTGGGCGGCGGTTGCGTTGGCGGCTGGCGGCGGCGGCGTTGGCGGCGGGCGACGACGGCGGTGGTTAGGGAGGAGAGGAAGAGAGAAAATATTAGCTGAGAAGCTTTTGGTGTGTTTCAAATGAATACACCAGGGCCCCTATTTATAGATTTTTCATGGGCTTAAACCAAGTTAATGGGCTTGGGTCGGGCCCAGGCCCAGGTGTACATTGGTTTCAAGTCCATCGTTGTGGCTTCATCATAATCCCGATCGATGATCAGATCGGATCGATCTACACAGTTTACAAAACTGAGTATTATGATGTGAAAACAATTTTTCGGACCACCTAATCCAAAATAGCAGTTAGGCCCCTGTAAGCTTTAAGGATAGTCAAACTAATCCAAGCTTAAGCAAATTACATTTCCACCCTATTTAATTTTAGGAAGTCACACTTCCATCCTTCCTCCTACTATACTCAACAAATTGAGCTTAATTTTCGTACGGGAATTGAGAAACCAGTACTTGTGTGACCCTCAATGTTTCAGGGATACAGCTAGCCATGGGCTCACAACATTTGTGACTCCGAAACCACATTTTTGGACTAACCCATCGGATCATGGTAAAGCATCTAGCAACATCGCCCCATGATCCCCTAGGTATCACTGATAGTGCCAGCAAGAACCAGTAGGTCATGGTTAGCGTACAGTACGGTCCTTTCAACTCAAATATCCCGATCAGATCAACAACCATTGGTAAATCGAGAGTCGCTAGAGAAGCAATAACCATGCAAATATCTTGGAGATCAAATAGTGACATCGCATATGTTACTAGGTAAACCCATTTACCCAAAACACATCTAGTACTCTGCCAGAGATTTATCACACTATTATCTCCTCAGATAGCATAGGATATCCACGCACAAGGGCGAGCGGTGAATCCTCGACAACGAAGCATCGACTCTTACATGCATCGGGACCTCACCCAACCCCACCACCTGATGACCCCAACTGAGTCGGTAAACGGGTCAAAGTGAGGAACCTATCATGCAGAGTCTCAATGACGTTTCGATTAATGAGGACTAATATGTACAACCAATACCTAATCCACTCGAAAAATGGTAACCACTTGGAAAGTCCGAATAAGGGTAGTTCGATAGATCACCAGGTCACTACCCATCTGCATGCTCAGAACATCACAATGTTCCCTACCAATGAAACGTGGTACTTCACATCGCAGATGCTAGTCTCAAGCTTGGGCGACCCTTATCCTCTTTTCGACGGCCCAATTGACTAGGAACAGGTTGAGAATACACAGTGACTATTAGATGTATTTCATGATAGTCATCATATCCACTATCACATCTAACATATGATAGTCCCAAAATACAATCAATAGGTTCGAAAAACAGTTGCAAGAGTTCAGAAGGGGGGGTTGAATGAACTTTTGGTATTTTCAAATTTTCGAAACCTTTTAAAACAAGTTTTACAAACACTGCTTAACTTAAATCCGAGTTACCAGATTTAAGGATCTCAGTTTAATCAAATCTCTTGGTCAACAAAATATGTGCGGAAAAAGGCCAATTGATTTGTGAACAGATAACTCAATGAATAAGTAAATGCGTAAAGTAAATAGCAAGGGTCGAGAATTTGTTTCTGGAAGTTCGGATATAAATATCCTACGTCTCACCTTCTTCCTTTTCAGGAAGGTTTCACTAGAAGATTTGATGAGTGTAGTCCTTCTACAAACAATCGATCATCGAGCCTCGCTCCAGGTGAACACCTAGCAACACCACAATCTAAAGCGCAGACGCAGCTGCTGGTTTTACAAGAGAATGATATTTTTCGAACGGCTTTGAAGGAGCACGTTCGTTACAGACTCAATCGAATGATATAACAATGAAATACAACACTATTGAGACTGTAAAATCTTCTGGTTTCTAAAACGTAGAAACGCGATTCAACAAGTGAACCAGAAGATGACTCGAAGGTTTATCTTATGAAGATCAACGGTTTTGTTCTTCGAGTGTTTGAGCTTTTGAATATGGCTTCTATAGAGTATAAGCTCGAGAAAGGTTGAGACTCAAAATCAGCAGAGTAACGACAAGTAAACAATAGCGAGCGTTAGATGGTTCTTCAATCCAAACTTCTACTATTTATAATCTTCGATCTCAATGGTCATTAATTTCTTCAAAGGCAACAAAATCTCCTTTTGAATTTCTGCCAATTCGTACGCCGTAAATCCTGCTCCACCAAGAGGCAAGTCGCACAATGTCAGAGCAAATTTTGCTTCTTTACATATTTCTGCAAACGCCGTAAAATCGCCCTCTGAAACAGTGTACTATTTACCTAGAATAGTACTGAAATTGTCTCCTCATTTAAAGCACATGTACGATTCAATCTCCACCTTTGATTTCCTCTGATATGAACGTTTGAATCGAGCGAGCGATTATGCAACCTCTGAAAGATATGCAACTGCTGATAGCTATAAGTGTCTCCCTTGCTGCTGGTTACAACGGTTAAGAGAAGCATCGACTGAATTAAAAGAATACTGTAGCCATCTGCTGATTACTGTAGCCATCTGCTGATTTTCCTTTAAGAAATTCACCTGCTGAAATACCAACGCAAACTCCATCGACTGATTCTTAGCGCTAGTCCAATACGCTGTCGTTTCAACTTATTTGAACGCTGTCATTTTAGCTATATGAAAACACCAATATCAGCGACTGGTTACATGAATCACTGTAGCTCCCGACTGGTTCCAAATACGCTGTCGTTTTGCAATCCTTAACAAAATACACTAACTCTCAAATGCTTGCGCCTTAAACTAAAACAACTGTCTGCTAATATGCTCTGGAAGAATCTACCTGATGGTTACCTCTGAAAAATCCAACTACTGAAAATAAACTAACAACTGATCTGTTACTTTCATCTGCTGAATTCTTCCATCTGCTGAATTCTTCCAAATAGACCATCTGCTGAAAATCAACCCGTCGACTAAAGATGTTCTCCTGTAGAATTCATCGGCTGATTTTCCAGTAGCAACTAGTCTTATTTTGTTATCACCAAAACTAATAAATTTTATTCTAACAATTTCCCCCTTTTTGGTGATGACAAAACTTAACAGCCGAGATAAATGAATAGGCAAAAATAAATTGCGCAACGACTGCTGAAATTCAAAAATTTCATTAACTGACAAGAAGTACAGAAGATTTGTACAACAGAATCTAATATCTCTTCCTCTTAAAAGATCCACTCCTACTCTTACTCCTCCTTTCCCTCTCTCTTTCTCTATCTTCACGCATCATTCTCTCCAGAATTTGTCTATTCGTTGCGTCGACGTCTGCCTGTGTAATCTCTGTTGTTCTCACAGCATCACCACTACCACCTGCATAGCCACTGTCTCTGATTTGAATGGCAGGTGGTGGTTGAGGTCCTCGGCTGCTCTCTCCTTCCCCCTTTTTGGCATTACCGCCCCTGTTAATATAATCAACAAGTTGGCCAGCAGCAGCACCAACTTGAATGCTAACCTTCTGCTGATATGATTTAAGGTCCAACGACAGGAGGTTCTTGTGTTCTCGCATATCATGTCGAACATTATTGAATAGAACCCTGTAAGTCCTATCGTGGGCATCAAATCTGTCGAAAAGCCTCCTCTCGAGGTTATTGATGTGCAGGGAAAGTGTTTCTCTGCTTTTCTTCACATCATCCTTATGCTCGAGTAGCTCAAACTGTAAAAGGTCAACAGAAGCATGCATCTGAGCCAGAACATTTTGGACATCTGCAGAGATAGTTGGAGGAGAATGTGAAGTAGCAGCAGTAGAGTCATGACCAACAAAATCCATTAAAATATCGTTTGAAGAAGATTCGGAAGAAGAAGGCTCATCAATCATCTGTACAAACGGAGCAACTGAAACTGTATTCTGTGCAATCTGTACACTCCTGAAAACTTTTCTATCCATCGCAATAGAAGAGAGAAAATCTGTAATATCTGCTATAGGCAACCAACTGAACAAACTGTACTGAATATAAACTGTACAAAACTGAGAGAAACGAAGAGCAAACACTATTTGCTGTCGATAAGCAAAACTCGAATCTGGTTCAAGAATAGCTAAGGCTCTGCAAAAATTGAGTGAACCAATGGGTAGTAATCTTCTAGAAGCACAAAATTCAACAGCCTCCAGACAAACATCAGCCCATCTTTTCCTCAAAAGCCTGAAGGGTTCACTCACAACTGGGAAGAAGTACACAAAAGAGCACTGTCGAGATACTTCAGTACATACAACCGACCATGGGATCTTCACCCATTGATCACAAAAAGGCTCAACAACCCACACCCCATCAACACGAATCATTGTTCTAAGCCAGCACGTAGACGGAGTGTTGGTGTTGGTTCTGGCAATGATTGCACCACGATCACGGGGGCTCCCTTCAACAATTTTAGAGCAACACGTCCTTGTACATTTAAGACCGTGTGCTAAAGCCTGCTCCCGCAATTCTTCCAGAACAAACAAGTGAAGATCGGAAAGCATATCTATCACTTTCAAATCAATCACCTAAGATCCTTCGCCAGGCACAAAATTGTTCTTCCACGATTCTAAAAACTTTCGCACCAAAACTTCTCGATACTTTAGCAAAATGTACCTCTTTCTGTTGAGAGCTACGTGAGTGGTCTCCGTCTCTCCCCAACACAAAACTTGTTCTTCATCTTGGACAACTCTTCTATATTAATGGTCGCCATCTTCTTAATACTGAAAGAATGAAAGAATTGATCAACGGCATCTATGACCTGAGCTCTCAAATGTACAAGCAGATCAATGTCTGCACAAATCAAAGAAAAATGTTCCCTGGCTGGGTTGCCCTTCACAGGGTCTTTCTCCACAAGAATGGCCTTCCCTTTATTGTCAACAGGGATTTTAGGAAGTCTGGCCAGATACTGAGTCCTCTCATCAACGCCTGGGATCTTGATCTCTTTGCCCATTGTTATCTTAGTGATTTCTATGCCAGCAGATGGCAATTGAACATCGACTGGAATTGTCACGAGAATATCTTCCAGCGACATCTTCTCATCGGCATCAATTAATTCATCAACTGATTGTTTATCATCACTCATTTCCACATCCTCTGGTTCCTCCTCAGAAAACTGTGCCTGCTGGTCTCCACCAGCAGCACCAACATCCATGGTTTCTACATCTTCATCAGTGTCACTTGCAGTGACCACTGGTCTTTCAGCATCCCATCGGGCAATAAGATCTTCATAGGGGAGATCAAACCACTGTGGCTCTTTAGCAGTACCAGCTGGTTGATTACCCTCATCCAATGTACGCACAACTTGCTCTTCCTCATCAACGCTGATTTGAGCAGTGTCAGCCAAAACTTGCTCAATAATGTCATCAACGTCATCAGCAGTGGACGGTTCTTCATTTACAAACTCAGTCACTGCTGGCTCAGAAGTTGGTTCATTAATCCTTGTAGCATCACCAGAAGCTGGTTCCTCATTAGAACCTTCATCAGCTGCTTCTACATCAGCAGTCTCACCAGCAACCTCATCAGCTGGTGGATCAGCAGGAATCTCATCCTCTGCTGCTGGTTCATTAATAGTTGGCTCAACCATTTGAATGGGCACGGCCTCCTGTGCCACGGCCACTATCTCCAAATATGCCTTAGAATAACCAGTTCTCTTCTTCATCGTCCTTTTCTTTTTTATCACTAGTGCTTCAAAATCAGCAGCAGCTAGTCTTTTTTTAGGTGCCTTCCTCACCAGCGGGGCATCAGCAGCTTCCTTTGCACCCCCTTTAGCATTTAGAGAGACATAGTGGTGCACAAGCTTCTCCGTAAGAATTTTGGAAGCAGGAAACTCCGATGATTCGCCCAATTCCAGATTTGGAATATTTTCCAGCAGAAGACTTATCTGAACAGCGAAGCCCTTGGCTTGCTTAGACCCTGGAGTAACCATCTTCTTAAGAGTGTTGAACAATACTCTGGCCCAGTTCATCCTTACTCCACAGACAACTGCTGTCACCATCGAAAACTTTTCAACTGTAATTGCATTGAAAGACCCTGCCTTTACAGAAATAGATTTCGCCATAATATCGCAAAGAATACGATATTCAACCTTCATTTGACTCTTCTTCCCAGACAGACTCACTGGCTCACCCGACATAGAAACGATGCTCCTAGCATCAAAAACCACATCCTTGGGAATCTCTGAAAGATCTGCCAAACCATCCACTGGTAGGTCAAAAGATTCTGCAAACCATTACTCAGAAATCTCGTCTAACTGCCCAGCCAAAGTACTGAGTAACACACCATCTCGAACTGATGCGTTCTCGAAGAAATCAACCAAGGCAGCTTCTTAGATGACTGCCGAACAGGCCAGAAAACCCTCAAGGCCAGATGCCTTTAGAGCTTGAAACATGGACACCATACCTGGGTCGTCCATGGCGAGAACATAGTCAAAATCGATAAGCTGAGTGTTGCTGTAGAAAGAAGATGCCATTGCTGATTGTAGATAAGCGAAAATAACACCTGAAAAATCTTTGCAGAAGAAATCGCAGAGAATACGAACGCAAGAGTAATATGCAAGAACACACAATAGTAATTTTGCAAGGTAAAAGAGAAACGAAGAGTAAACGCCGTAATTTAAACTAGGAAAGCAAAAAGTTACTAGAGAGAGAAGCTTTCGATGTGACTGTTCGAATGGTAACAACACGTGTCAACCATCCGTTAGCGCGTACAGTTTTTGAAATGATTTTGAAAATATTTTCAAAATATTTTAACTTGTACTGTGTAAAAGATTTTCCAAAATGATTTAATAAAACAAGGTACAAAGTAAATAAAAGTGCGCAAAAATTTATAAAGTCACAGCTGGTGCAGTAAATGTAATAACATCACTGCTGGTTTAATATATCGTTGAGGGTGGCAGGAGCTGGTCACAAATAAGCATCAGCTGTATATATGTAACAACTGAGCGTGTCCAGTCATGACATATTCAGCTGACGTCACGCTTAACAATCCAGCTCCTGGTTCCCCCTACGGCTGATAATCTCCCAACGTGAGAAGCTTACATCAGCTGATAGTCTTATCGTTCCCCCTGAACAAAAGACTTACAGCTGATTTAAGCAACAGCTGACAACCTGCAAAATGCATTAGTGCACCAACAATCAAGGCAATTCAAGGAGACCTAAAATGTTTCTAAAATAAGAAAACTTAGCGTCTGGTAGAGGCTTTGTGAAGATGTCAGCAACTTGCTGATCAGTCGACACATACTCCAGCCGGACGTCCTTCTTTAGCACATGGTCCCTTATGAAGTGATTCCTGATGTCGATGTGGTTTGTTCTTGAATTCAGCACAGGATTTTGGGTGATTGTGATGGCACTGGTATTGTCGCAGAGAATAGGTGCTTCAGAAGCATCGACTCCATAGTCCTTCAGCTGGAATTGTATCCAAAGGATTTGAGCACAGCAACTACCAGCTGCTAGATACTCTGCCTCAGCTGTTGACGTTGCGATGGACGTCTGCTTCTTACTAAACCAAGAAATCAGTCGATCCCCTAAAAATTGACAAGTCCCACTTGTGCTTCTACGATCAATCCTACATCCTGCGTAATCTGCATCATATATCCGATTAGTTGAAAGCCTGAGTCTTTGGGATACCAAAGACCCACGTTGGAAGTACCCTTAAGATATTTCAATATTCTCTTTACAGCTATGTAATGCGATTGCTTTGGCTCTGCTTGAAATCTAGCACACATACAGACAGCAAACATGATGTCTGGTCTGCTAGCAGTTAAGTATAGCAAAGAGCCTATAATACCACGATAAAGAGATACCTCAATGGCAGTACCAGCTTCATCTTTGTCCAGCTTTATCGAAGAGCTCATAGGAGTTGCTGCTGCTGAACAATTGTCCATGCCAAACTTCTTCAGCAATTCTTTCGTATACTTCGCCTGGTTAATGAAAATACCATTTTCCAGTTGTCGAACTTGTAAGCCCAGAAATAATGTCAGCTCCCCCATCATGCTCATCTCTAATTTATCCTGCATTAACTTAGAGAACTTCTGGCACAGTTTGGGGTTAGTTGACCCAAAGATAATGTCATCGACATATATTTGAACTAATAGAATATGGTCATCTTTTACAAATTTGAACAAAGTCTTATCCACTGTGCCTATTGTAAAGTCATGCTTGATTAAGAACTGTGATAGTGTATCATACCAAGCTCTGGGTGCTTGTTTCAACACATACAGAGCTTTATCCAGTTTGTAAACAAAGTCTGGATGTGCATGATTAATGAATCCAGGAGGTTGTGCAACATACACTTCCTCTGTTAAGACGCCACTAAGAAAGACACTCTTAACATCCATTTGAAAGACTTTAAAGTCTTTGAATGCAGCATAAGCTAAGAACATGCGAATGGCTTCTAATCTTGCTACTGGTGCGAAGTTCTCATCAAAATCTATACCTTCCATTTGTCTAAATCCTTGCGCTACCAGCCTAGCTTTGTTTCTAGTTACTATGCCATCTTCATTCAGTTTGTTCCTAAAGACCCACCTAGTTCCTATGACTGAATGATTACTTGGTCTAGGTACAAGTGTCCGTACGTTATTACGTTTAAACTGGTTTAATTCTTCTTGCATAGCATCTATCCAGCTTGGGTCAGCTAAGGCCTCATCTATCATTTTAGGTTCTATATGTGAAATGAATGCAGAATCAAAATGATCATGCATTAGCTGTCCTCGTGTGCGAACATGGGATTCGAAATTACCTATTACTTTCTCAGGTGGATGATTTCTATTCCAACGAAGATCAAGTCCGATGGGATTTGTTCTTTGTTCCCCTTGTGTTGCTGGCTGGATTGCAACGGCTGCATCAGCAGATGCCATTTGACGTTCATCAATATTGTCTTGTGCGTCTTCTTCCAGCTGGTGAGATGTACTTGCAACTGGTTCATCAGCTGGTGGTCTTCATACCAGTTGATGATCACTTGCGACTGGTTGTCCAGCTGTTGGTCTCAATACCGAGTGATATGATGTGCTCGCGCCTTGTTGTCCAACTGGTGATGAAGATATCACTGGATGATTTGTGCTACCAGCTGGTGCCTCAGGCGTTGGTCTTGAAACCAGTTGAGAAGCGCTTGCGACAGCTTGCGCAACATCTTGTTTAGCATTTGTCGCTTCATTTCCAGCAGCTGGTGCCCTTGAGGCAAAATGATCCTGCGGCTGATCCACGTTAGTTAAATCAATAACTACTGGATTACCTGCTAGATCCTGTTTATCATTGTTATGCGTTGTGACCACTGCTGGTTGTTCTTCTTCAGCTGATTGTCTTTGTGGCACGTCGTCGTCTGATTCTTCAAGACTTGTTGACTCTAGACGTGAACACAAGTCATGTAGGCTTGCATCTAAATTTGATTTCAAGCTGGTTTCATCACACACTACGTGTGCTGATTCCTCAACCGTCAAGCTTCGATTGTTGAAAACTCGATATGCTTTGCTCACAGCTGAATAACCTAGGAAGATACCTACATCAGATTTAGGTTCAAAGGATGTTAGATGCTTCTTGCCATTGTTATGAATGAAACACTTACATCCAAACACCCTGAAATAAGAAATATCAGGTTTCTTGCCATTCCAGATCTCATATGGGGTTTTATCGTGCATCCTATTAATCATCGATCTGTTTTGAGTATAACATGCTGTGTTAACTGCTTCTGCCCAAAATTTTTGAGAAATACCAGAATAAGCAATCATAGAACTAGCAGTTTCTTTTAAAGTGCGGTTTCTCCTCTCAGCTAACCCGTTTTGCTGAGGAGTTCTAGCTGCTGAAAGCTCATGCTTTATTCCTAAATCTTCCAGATAAGAAGTTAATTTAAAATTTAGAAACTCAGTACCGTGATCACTTCTTATCCGGTTGACTGAACAAGATCTGTCATTTTGTAAACGTTTCAAAAGGCGTATCAGCTGGTCGGCGGTTTCAGATTTTTCTTTTAGAAACAACACCCATGTATATTTTGAAAAATCATCTACAACAGCAAGGATGTAATTCGTTTCCCCTAAGCTCGTGACTGAAATAGGACCAAAGAGATCCATATGCAAGAGCTCAAGGCAACGGGTAGAACGTTTTCTGCCTTTATTTTTGAAACTAGATTTGATTTGCTAACCCAGCTGACATGCTGCACAGATCTTATCCTTAGAAAAACTAATTTTTGGCAGACCAAAAACCATATCATGTTCACTCAAATTGGCAAGTGTTTTGAAGTTTAGATGGTTCAATCTTTGGTGCCACAGCCAGCTCTTGGAAGAACCAGCTGCAAGGCACAAATGCTCATATTTCAGCTGATCTGACCAATTGATTATGTAGGTATTCCCCGAACGTTTTCCTACCAATATCGTCAGACCACTTGCACTCTGAACCGTGCATGTGTGTTGTTGAAACTGGACTATGTAACCTTTGTCACACAGCTGACTAATGCTAATCAAGTTATATCGAAGGTTATCAACAACTAGGACGTCAGAAGATGCGAAGTACCATGTTTCATTGGTAGGGAACATTATGATGTTCTGAGCATGCAGATAGATAGTGACCTGGTGATCTATCGAACTACCCTCGTTCGGACTTTCCAAGTGGTTACCATTTGTCGAGTGGATAAGTCCGAGGTCTTGGTTGTACTGATTAGTCCTCACGACTCGAAACGTCATTGAGACTCTACGTGATAGGCGTCTCACTTTGACCCGTTTGCCAACTCTCTTGGGGTCATAAGGCGTCGGGATTGGGTGAGACCCCGATGCATGTAGGAGTCGATGCATCGTTGTCGAGGATTCACCGCTCGCAGACATGCGTGGATATCCTATGCTATCTGAGGGGATAATAGTGTATAAATCTTTGGCCATAGTACTAGAAGTGTTTTAGGTAAATATGTTTACATAGTTACACTCGCGATATCACTATTCGATCTCCAAGATGTATGCATAGCTATCGGATCTTTAGCGACTCTCGATTTACCAATGGTCGTTGATCTGATCGGGATATATGGATTGAAAGGACCGTACTGTACGCTAACCACGACCATTTGGTTCTTGCAGGCACTATCAGTGATACCTAGGGGATCATGGGCGATGTTGCTAGACGCTCTTACCATGATCCGATGGGCAAGTCCGGAATTGTGATTCCGGAGCCACAATGGTTGTGGGCCCACGGCTAGCTGTATCCCTGAACCATTGAGGGTCACACAAGTACTGGATTCGAGATTCCCGCACGGATACTCAGCTGAATGTGTTGAGCATACGAAGAGGATTTTGGGGAGTGCGACTTCCTAAAAAGTCAACAGAGGTCAAATCGAGATTTGCCGATGTTGAGGGGCAAAACGGTCATTTTGCACTGGGGTTCTGAAAAATTGTTTTTCAGATCATAGTATTCAGTTTTGGAAACTGAGTCGATCGGTCCGATCTGATCGGCGATCGAAGTTACGATGAAGTCTCGGTGATGGAGATGAACGGAATGTTCATCCGTTGGACCCGGGCCCGTTGGGCCGGATCCAAACCCATCACCAAGTCTATTTAATTAGAATTAATCTTCATTATGACATATGACTACTACACAAACCCTAACCCTAATCATCAAGGCCGCCGACCCTTCCCTCCTCTCATAAGCCGCCGCCCTTGTGCGCCGCCGCCACGTGCCACCGGAAAATTGTTCCAGCCAATCTTGACGAGGAGAATCCGTCCGCGCCGATCTCGTCAGGCCTTCTAGTGCAGGCTGACGAAGGAATCCCGTCTCCGGTCGTGGATCTGATTGACGTTGTCTACCGCAATCTACCGTGAAGTGCCGGTTTCCTCGAGAAACTGGTCGGAGCCAGGCACGAGTTGCCAGCAAGGTAGTGATCTAAACACCCTATGGTTGTGTTTATTTGAATCGTATTGATCGTCTCCCGGTATTGTTTTTGTTCTTCCGCTGCCTCGCCGGGAGGCGTGATCCGGATCCGCCGCGGCTACCCAACAGTGGTATCAGAGCAAAGGTTTTCGGATCTGATCAATACAGTATTGCCATATTGTATCTAGATCTCGTTTTTAAAATCGAAACAAAACAAAAATCTTTGAAAACCATCGGCCGGTCGCCGCCTCGCGTGGCGGCCCATCGCGCGCGCCATAGTGCGCATGACGCCATGGGCGCTTGCCGCGCATGGTGGCCGGCCATGAATGGCCTACCTCGCGAAAATTGTTGCGTGACGTTGGGCTCCGCTGCGCGCATGAGCGTGCGCATGACGGCCGAGCCTTGCACGATTATCGCGCGTCGTCGCCGGACGCTTGGCGCCGTGACGCGATGGAATTCGGCCGCTGTTGCGCGCAAGTGAAGCGCGGTGGTTGCTGGACGTCGCTGCTGGTTGTGCGCATGGTGGCCTGCTGGTCGCCGCACGATGGCGCGCGAGTGTCGAGCGGTGTTGCGCCGCTGGTTGTGCGGTGATGCGCGCGGCCGTGCGCCCGCGTGCGGCCTTGCGTCATACGTGATTTTCGTGGTGGCGCCGCCGCTAACAGTGGTATCAGAGCAAAGGTTTTCGGATCTGATCAATACAGTATTGCCATATTGTATCTAGATCTCGTTTTTAAAATCGAAACAAAACAAAAATCTTTGAAAACCATCGGCCGGCCGCCGCCTCGCGCGGCGTCCCATCGCGCGCGCCACAGCGCGCGCGACGCCATGCGCGGTGGCCGCGCATGGTGGCCGGCCATGAATGGCCTACCTCACGCAAATTATTGCGTGACGTTGGGCGCTGCTGCGCGCATGAGCGTGCGCATGACGGCCGAGACTTGCGCGATTATCGCGTGTCGCCGCCGGACGCTTGGCGCCGTGACGCGATGGAAGTCGGCCGCTGTTGCGTGCAAGTGAAGCGCGGTGGTTGCTGGACGTCGCTGATGGTTGCACGCATGGTGGCCTGCTGGTCGCCGCACGATGGCGCGCGAGTGTCGAGCGGTGTTGCGCCGCTGGTTGCACGGTGATGCGCGCGGCCGTGCGCCCGCGTGCGGCCTTGCGTCGCACGTGATTTCGTGGAGGCACCGCCGGCGGCGGCCGCCGCTCCGGCGAAGCTCCGGCGATGTCGTGACGGCTGAATTCTTCTAGGGTTTGGTTCAGGCCTGTCCCGGGCAGCCCGTGTAGTTTTCGGGCCGGTATTCGATATCGGACCCGTTTTGGTCGATTTTGAAATTTTGAGATTTTTGTACCTAAAATTGTTTTAAGCCCAATATGATATAATTAAAATTAGCAAAATGTGATTTTGATTATAAAATATGATTTTATAATGAAATATGATTTTGTTGATTAAAATTTGGTTTTATCGACAAAATACGATTTTATTATAAAATGCGATTTTATGATTAAAATATGATTTTGCGATAAATAATAGGATTATTTAAATTATGCATGTTAATTAGATTACTGCATGATTGGGATGATCGAGAGCCGTGCCCAATTTGTTAGGTGTATGGGATAGGTTTTTTGTGATTCGGTTTGTATATATTTTGATTATCATTTAAAGTGGGCCTGTTTGTGGCCCGTTCCCACCCCTTGATAAATGTATCCCTTGTATGTCATGGTAAATTTAAATGTAAATTACTAGATTTAGTGGGAGGACATCCGAAGACGGTGGACAATGACGATCAAGATATTGAAGACCGAAGATCTGTAAAACCGGAAGCTTTGTAATAGGATTGCATTGCATATTGCATTACCCCTATGATTGGACCAAGGTCCGTGACTGGCAACCACGGACCGCATAGCTCTCGCCATCGATCATCCCAATATTTATATATGTTGATATATAGTTTAGTTGAATCCGCATGTTGCATGTTTTAAATTTGATTTAAAATAAATGCATGAGACCAAAGTTTCAAAAAAATAAAATCTCTCGTTTTAAATATGATTTAAAACTAATATCAAGAAAAATGTTTATTCGATAAACTAAAGGGTATTAAAAATTGTTTAAATTTCCCTACCTTCCATCAACAATGGGTGTACGTCGATGCTACCCGTATACATGGCTCGGCTCATATTATTGAGGGGGTCATGTATGTCGGAAAGCTGTCCACGCCATTGACAATCGTTGTGAGTCGGTTGGAACTCCCTTTAACGTTGGCTCTTTAACGTTGTATTATTGGGGACGTTAAGGGGACCGTCCTTCACGACTCGACATTGATGGGTCATCTTGACACGTGATAGGATAGTGCGTCATATTATTGGGCCCTTACTGGACGTGAGGTGAATACATGGAGGTTGCACCGG
>KV016976.1:118993-133684 GCA_001598015.1 Dorcoceras hygrometricum
GCTGCGCCTTACCCCGCCACCCCCGCCGCGATTTGCGCACGACGGGTGCAGGGGCCGTACGCGACTTGCGCGCGACGGCAGGCGACGGCGTGCAGCGGGAAATTTTTTTTTTTTTTGGAAAACCGAGATTTGATGCAATTCAGGTAGAAGGGTGTATTGACAGATCCGAGCCAAAGCTCTGATAACACTGTTGGCGCAGCGATGGATCCGGATCCCGCTCTCGTGGCGCAGCGGAAGAATTAAAAATTTGGAGCCCGGGAACGGTCAATATACCTATATAATAATAAAAACATTCATAAAATGTTTAGAATATACCTTGCTGGGGTCTAGGCGCCTGGCTCCGACCAATTGCACAGGGAAATTGGCACTTCAACGGTTGAACAGCTACGGCCTCCTAATCCAATCCACGACCGGAATCTCAATTCCTTCGCCGGTTTGCACTAGAAAACCGATGAAAGTTTCACGAACAGAATCTCCTCGTTGGAATTGTCGGAATAAATTCCGACCGCTGAGGCGGCATCGGCGACGGGCGGCGAGGGAGGAAGGGAAGAGAGAAAATATTAGCTGAGTAGCTTTTGGTGGTGATAGGATCAATATGGATAGAAAAACAACCTTATGAGTTCAGAAGGGAGGGGCTGAATGAACTCCTTATATTTAAAATTTCTAAACCTTAAAAACAATTTTTACAAGCGCCTCACTTAATTTAAATCTGTGTTGCCAGATTTAAGGTATCTCAGTCCAAAATGCTGATCTCTCGACTAAAAATAAATGTGCGGAAAATTTTGATTAACCAGTGAACAGTGTAAACTGAAAATAAATGCAGTAAGTAAAAGTGCAAGGTCAAGAGATTTGTTTATGGAAGTTCGGATAACAAATCCTACGTCTCCCATTCTTTCTTTTTAGGAAGGTTCCAATAGAAGGCTTTGATGAGTACAGACACTGTAAACACCCGGTCACTGAGCCACGCTCCAAGTGAACTCCTAGCAATCTCCAAATACACGCAGACGCAGCTGCTGTTGACAAACACTTTCATTTTACTCAAACGGCTACGTAGCACGTTTGTTACAGACTCAAAAAGATTATACAATGGAATACACAACTATTGAGTGCTGTAAATCATCTGGTTCTTTTATCAACAAGAACTATTTAAAAATGTAAACCAGAAGATAACTCAAAGATTAACTCTATGAAACTGAACTGAATGTTCTTCGAGTTTTTACACACTGGACTTAGGATATTTTTACAATGACAATTTCCAGTAAGTGTATGAGAGCTTTTCGATGACAAAAAGAGTGAGTGTTGTAACACACTGATAGCGTCAAGAGCAAAGATAGCGGAGAGCTTCATCATTTGAATTCTTCAGTCTTTTATACTCTTTGTTCTCAACGGCCAGAAATATTCTCCTTTGCATATCTTCATCGTATCATACAACCGCAAACACTGCTCCACTGACGGTAAATTGTGCTTCGTCAGGGCTGAATTGTCGTATAACCATATTTGGGTAAACATCATATAACGTCCTCCGCGTACTGTGTACTATTACCCAAAATAGCTCTGACCTTGTCTCTTTATTCCATGCAATTGTACGATTCAATCGTGATCATTGATTCTTTTCAATTTAAAATATGATAGCGCTTGCAGCTGTTCGTTCATTACGCCTGAAAGCTCTTTCGTTAAAACAATTCTTTCACCCTTGAATTAATTGGTTATCTCATCGCTGATTGTGTATTCGAAACTGTCACAACTAAATACATAGAGATATCTGAAAATTTGCAATTTCTGCGACTTCTGAAAGTATACTGTTCCTAAAATCTGATGTTCACTGATAGCTCTATAACCTTCTGAAATACTGAGATCTGAATCAATATACCGCACTCTGTTGCTCAAGACTGAATACACTTCGCTCTAACAACAGATCTTTCACTGTAGCTTCAAGTCTGAATAGTTGTTCCCGAATGGTCAACTCAGAAGTCAATGTTTAGCTCTGAACTCTCTTAAACTGGAACACTGTAACTAAAACACATGACGTCATGAGATCTAAAAAGCTCAATTCTCTTGTCTACTGCGAAACTCTCAATGATGTCACGGAATCTGAAATCTTCAAATTTTCTTATCTTCTGGAAATACATAATGACGTCACGAAATCTGAGATCTTGAATACACTTGGATGACGTCACGTATACTGAAATCTTCTGCGAAAGCTTAAGGTCATTTCTTGGTCTTATTTTGTTATCACCAAAACTAATAAAATTTATCTCAACAATTTCCCCCTTTTTGGTGATGACAAAACTTAGCAGCTGTTGGTCCGAAAATAGGATCAAAAAGAAATAGCCAGCACTGATTTGACAAACAGTAAAATTTTTGCGCTGCTATAAACGAGCTGCAATAGCTCAAGGTTCTTGAACATATAAAATTCAAAGAGCACCGGAGACAGATCTAGCATGAAATTAAAATCATGCGGAAACACCAGAACCGAATCCTTAGTATTTTAAAACGATTCAAACAGATTTATGTGCAACATAAATCTGTTCGACTGTGCAAGTGTGCTAACTGTGTATGCGTTCAAATATGTTATGCGATGCTAAAGTAAAGCAGGTGCTGAATGAATAAAAGAGAACAATACGCAGCATATTTGTTTCTGGAAGTTCGGACCTCAATGTCCTACATCTCCCCTTCTTCCACCTCGGAAGGATCCACTAGAAGATTGATCTTACAACTTCGTGTACAGGCCCGATCCCACAACCAGCAGCTGTGAGAACTCCTAGACTCCACAAATGCACACCAGCCGCAACTGTGTGACTAACTACATACACATGAGTTTTACGTCATCGTGCTTGGACGGGACTGTTTGAAACGTTTTGAGATTCATTCACTAATACAATGTGAATGAATCTCTGTGTGTGAGATTTGATACAATGAAACGCTCAACTCTCTGTTTCTCACACACTATGGAAATGCTCCTAAACGAGCTAATACAGATTCAGCAGTCGACACAATATGCTCCTCTCAAGAATGATTGTCGACTGCTTCATCTTCTTCTGTGTTCTTCCCTTTCGTTGTTGTCTCCTTTTGATTTTACTCAACAACAACTCTCGTCGTCTGTTTTTTTTTTTCGACCTTCTTCAATGGCGTTGCCTTCGCATATATAGCCTCTGTTTGAAATATGGCCGTTAGATAGATTCCAAAACTGTTCTGCGCTTGTCAAGGCTAATTTGTCGTCTTTCCAAATACGTGCAACGCTCCTCTGTAAATTGTACTATTTCCCAGAATAGTACAAATCTTGTCCCCTTGATTGAAGGCATTCGTAGGACTTAATTTCAGCCACAGATTCCTTTCCTTTTAAATTGTTGATAGCATCCAACAGCTCTTGTAATAGTTTCAACAGCTCTTGTAATAGTTATGATGACGTCACGGGTGCTGCCACCAGCTTCTTCAACATATATGCTAACATCAGCGTTACTGATTTCAGTTTCCTCCAACAGATATGCTGATGTAAGCTTTGCTGAATCCAGCTTCCTCCAACAGATATGCTGACGTAAGCTTTGCTGAATCCAGCTTCCTCCAATAGATATGCTGACATCATCATTGCTGCTCACAGCTTTCTCCAGTAGATATGCTGACGTCATCATTGCTGCTCACAGCTTTCTCCAGTAGATATGCTGATGTCATCATTGCTGATACCAGCTCTTGCGCTACTGATTCCAGACTTCTACTGTTCATCTTCTTCTTCGACATTTCTTCCAGCAGACTTCATAGATTATGTTCCAGATCACATTTTCGCATGAGGCCTGTGCTATTCCCTCCGAAACGGTCCAACGAGCAAGACTCACTCCTGTGCAGTGAGCTCCTCCGTTTTGGCCAAATTCCTCGTTTAGGCCTCCGAAAATACGATTTACTCTTTTCAGCCCTTGGTCTGCTACGGTATCAGCTTCAGCTTCTTCTGTTGTAAATCCATCTAACATCTGCACACTTAGTAGAGACATTAGTAACACAATAAATAGGTTTTGTGTAATTCAAAATACATTCTGGATCTGTTATCCAGATCCATCAGCAGCTTTATGACTTATAGATGCAAAAATAAATTGCTCAAGTCTGCTAACATTTTATAAACAAAATTGATTAAGTACAAAAGATTTGTACAATAAGCTGAACATCCTTAAAACTGTCTCTTTCCAGAAATCCAATATTCAGCATCCCGTCTAATAGGTCCAACTGGTCCACCACCTCCACTGCTGTGATGACCACCTCCACTGTGTCTTTTCTTCGAAGAACCACCCCTGTCTCTTCTTTGACTGCTACCATCACCACCACTACCTCTGCTACCACTGCCCCCACTAGGTCTGCTTTGATCATCCCGAGGCGGCTGAGGACGACTGCTACCACCTTCCCCCTTTTTGGCATCACCACCCCGATTGATATAATCAACAAGGAAGCCAAGTTGGGTTGAAAGGTTGAGATGATTTTCCTGTGCTTGCGCACGAAATTCTAGCATTTCACTCCGAATAGTAGCAAGCTGCTCATCCATTGCCTTGACCTCCTTTTGAATATCTTCCAACTCAGTAGTGACGAGAGCATGGTGAGCATGAGTTCCTTTCTGATATTCATTCAATTTAACTGACAGTTCGCTCTTGAGATCGTCAAGACTTCTTTGCGTCTGCACCTGATTGATAGATATCTGAGAGATAGAATCCTGAAGCTGGGCGAACGACTCTGTGAAAACTGTAGTAGTAGGAGAAGTAGAGATTAAGAGAGACTGATCAACAACTGTGTCTGTTCCTTGAAGAGCATCAGCCGTAGTGAAAAGCACGGGGGTATCCACATGAATATCCATTGAATCATGACTAGAGGAGGAATCTGAATCGGAATCTGAACTCGGAAAAGCATCCAACTGTACATCAGAATCAAAAGCGGTATCGGCAAGAGAAGGAACTAGAGCGAACTGTACAACTGTATAAAAAATGCTTGCAGCTCCCAAAACTGGTCTAACTGAGACAACATCTGAACGGAGAATGCTGAAATTAACTGTTTGCAAACCACCAAACAAACTAAACCGAAGAAAAACTGTACATAATTGGGACCAACCCCATGTAGTGACGGTAGGCCGGCGATAAGCAAAATGTTGAGCTGGCTCAACAACAGTAAGAGCTCTGCAAAAATTGAGTGAACCCACGAGCAAGAGTTTACAAAAAAAAAGAATTTCGCCGCTTCTATACATACATCTGCCCATCTCTTCTTGAATAGCTTAAAGAAATCACTGACAGGGGGGAGAGTATCTACATAAGCAATCTGAGGCAAATTTCATTTTGAATGATGCGCCTAGGTAAAGGCTTCCAATAATCAGTGCATGGCTCAATAACCCAAGATCCCTCAACACGGATCATGGTTCTAATCCAACAAGAAGATCGAATATTTTCGTTGGATCTGGCGATCACAGTGCCACGATCGTGATTAGGACCTTCAAAAAGTCTGGAGCAACACGTCATTTCCCATGTAAGACCGTGTTCTTGCATTTTTGTTTTCAACTCATTAACGACAAAAAGATGAAGATATGATAACATAGCCAAGACCTTTAGGTCGATGGCGGAAGTAGATTCACCCGGAACAAAATTGGTCTTCCTCGCCTCTAGAAATTTTCTGAGCAGCAGCTCTCTGTACTTGGTTAGAATGTACATCTTCCTTTGAAGAGCTATTCTAGTTGAATATGTTTCTGCCCAAGTCAAAACTTGTTCTTCCTTTTCATAAATATCCTCGATCTTCAAAGCAGCTAATCTCTTTAAACAAAAAGAATTAAAGAATTTATCTACATCATCTATGACTTGTTCTCGCAGTTGTACAAGTAACTCAATATCGGCACAAATCAGTGAAAATATTTCCTTAGCCGGATTCCCTTTAATTGGATCTTTTTCCTGAAGGGCCGCCTTCCCCTTAGCAGCAGCAGCAATCTTGGGAAGACTGGCCTTGTACCAGTCTCCTTCATTGACTCCCCTGATGGTGATGCTCGTTCCAAACTGTATTTGGTTATTTAGCCAGTGGTGGAAGGCAATGAGGAACCATCGGGAATCATCGATAGGTGTTCCTCAATAGTCATCGACTCATCATCAGATATTTTTGCGTCAGCAGTTGGAACAGCATCTGCTATTTCTGTTCCTTGATTTTGCTCCGTTTCATCTATAGGTTCCTCCACCAAGTAAAAAGCTGGAGCAGATTCAACAGTCCTGTTCTCTGATTCAGAAATCTGACTTGGTTGCTTAGACGCAGACATCTCCAATTCATCCTCTCATTCACTCACCGTTTCAAACAAACGATCGGTTTCACTGGTGAAAACTGGAAAATCGAGAGCAGCAAATTCAGAAAATGAAATATCTAACCTGTTCTCAGTCTCATCGGACCGCTGTACTATCTGTTCCTTGACCACTGTTCCAACAACAACTGTTTCACCAATCTCTGGTATAGTATCAGCTCTTGAACCCACTGGTTCCTCAACATCTGTATCTGTGACGCCCAAACCCGCGGGGTCACGAAATTGGGGTGAAATAAAATTTTAGAATAAAATGAAGGGATGAAAAACAATTTGTTATAAGCTGTATTCCTTATAACTTAGAAAAATAATGAAACACAAACACAAGCTGACAGGCGAGTACATAAGTGGCGCCAAGTACTGAAATTTACGGAAAACATATTCTATTATATATTGCAATTGCGGTTTTACAACAGCTGTCATTTTACCTGAATTACTACTGTTGTAACTGATTTAATACAGACGTCTAAAAATAAAAGACTACATCAGCTATGACACGGAAAACACTGGCCGTCGATAAACACAACACCACCCAGCAGCTGTTTCAGGATTCACCTCCCATTCGCTCCTCATCTGTCGTACCTGCACCATTTTAAAAGCTAATGAGCCTAGGGGCTCAGCAAGTAAAATTTGAGTAATAACAATTTCATTTACCGCAGGCAGACATCTGATCATACAATACTGAGTTAAAGGAACATCAATACTTAAACATTCATTCGTAAACATTTCTTAAACATTTCTTTCTTTCATAAACTTGGAGATGGGAATAATAGCCCAGATCTCATCCTTATCATTTTCTTTGATTTATGGCTTAGAAGCTCTCCTTAGGTCCGTGTTGCACTTTGATCAAAATGACTTCCGATATCAGTTTTAGAATATAGCTCATATGAAAGGGCAATCGACATCTGAACGACTACTCACCCTTCTCCTTGTGATCGTCTGTTATCTATGCCATAAATCATAAAATAAACTTTTGTTCCTTTAACTCTCGTCTTTTCTTTGAAATTCTCTTTAAACATCATCGAGTTCCTTCATTTAAAAACTTGCTTCCATTTTAAAACTTTACTGAGTATCGAATTCGACTATTGAGAACTTATCGCTGAAATGAAACCAGACGTGATAAAATGGAAAAGTACTTGGTAACAAAACAGATCTTTACTGTTCACGGTTATCGCTAAAAGGAATCAGCTGTTGCTAAGGGAAACAATATCGTTAGCGTAAAACAGCTGCAAGGACACTCGCTAACATTGAAACAGATGTGATAAATGAAATGATGTCGTTAGCTTGTAACAGATGTCAACGCAACCTAATTTAGTCAACTCAGCAGTCAATGAAATACAATTGAACTCAACAGCTGATTCTGGGAACAACGAATGTAGTTGGTCAACTCAGCAGTCAACGCAACTTAAATGCATAATTTCAGACGTTGAAATGAACCAACAACTGAACCAAACTAATGCAACTGTTGATGGCAAATCAAAGCAACAGCTGATTAAGAATAAATGCAACAGCTGGACACAACTAACACAACTGCTGAAACACGAATCAATCACAACTGCTGAATACTGTTGGTGCAACATCTGCCAACAGCTGAATACGAACAATATAACTACTGAAACGCGAATCCATGCAACTGCTGAATACTAAACAATTGCAACTGCTGATTACAAACTTGGTGTTGCAACATCAAAGCGACAGCCATGCTACCAGTCGTTACCTATCAAACCAAATTTAACTTCTGATTCGACCAGTAACTCCGATCACACAGCGTCAATCTCATTAGTTACCATTCACCAGAAAGAAGAACTTTCCTAACAAACATGACTCAAATCCAACATCTCAGTGCTTTGAAACATCCATAACTTTCTTAAAACATTTTCTGGAAACCTTGGAAGCCAAAACATCAAACATCTCAGTGACTTTGAAACATCCATAACTTTCTTAAAACATTTTCTAGAAACCTTGGAAGCCAAAACATCATTTTGAACCCAACTTTCTTTACCTTGAACATGCGTAAATCATTTTAAACATGAACTTCAACATATCTTAAACATACAGGCAAGCAGATCCATAAAATGAATAAAATCAATATATGCTTTAAATGGTGTAGCAAAGGATCAGCTTTACTTGCTTTAAAACGAAGCATTACAACCACAGTCGATTCCTGCAGAAATCTTCTCCTTGAACAACACAACAAGCTTCTCTGTAAATTATGTTTAGAAGAACACGAAAGAGTTTTCTGATACAAGTGAAAATAAAGTTTGCTTTCAAAACAGGTATTTATATGGAAGGGATTAGTGGCAAGGTGCTGCGTTCTTCAAGCATGACACACCTCGATTAAATTATAAATTTGGTAAAATTCCCTTCAGATCATTTTAATTTGTAATACACCAAACCCTTTTCAAAAGAAATCATTTGTCCTCCTTAAAATCATTTTCCAACCAAGTTAAAAAAAAACCCGCTCATGTGTCGCCCTTGGAGTCATCTGTAGAAACCAGCTGCGTCGCTTCTCATTTTCTAAAATCAATGAAATCAGCTTTTTCCAACAATTAAATTGTCATTTTGACCCAATGAAAATAAACAAGATTCATATATGTAATCCTATGGATTTTGGGGCGTTACAACTCTACCCTCCTTATTGAAATTTCGTCCTCGAAATTTACTTACCAAACAGATATGGGTAAAGGTTAAGCATATCAGCTTCTGTCTCCCATGTTGCTTCTCGCTCAGATTGATTAGAGCATTGTATCTTAACCATAGGAATACTACGGTTTCTTAGCTTTCTAATTTCTCGAAGGAGAATTCTTTTTGGTCTTTCTTCATAACTTAAAGGATGAAAACATGAAAAACACTATGCACTGTGCACTATGCATGAAAAACATGTATTTCCTCAAGGATGAAACATGAAAAACACTATGCACTGCTGACAGCTGCGGTGGCAGTGCTAAACGATATGGTAGCGTTCCTATCTTTTCTAGTATTTCATATGGTCCAATATATCTTGGACTCAATTTCCCTTTCTTTCCAAAACGCATTACTCCTTTCATTGGAGAAATTCTCAAAAATACGTGATCACCTACTTCAAAATTTAGTTCTCTTCTCCTATTATCTACGTAATTCTTCTGTCGACTTTGGGCAGCTTTCATTCTTTCTCGTATTTTTCTAACAGTTGCTGCTGTTTGCTCCACTACGCCTGGTCCTAAACCAGCTCTCTCACCAACTTCATCCCAGTGAAGGGGTGTTCTACATTTTCGACCATAGAGTGCTTCATATGGAGCCATCTGAATGGAAGCCTGGAAACTGTTATTGTAAGCGAACTCTACTAATGGTAACTTCAGATCCCAACTTTCTGAAAAATCCACAATACATGCTCTGAGCAAGTCTTCTAAAATTTGAATCACCCTTTCAGATTGTCCATCTGTCTGAAGGTGAAACGCCATGCTAAAGGTCAGTTTTGTACCCATATCTCTATGCAAACTCTTCCAAAAAGCTGGTTTGAACTTCGGATCCCTATGAGATACAATAGAAATCGGAATACCATGTAGCCTCACTATTTCCTTCACATATAAATATGCATATCTGCTCACATCATATGTTGTCTTGACTGGTAAGAAGTGAGCAGACTTAGTGAGTCTATCTATTATAACCCAAATGGAGTTATATCCTTGCCCAGTCTTTGGTAAACCAGTTACAAAATCCATCGCTATACACTCCCATTTCCATTCTGGAATAGGCAGTGGCTTCAACAATCCAGCCGGCCTTTGATGTTCATCCTTCACCAGTTGGCAAGTTAAACATTCTGATACATACCTAGCAACATCCCGTTTCATTCCTGGAACCAATACAGCTTCTGGAGGTCTTTATACATTTTGGTACTTCCCGGGGTGTACTGAATATGGAGCTATATGGGCTTCTGCCAAGAGATCTGATCTCAAAGTGTCTACTTGAGGCACCCAAATCCTTCCCAGATATCTGACTACTCCATCTTCTGAAAAGTAGAGGCTACTGCCTCTTTCTCTATCTTGCTTGACCCACTTTTGGAGTTGTTCATCTCTTGGTTGTCCCTCACGAATCTGATCTATCAGATTTGACCTTATAGAGAGATCTGCCAAAACCATAGACTACCGCTGGGCACTATTTCTAGTTCAAACTTTTCAATGTCAGCTGCCAATGGTCTCTGGACAATCAACTGAGCTAATCCAACAGACTTCCTGCTTAGAGCATCAGCTACCACATTAGCTTTTCCTGGGTTATAGCTGATCGTACAGTCGTAATCTTTAACCAGTTCCAACCATCGCCTCTGCCTCATATTCAGTTCTTTTTGGGTAAAGAAGTATTTCAAACTCTTATGATCAGTAAATATTTCACACTTCTCCCCATAGAGATAATGCCTCCATATCTTAAGGGCAAAGACAACAGCTGCCAGTTCCAAATCATGTGTAGGATAGTTCTTCTCGTGATCTTTCCGCTGTCTAGATGCGTATGAAATTACTTTGCGGTCCTGCATCAGTACAACACCTAATCCCATCTTAGATTCATCTGTGTAAATCACGAATTTTCCTTGATCAGATGGCATGGTTAACACAGGTGCTTCTATCAATGCTTGTTTCAATTTGTCGAAACTATTTTGACATTCAGCTGTCCAGTTAAACTTCACCTGTTTCCTCGTTAACGTAGTCAAGGGAACAGCTATCTTAGAAAATCCTTGGATAAATCGCCTATAATATCCGGCTAAACCCAATAAACTCCTTATTTCCGAAACAGGATTTGGTATTGGCCAGTCGCGAATAGCTTATACTTTAGCTGGGTCGAGTTCTATTCCATCCTTAGAAATAATATGGCCTAAGAACGCCACTTTCTCTAACCAGAAGTCACATTTGCTAAATTTAGCAAACAACTGCTTATCTTTCAAAATCTGAAGAACTGTTCTTAAATGTTGAACATGCTCACATCTGGTCTTAGAATATACTAAAATGTCATAAATGAATACTACTACGAATTGTTCCCAAAATGGTTGGAAAACTCTATTCATTAAATCCATGAAAGCTGATGGAGAATTCGTAAGCCCAAAAGGCATAACTAAAAATTCATAGTGACCATACCGAGTTCTAAAGGCTGTCTTATAGACATCTGATGCCTTAATCTTTAACTGGTGGTATCCAGACCTCAAGTCGATCTTAGAAAAGACTATGGACCCTTTCAGCTGGTCAAACAGATCTTCATCCTAGGAAGTGGATACTTATTCTTAATGGTCAGTTTGTTTAACTCTCGGTAATCTATACATAGCCTCAAACTTCAATCCTTTTTCTTAACAAATAAAACGAGGGCTCCCCAGGGTGAAGTACTGGGTCTAACAAATCCTTTTTCTAAATGATCTTGTATTTGTTCCTTCAATTCCTTCATCTCTGATGGAGCTAATCGGTAGGGTGGTCTAGACACTGGAGCAGCTCCTGGAACTAACTCAATCGAAAATTCTAATTCCCTGTCTGGTGGTAATCCTTGAATATCTTCGGGAAAAACCTCAGGGAACTCATTCACTACTTCTACCTCTGACAGCTGGGGCTTACTGACGGCTGTTATGGATGACAGGATGATGCTTCTGACACTTAGGACATGCTGGCCTATTGTTACCAGCAGGAACAGAACTGATGGGTTGAATCGGTAGAGGTTTCTGTTCCTGAGGCCTCTGCTGGTTCTTGTTTTGTTTCTTAAACGGCCTCTGGTCCTTCTGCTGAAAGGCTTGTCTCTTCTGTTGCCTTTCTTCATCAACATCTTTCCAGTCCCTCTCAATACGCAGGGCTCTATCCACTGCTTCTCTGTAAGTCCTTGGCACAGATAGCCTAGCATTCATTTTGAACATAGGTTTCAATCCTTCTACAATATGACTCAGCTTCTCTTCTGGGTCATTTCCTATCAAAGGTACAAAATAGCACCCTCTTTCAAAATTCCGCACATATTCCTGCACAGCCAAGCTCCCCTGTTTCAGGGTCAAAAATTCCCTTTTCAATTCAGACCTCTTATCTGCTGTGAAGTATTGTTCAAAGAACACTTGTTCAAAATCTGCCCAAGTGAGATTTGTCAAATCCACTGATAATTTGGCTCCTTCCCACCAAATCATGGCATCATCTCTCAACATGTAGATAGCGCACCTAGGCCTATCTAAATCAGACATCTAGAGGTATTCAAAGATAACCTCCATCGATTTGATCCAGCTTTCAGCAACTAATGGATCAGTAGTGCCACTGATTTCCTTTGGATTTTTGAAACATACTAAACCTCTAAAAAAATTTTTTTTTTTGAAAGCCAATGTGGAATAAAAATTTAATAAAAGATGTAAATAAAATCATAACTTAAAGCATTTAAAGATAACATCTCATCATCCGTTTAAAAGAAACTGTAAAATGTCTAAAATCCACATTGCAGAAGCTAACGTCAAAATAAGAGTATTTAAAAACTGTTTGCCGAAAACATTTCTAAAAGCAAAGGCATAAAATAACTGAGTGGTCACGGGGTAGCAGCCGCAGCGGAGCATCAGACGTCCTCACCGCCGGTCGGAGAAACCTCATCATCAACATTATCATCGCTCACATGCACCATTTAAACCTAGTGAGCCTAAAGGCCCAGCATGCTATATCCACTAATAACAAGGTACATATAATAAAACCACATACAGGCACATAAGTATAGGAACATAATTTTCATGACATGCGTGCTTAAAAGATCTTAAACGTTAAATCATACTGTAATCATGCATACTTCATCATATAACATATATATTAAGGCATGGTATAAACATAACATAACTTAAAAGAACATATGAGTCGTATCCATGAAGTGAGAGCCATTAATTCTATTGAACAATCTATAAACCAACGTACGTGGCGGTGTGGTTCACCCCGATGTCACACGAAGATCCCAATATGTCACACCTCTAAGCTGCCACTTCATCCCGATGTCACACGAGGATCCATAAGCTCATCATTATACCTTAACAGGGGATCCCAGGGGCCGGCTACCCGGCTAACTCCCATCATTACTTTGCCCCACAACACTTCAATCTCTCAAAATATTTTTCATTCATGCCTTAACATAACTTAAATTTTCGTGATGCATGGGTTTCATAAAAATCATGCAACTTAAAATCTTGGCCCATTAATATATATTTAATTCCTTAAAACATTTCATAAATCAATACATAGCATAATACATAAATAATTAAATATATATTCAAGGGCCTATGCATCATTTTTTCCTCGGCCCGATCAAGGACTGGCTCAAGTGACTGGCCCGCTAACTCTAAGCCCAAAGCCTCAACCTTAACAGGGGATCCCAGGGGCCGGCTACCCGGCTAACTCCCATCATTACTTTGCCCCACAACACTTCAATCTCTCAAAATATTTTTCATTCATGCCTTAACATAACTTAAATTTTCGTGATGCATGGGTTTCATAAAAATCATGCAACTTAAAATCTTGGCCCATTAATATATATTTAATTTCCTTAAAACATTTCATAAATCAATACATAGCATAATACGTATATAATTAAATATATATTCATGGGCCTATGCATTATTTTCCTCGGCCCGGTCAAGGACTGGCTCAAGCGGCTGGCCCACTAATTCTAGGCCCAAGGCCCCCTTCTAGACTTAAAATAAATGCTAAGTCCAACTCAATCTTGGCCCAAAAACTAAGAATGACCCTCCTTAAAATCATTTGAATGGTTCGGCCCAACATCGTTAAAACAGGCTTAAAGCTCATTAAAATAAATATCGGCCCAAAATCCATTAATTTTGCTAACAGTCCAATTTACTTAAAATTCCAGCAACTTAAAATAGATTTTGACTTAAAATCATTGACCCGAAATCATTTTGACCGAAGGTAAATTTTAACTTAAAAAGTTGACTTGACCCGATAAAATGACTCGGATTTTAAAAATAAAATAACCCGGCCCAAAAATAAAATAACTCGGACCGGACTTAAAATATTGACTCGACACTTAAACCACTCGACCCGGCCCGATTGAACCGACCCATCGGCCCAAACCAAACACCCAAACCAAACACCCAAACCCTAGCCACACGCACACCATGCACGGCGCAGCGACCAGCAGTCAGTCATCGCGCTCGACCTCCCTGCTCCGGCCACCATGGCCGGAGCCCTTAAGTCTGGACCACCCCCAGGTCCAGGCGGTTCTAACGAGACCAGCCACGGCCCGGACCGAGCACGCACTAAGGAGTAACCGAATGCTGAAGGAGCCGCATCGCGCATGCAGAAACACACACTGCGCGGTGCCCTACATCTAGCCATCGGTTCGGCCCCTAAAACTCCACTTCGAACCACTACAAGCCACGCCTAGGACCACCATGAACCACCTAACATCGAGCCATGACC
>KV016976.1:134787-148500 GCA_001598015.1 Dorcoceras hygrometricum
AAATAAAAGCCCATCAATATACTAGCCCTCCTCTAATTAAAAAGGCTTAAAAATATTTAAAATTCAGACTTCAAGCCTTTAATTTTCGTAATATTGGGCCTCTCAAATTTAAAAGTGTAGTAAAAGTCATAAAAATAGCCCGTATAGGCGAAAAACAGGTCCCCCTCGGTAACCGTGCATAAAATCTCATTTTCTTGCAAATGGTGCATAAAATAAAAATATCTTGCTTTAAAATATTTCTAAGTGCTAAAAATTAAAATATTTTCGATTTGGTCGTCTCCGGACTCGTCCCCGCTTACCGGTCTCAAACCGTACCGTAAAGTGACATGCACACGTAAAGCATAAAATCATCATGAAATCACATAAATGACATGCAAATCCTACTAACATAAGGTTTTCCTCCTAGTCATGCATTCAATTCAACGTAATTAGGATTTCTGGGCGTTACAACTCTCCCCCCTTATAGAAATTTCGTCCCCGAAATTAAGTTACGTACCGAATAGCTCTGGATAGCGCGTCCGCATATCGGCCTTGGTCTCCCAGGTAGCCTCATCTGTCGAGTGATTCTGCCACCGGACCTTGACCATCGGAATCCTCCATGCTCTAAGCCTACGCTCCTCTCACGCTAAGATCTGAACTGGTCGCTCCTCAAAAGATAAGTCTAGCGCCAACTGAAGCAGCTCAAAATCCAGCACATGAGATGGGTTCGGGACGTACTTCTGCAACATCGAAATATGGAACACGTTATGCGCTGCTGACAAACTGGGTGGTAATGCCACACGATATGCTAACGTACCGATCCTCTCCAAGATCTCAAACGGTCCAATAAATCTCGGACTGAGCTTGCCTCTCCGGCCGAAGTGCATCACGCCCTTCATAGGCGATATCCTCACAAATACATGGTCCCCTACTGCCAACTCCAGATCTCGTCGCCTACGATCGGCATAACTCTTTTGACGACTCTGAGCTGTCCTCATCCGATCTCGTATCCTGGTCACAATATCTGCTGTCTGCTGTACCATCTCTGGTCCAGTCAAAATCCTCTCGCCAACCTCATCCCAATGCATGGGAGACCTACACCTCCTCCCATACAAATCCTCATAAGGAGCCATCCCAATCGATGCCTGAAAACTGTTATTGTACGTGAACTCCACCAATGGCAACCTAGAATCCCACGTACCCTGAAAATCTATCACGCAGGCTCTCAGTAAATCCTCTAGAATCTGGATGACTCTCTCCGACTGACCGTCTGCTTGCGGGTGGAAAGCCGTACTGAATGATAGCTTGGTCCCCAAAGAAGCGTGCAAGCTCCTCCAAAACGCAGAAGTAAACCTGGAATCCCTATCTGGCACAATAGAGACCGGTATGTCATGCAGCCTGACAATCTCTCTAATGTATAGCTCTGCATACTGAGTCAATGTGAAAGTGGTCTTCACCGATAGAAAGTGTGCGGACTTGGTGAGTCGACCACAATCACCCAAATCTCCGTAAAACCTCTGGGACTCCTGGGTAAACCAACCACAAAATCCATCGTGATGTTCTCCCATTTCCACTCAGGGATAGGGAGTGGCTGTAGTAACCCTGCTGGTCTCTGGTGCTCTGCCTTGACCTGCTGACAGGTCAAACACTCTGATACAAATCGTCCAATATCCCTCTTCATCCCTGGCCACCAGTAAAGTGTTCGTACATCTTCGTACTCCCTGGGTGAATGGAATATGTCGATGCGTGGGCCTTTGATAAGATCTCAGCTCTCAACTGCTCAGTATTGGGTACCCACATGTGACCCCTGAAACGAGTAATCCCATCCTCGACTGTGTACAAACCTCGTCCTCTAGCCTCATCTCTCTGTCTCCACTGCTGTAACTGCTCATCTGCAGCCTGGCCGTCCCTAATCCGATCTAGAAGAGTCGGCTGAACTGTGAGCGCTGTGAGGCTAGGCGCACAGCCTCCTGAATAAAACTCCAATCCAAATCTCTGAATCTCGGTCTGCAGTGGTCGCTCAACTGATAAACACGCCATCACTGAAGTCTTCCGGCTCAAAGCGTCTGCTACCACATTAGCCTTACCCGGATGGTAGCTAATGTCAAAGTCATAGTCCTTCACCAACTCTAGCCATCTGCGCTGCCTCATATTCAGCTCCTTCTGGGTGAAGAAGTACTTGAGGCTCTTATGGTCGGTGAAAATCTGACACTTCTCGCGTCTGCTACCACATTAGCCTTACCCGGATGGTAGCTAATGTCAAAGTCATAGTCCTTCACCAACTCTAGCCATCTGCGCTGCCTCATATTCAGCTCCTTCTGGGTGAAGAAGTACTTGAGGCTCTTATGGTCGGTGAAAATCTGACACTTCTCGCCGTACAAATAGTGTCTCCAAATCTTCAGCGCGAACACTACTACTGCAATCTCCAGATCGTGTGTTGGATAGTTCTGCTCATAACTCTTCAGCTGCCTCGACGCATACGCAATAACCTTACCACCCTGCATCAGAACTGCACCCAAACCTCTCAAAGAAGCATCTGTATAAACCACAAACTCCTCGTGGTCCACTGGCATAGCTAACACTGGTGCTGAAGTAAGGGCCTCCTTCAGCTGATCAAAGCTCCTCTGACAGTCGGCACTCCACACGTACTTTGCATTCTTCTTGGTCAAGGCTGTCAAGGGCACTGAAATAGAGGAGAAGCCCTTGATGAATTTGCGATAATAACCTGACAAGCCCAAGAAACTGCGAATCTCTGCTGCATTCTTCGGAATCCCCCAGTTCTGCACCGCCTCCACTTTCGATGGGTCAACAGAAATCCCATCTCTCGACACAATGTGCCCTAAGAAAGCCACCTGCTCCAGCCAAAACTCGCACTTGCTGAACTTGGCGTATAACTTGTTCTCCCTCAAGGTCTGCAAAGCTGTCTGCAAGTGCTGCCTATGCTCCTCAAAGCTCCTCGAATAGATCAGAATATCGTCGATGAACACAATGATGAACTGGTCTAGATACTGCCTGAATACCCTGTTCATCAGATCCATGAAAATTGCTGGGGTGTTCATCAAACCAACGGCATCACCAAGAACTCGTAGTGACCGTAGCGTGTCCGAAAGGTAGTCTTGGACACGTCCTCCTCTCTAACTCTTAGCTGATGGTAACCAGATCTCAAGTCAATCTTTGAGAACACTGAAGCTCCCTGCAACTGATCGAATAAATCCTCAATCCTTGGGAGTGGATATCTGTTCTTCACGGTAACTCTGTTCAACTCCCGGTAGTCAATACACAACCTCATGCTACCATCCTTCTTCTTCACAAACAGAACTGGCGCGCCCCATGGAGAAAAACTAGGGTGAATGAACCCCTTATCCAACAACTCCTGAATCTGCTCCTTCAACTCCTTCATCTCGGTAGGAGCTAAACGATACGGTGCCTTAGAGATAGGCATTGTACCCGACATCTGCTCAATAGAAAACTCCACCTCTCTCTCTGGTGGAACTCCTGCGACATCGTCAGGGAAAACATCTGCGAAGTCCCTGACTACCTCCACATCAGACAACGAAGGGCCTACTGAATCTCCTGAAGCAGTAACACTGGCCAAGAACGCCTGACCTCCGTGCTCGACTAGCTTCCTGGCCTGTAAGAAAGATATGAATCTGGGCTTCCGCGGCCTCCTAGCTGCCTCAAATAAGAAGGCCTCCTACCCTGGCGGTCTGATAGAAACTGTCCGCCTCTGAAAGTCAATCACTGCTCCGAACTCTGTCAGCCAATCCATGCCTAGGATGAGATCGAATCCCAACATCGGCAATACCACTAGATCTGCTTGGACTGCATGATCCTGGAACATCATTGTCAATCCCTGAACCACGCTGGTCGTCGTCAACTCCTCTCCTGACGGTACCGTCACTGAAAGAGCCATACCCAAGCTCTCCGGTGTAATACCCATCCTCTGCGTAAACGCGCTCGAAATAAACGAGTGAGTCGACCCCCGAGTCTAATAATGCAAGGGTAGTAACACCAAGCACGCTAATCTCGCCTTCTCCTGACGGTACCGTCACTGAAAGAGCCATACCCAAGCTCTCCGGTGTAATACCCATCCTCTAGCGTAAACGCGCTCGAAATAAACGAGTGAGTCGCCCCCGAGTCTAATAATGCAAGGGTAGTAACACCAAGCACGCTAATCTCGCCTGAAACGAACACAGCACACAGGCACGCGATTACAGTTAAACTAGGTCTCAACAAGTAGTTCAGATGCCTAACACATATTCTAGGTTAGCTAGCCCTACTGTCCGAGATCGCATAGAAGTCCTAGAAGGCATACGTTCCCACTAAGTTCAACCAGTCTAAGGCATAAATCTCCTAGTAGCGTTCTACTCAGAATGCAATCTGATTACAAAAAACACTAAACTCAAAAGGAAATGCAGAAAGGGCTGAAATTATAAAGAGGAATACCCGTAAATAAGGTAGTATCCGGGTCTGCCGCCTCTGCCTGCATCACAAAGACACGACCCGTGGCCTGTCTCTTCTTCGGGCAATCCCTGGAAATGTGTCCCGGTTCCTTGCAATGAAAGCACTTCCCTGATCCTATCATGCATGGTCCGGGATGCTGCTTGTTGCATTCCTTGCAGGTCTGGTATCCTCCGGGCTTAGGGGCGCTGGCCCCCTGCTGTTGTGGCCTTTTATGGCCCTGTGGTCTATACTGCTGCTGTCCCTGCTGAGTTGGGCCCTTAGAAGGCCCCTGAAACGGTCTCTTCGCTGGAGGATGCGAATACTGGCCCCTGACGGGCGGCTGCATCTGCCTCTTCCTCTGATAGTCCTCCCTCATATCCTTCCGGCCCCTCTCGGACCGGTAAGCCCTGTTCACTGCCGCCATATAGGTCTCCACGTCAGCCATATTGACATCGTGGCGGATGTCAGGTCGCAGTCCATCAGTGAACTGCCTCAGCTTCTCACTCTCTACGGTGGCAATCGTGGGTACAAAGGGACATCCCCGCTCAAACTGCTGAACATACTCTGCAACAGATTTGTCTCCCTGCCGGAGACTCATAAACTCCCGAATCAGCTGGCTCCGGGCATCCACTGTAAAGTAATTCTCAAAGAAGACCTTCTTGAATTCTCTCCATGTCAAGCTCTCCTGATGTAGTCCAACCACTGTGCCCTTCCACCAAAGAGCGGCATCTGCCTTCAGCATAAAAATCGTACAACGGACCTTGTCGGCGTCCGTCAGACCCATGAAATCATAGATAGTCTCCGTGGATCGGATCCACTCCTCAGCAACGAGCGGATCTGTAGTGCTAGAAAACTCCTTAGGTCCCTGCTTGCGGAACCTCTCAGCAATATCTTCCACATGCGACTTCCCGGGTCGCTCCGTCTGATGCTCCAATAGTCTAGTTATCCCGGCTAACATCTCCATGTTAGCCCTCTCAAACGGCGTCATCTGGGGTGGTGGAGGAGGAGGAGGCAAGTCGTCACCCTGCTGCTGCTCTCTAATGCGACGGGGAGGCATTGTTCTGGTACACCAAAACCTTATAACGTAAATCTACGTGCATGACTAGGCGTCTAACCCTTAAAATCTAAGGTAAACTAAACATGCAAAGATAACATGTAGCATGCAACATAATCATAAATCATAAAATAAAACTCACAGACTGGCAGTGCGACTTCCGAGCTCCACGCAGTAGGCTAGTACCCCAGCAGAACCACCGCTCTGATACCAAGTTGAAACATACTAAACCTCTAAAAAAACTTTTTTTTTTAAAGCCGATATGTGGAATAAACATTTACTAAAAGATGTAAGTAAAATCATAACTTAAAGCATTTAAAGATAACATCTCATCATCCGTTTAAAACAAACTGTAAAATTTCTCAAATCCACGTCGCACAAGCTAACGTCAAAATCAGAGTATTTAAAAACTGTTTGCGGAAAACATGTCTAAAAGCAAAGGAATAAAATAACTGAGTGGTCAAGGGGTAGCAGCCGCAGCGGAGCATCAGACGTCTCACCGCCAGTCGGAGAAACCTCATCATCAACATTATCATCATGCTCACCTGCACCATTTAAACCTAGTGAGCCTAAAGGCTCAGTATGCTATATCCACTAATAACAAGGTACATATAATAAAACCACATACAGGCACATAAGTATAGGAACATAATTTTCATGACAAGCGTGCTTAAAGATCTTAAACGTTAAATCATACTGTAATCATGTATACTTCATCATATAACATATATATTAAGGCATGGCATAAACATAACATAACTTAAAAGAACATGTGAGTCGTATCCATGAAGTGAGAGCCATTAATTCGATTGATCAATCTTAAACCAACGTACGTGACGGTGTGGTTCACCCCGATGTCACACGAGGATCCCTATATGTCACACCTCTATGCTGCCACTTCACCCCGATGTCACACGAGGATCCATAAGCTCATCATTATACATTAACAGGGGATCCCCGGGCCCGGATACCCGGCTAACTCCCATCATTACTTTGCCCCACAACACTTCAATTTCTCAAAATATTTTCATTCATGTCTTAACATTCTTTAAACTTTCATGATGCATGTGTTTCATAAAAATCATGCAACTTAAAATCTTGGCCCATTAATATATATTTAATTTCCTTAAAACATTTCATAAATCAATACATAGCATAATACGTATATAATTAAATATATATTCATGGGCCTATGCATTATTTTCCTCGGCCCGGTCAAGGACTGGCTCAGGCGGCTGGCCCACTAATTCTAGGCCCAAGGCCCCCTTCTAGACTTAAAATAAATGCTAAGTCCAACTCAAACTTGGCCCAACAACTAAGAATGACCCTCCTTAAAATCATTTGAAGGGCTCGGCCCAACATCGTTAAAAGAGGCTTAAAACTCATTAAAATAGATACCTGCCCAAAATCCACTAATTTTGCTAACATTCCAATTTACTTAAAATTCCAGCAACTTAAAATAGATTTTGACTTAAAATCGTTGACCCGAAATCATTTTGACCGAAGGTAAATTTTAACTTAAAAAGTTGACTTGACCCGATAAAATGACTCGGACTTTAAAAATAAAATAACCCGGACCAAAAATAAAATAACTCGGACCGGACTTAAAATATTGACTCGACACTTAAACCACTCGACCCGGCCCTATTGAACCGACCCATCGGCCCAAACGAACTAGCCCAAACCAAACACCCAAACCCTAGCCACACGCACACCATGCACGGCACAGCGACCAGCAGTCAGTCATCGCGCTCGACCTCCCTGCTCCGGACACCATGGCCGGAGCCCTTCCGGCTGGACCACCCCCAGGTCCAGGCGGTTCTAAGAGACCAACCACGGCCCCAACCGAGCACGCACAAAGGATAACTAATGCTGGGAAGGAGCCGCATCGCGCATGCAGAAACACACACTGCGCGGTGCCCTACATCTAGCCATCGGTTCGGCCCCTAAACCTCCACTTCGAACCACTACAAGCCACGCCTAGGACCACCATGAACCACCTAACATCGAGCCATGACCACTCAAGCAGTCCATCAACCGAACCATGTAAAAAAAATTCGAAACCGTGAGGCTCCATATGAGAACATGCATGATCATGGACATGAACATTGAGATCTGAAACATTCACATAAAATTTATGCATAATCTTTGTAAAAACAGTGTATTAGTATCTAAATGGTGAGAAAAGAAAGAATATAACATGCCTTGATCGGAAAAGAAGCGAAAATATGTGATACCGGAGCGGAGGACAATTGAGAAGACCACACCTTTGAGTTTCAATCAATGCTTGTAAATTTTTGGTCACCTTAGGAGGAAAAGAGGCTGAAGTCGGCTGATGAGTGGGGAGGGTTTGAGGAATTTTCGAAATTGTGGAGATGGTTGAGTGAAAAGTGTACAAAAAAGCTCATCCACCTTGCAGTGTATTAGTATCTAAATGGTGAGAAAAGAAAGAATATAACATGCCTTGATCGGAAAAGAAGCGAAAATATGTGATACCGGAGCGGAGGACAATTGAGAAGACCACACCTTTGAGTTTCAATCAATGCTTGTAAATTTTTGGTCACCTTAGGAGGAAAAGAGGCTGAAGTCGGCTGATGAGTGGGGAGGGTTTGAGGAATTTTCGAAATTGTGGAGATGGTTGAGTGAAAAGTGTACAAAAAAGCTCATCCACCTTGTTTTATTTAAGGAAATAAAAGCCCATCAATATACTAGCCCTCCTCTAATTAAAAAGGCTTAAAAATATTTAAAATTCAGACTTCAAGCCTTTAATTTTCGTAATATTGGGCCTCTCAAATTTAAAATTGTAGTAAAAGTCATAAAAATAGCCCGTATAGGCGAAAAACGGGTCCCCCTCGGTAACCGTGCATAAAATCTCATTTGCTTGCAAATGGTGCATAAAATAAAAATATCTTGCTTTAAAATATATCTAAGTGCTAAAACATTAAAATATTTTTGATTTGATCGTCTCCGGACTCGTCCCCGCTTACCGATCTCAAACCGTACCGTAAAGTGACATGCACACTTAAAGCATAAAATCATCATGAAATCACATAAATGACATGCAAATCCTACTAACATAAGGTTTTCCTCCTAGTCATGCATTCAATTCAACGTAATTAGGATTTCTGGGCGTTACACTTTTGTCGTCTGAACTTCTCTTGTGGATCATCATTACTGGGTCCTCGGCTACTAGATGATTGCCCGTTACCCCTGTCAGTTTGTTCTACCAGCAGTGGCAAGAGTTGAGCAAAACTATCATTACTATCAGTATTAGTTTCTTCTACTGGAATACCTCTTCTACCTCCTCCTCTTCCTGACATCTTATAATCTATAGCTCGTAATCCACCACATATAATTATCAGAGCATGCTAAAAATATTAAAGACAATGCTCTGAAAATAAACTCACAACTTAGAGGAACGGCCGATGAACTCTGATTCAGCTGACGATGCATGTGTTTATCTCAGGAACGATGCTCTGATATCATGTTGTGACGCCCAAACCCACGGGGTCATGAAATTGGGGTGAAATTAAATTTTAGAATAAAATGAAGGGCTGAAGACAATTTGTTAGAAGCTGTATTCCTTATAACTTAGAAAAATAATGAAACACAAACACAAGCTGACAGACGAGTACAAAAGCGGCGCCAAATACTGAAATTTACGGAAAACAGATTCTATTATATATTGCAATTGCGTTTTTACAACAGCTGTCGTTCTACCTGAATTACTACTGTTGTAACTGATTTAATACAGACGTCTAAAAATGAAAGACTACATCAGCTATGACACGGAAAACGCTGGCCGTCGATAAACACAACACCACCCAGCAGCTGTTTCAGGATTCACCTCCCATTCGCTCCTCAGCTGTCGTACCTGCACCATTTTAAAATCTAATGAGCCTAGGGGCTCAGCAAGTAAAATATGAGTAATAACAATTTCATTTACCGCAGGCAGACATCTAATCATACAATACTGAGTTAAAGGAACAGCAATACTTAAACATTCATTCGTAAACATTTCTTAAACATTTCTTTCTTTCATAAACTTGGAGATGGGGATAATAGCCCAGATCTCATCCTTATCATTTTCTTTTGATTTATGGCTTAGAAGCTCTCCTTAGGTCCGTGTTGCACTTTGATCAAAATGACTTCCGATATCAGTTTTAGCATATAGCTCATATGAAAGGGCAGTCGACATCTGAACGACTACTCACCCTTCTCCTTGTGACCGTCTGTTATCTATGCCATAAATCTTAAAATAAACTTTGGTTCCTTTAACTCTCGTCTTTTCTTTGAAATTCTCTTTAAACATCATCGGGTTCCTTCATTTAAAAACTTGCTTCCATTTTAAAACTTTACTGAGTATCAAATTCGACTGTTGGGAACTTATCGCTGAAATGAAATCAGACGTGATAAAATGGAACAGTACTTGGTAACAAAACAGATCTTTACTGTTCACGGTTATCGCTAAAAGGAATCAGGTGTTGCTAAGGGAAACAATATCGTTAGCGTAAAACAGCTGCAAGGACACTCGCTAACATTGAAACAGGTGTGATAAATGAAACGATGTCGTTAGCTTGTAACAGATGTCAACGCAACCTAATTTAGTCAACTCAGCAGTCAATGAAATACAATTGAACTCAACAGCTGATTCTGGGAACAACGAATGTAGTTGGTCAACTCAGCAGTCAACACAACTTAAATGCATAATTTCAGACGTTGAATGAACCAACAACTGAACCAAACTAATGCAACTGCTGATGGCAAATCAAAGCAACAGCTGGACACAACTAACACAACTGCTGAAACACTAATCAATCACAACTGCTGAATACTGTTGGTACAACATCTGTCAACAGCTGAATACGAACAATATAACTACTGAAACACGAATCCATGCAACTGCTGAATACTAAACAATTGCAACTGCTGATTACAAACTTGGTGTTGCAACATCAAAGCGACAGCCATGCTACCAGCCGTTATCTATCAAACCAGATTTAACTTCTAATTCGACCAGTAACTCCGATCACACAGCGTCAATCTCATTAGTTACCATTCACCAGAAAGAAGAAGAACTTTCCTAACAAACATGACTCAAATCCAACATCTCAGTGCTTTGAAACATCCATAACTTTCTTAAAACATTTTCTGGAAACCTTGGAAGCAAACACATCATTTTGAACCCAACTTTCTTTCCTTGAACATGCGTAAATCATTTTAAACATGAACTTCAACATATCTTAAACATACAGGCAAGCAGATCCATAAAATGAATAAAATCAATATATGCTTTAAATGGTGTAGCAAAGGATTAGCTTTTACTTGCTTTAAAACGAAGACTTAAAACCACAGTCGATTCCTGCAAAAATCTTCTCCTTGAACAACACAACAAGCTTCTCTGTAAATTATGTTTAGAAGAAATAGTTTTCTGATACAAGTGAAAATAAACTTTGCTTTCAAAACAGGTATTTATATGGAAGGGATTAGTGGCAAGGTGTTGCGTTCTTCAAGCATGACACACCTCGATTAAATTATAAAATTTGGTAAAATTCCCTTCACATCATTTTAATTTATAATACCCCAAACCTTTTTCAAAAGAAATCATTTGTGCTCCTTAAAATCATTTTCCAACCAGTTAAAAAAACCCGCTCATGTGTCGCCCTTGGAGTCATCTGCTGAAACCAGCTGCGTCGCTTCTCATTTTCTGAAATCAATGAATCAGCTTTTGCCAACAATTAAATTGTCATTTTGACCCAATGAAAATAAACAAGATTCATATATGTAATCCTATGGATTTTGGGGCGTTACAGTATCCATCTGTGCAGTTCAGTAATTACGTGGGTAATAATGTTGTCCACTTCATCAGCAGTTGTCATCTCTTTATCAACAATATTGGCTCCAGCCAACACGGGTTCCTTCTCAACAGTACCTCCAACAGCTGTATCTCCAATAATATTGTCGACATCGTCAACAGATGTCGTCGCTCTCTGTTCAACCACAATTGTCTCCACATTGGACTCCTTTTCAACAGTTTCATCATCAGAACCAGCGATCATCCTCATCTTTCTCTTTGGTGCTCTGCGTTTAGGCGCAGGAGGATGAACAGCTGGTATAGCATAAGAAGGAACAACAGTCTGAATAGGTATATCATCTAGTGCTACTGATACAAAATCCAGATCCTTGTCTTTGGACACAGCTTTCCCAGAAGATGTCCTTTTCTTCTTGACAACAGGGGCCTCAACAGTGATAGCTGGTCGCTTCCTTGACGCGACCTTCTTAGCCGGTGTCTTCTTGACTCTGGATACATCCTCACCAATCTTTTCATTGATAGCAATGTACCTGCCAACAGTTTTGGCAGTCAAAATTTTGAGAGGAGGAAACTCCTTGGAATCGCCCAGCTCCAAGTTCTGTACATTTTCAGCAATATACAAATTTGTACAGCATAGCCCCTGGCTTGCCTAGATCCAGGCGTCACCATATCTTTGAAGATGTTAAATAGCAGTCAGACCCCAGTTGACCTTAATTCCACCATAGATAGCAGTCATCATCAAAAATCGTTCATGGGTGACAGCGTCAAATGAACCAGCCTTCACCGTAATTGACTTAGCCAGAATATCACACAGCAGCCTGAACTCAAATTTCATTTCCCGCTTTTCGCAGGAAGTGCTCAACTGCTCACCATTAAAAGAGAAGACACTCCTCGCATCAAATACCAAATCCTTCGGAACCTCATTCAAATCCACCAGTCCTTCCACCGGCAACTGAAAAGTCCTTACAAACACTTCCTCTGAGATTTCCACGAGCTTCCCTTGAACTGTACTGATAACTTGACCATCTCTTACCGAAGCGTTTTGAAAGAACTCAACCAGAGCGGCTTCATAAATTTCCGACAAACAACCCAGAAAACCATTAATACCAGACGCCACTAGGGCTTCGAACATAGCCACCATACCTGCGTTGTCCATGGCGAGGATAGAGGCAAAGTGGACTTGGTTGGTGTTGCTGATAAGAGAAGATGCCATTTCTTAAGACTGGTTGAAGAAGTATACGCCTGAAAATAATCACACAGAAAGCAAGAACACAGAAATGCTAGAGAATAGATATGCGCAAGGTAAGTGTTAGAGTAAAAGGAGGTGCTGTAATATAAACAAGAATGCAAAAAGGTACTAGAGAGAGAAAATGTCAGGCCTCGTGCTCTAAACAGAGTAAAAACGCAAACACATGCCGAAGCTTAACAAAAAGTGGGTAAAATTTTCGCTTTTAGGCCCGACGGTTTAAAACATATAATTTAAAATAGAACGATAATCAAAATAAGTTCCCAGTTTACAAACCAACATAAGCAAGTATAATACAAATAATGTATCAGACTCCACACAGAATACAACGACGAAGCACAGGGCATCTCCCTGGCTAATAGACTGATACATACATATATGCTATATGCTACTGGGAACGCTAGCCACCTGCTGGGGCACCACCAGCTGGGTTAAAACCACGACCAGCTGTAAAACCTGGGTTTCCTGAAAACAACACAAACAAGGAAACAAACCAAGCCCCAGAGGGACATGGGGTCAAACCCAAGTACGGAGAGCAACAGATAAAGCTAAAAGAATGCATAAGATAAAATACAAATGCTATGCATGAGACACCGGATAACAAAGGAAGGCTCAACCAACAAGGGAGATAAGGAACTCAAGCACAGCTCCAAGAATATGCAATAACAGTGGCCACGAGGTATGTTCACAGTGTGGTAATGAGCCACTCGCCGTGATACAACACCCGAATACCAGATGCATCAAACAACTCAACCTGCCGTTGCCTCGCCCATGAATTGTGGTAGTTAACCACTCGGCGCATGGTGGCTAACGATCCCAGCAGGGATATGAGAGTGCGGTACTGCCGCTCGTCCTCGCATCCTAGTAAGAATCAACAACAGCAATACAAGATACGAACAATGGCTGTAATAACAATATGAATGCAATATGGGAAATGCATGTATGCATAACAGGGCAGCTAAACAATCAACAGAAATCACGTATGCTCACAGCAACATCCACATCAATGCACAACAGCCATCTAGAATTTAATCTCACGCCAATTCCCAGCAATATAAAGATCAAATCCGTACCTTAACACTGAGCTATAATTAGCACAAAGAGATCCCGAGAAATCTAGTTAACAACCTGCTACTATAAAATTCACGAACTGGCAGCAACTTCTCGTTCCTCAACTAG